>CM035808.1:24972795-25268668 GCA_020466095.1 Chlorops oryzae | reverse complement strand
TGAAGGACCTTTGCTATTTTCCTTACCCATGAAAATATTTAAAATTTTTTCATTGCAAAGTGTGCTGGACGCTCAAACGAAAGCATACTTACCGACGAAGTTCTCCAAAAAAAATTCTAACCTTCGAGAAAAAATGATGCCCGAGAAATTTGGTTTTCAGTGCAAAAATTCGTCTGATTCACCAGGCGAACAGGAAAAACAGAAGGTGGATGCCAAAATTTCAAATGCTTATATCTCGGAAACTACTAAGAATTTTGGGGTTTTGAAAATTTTGGTTTTTTTTTTATTTTTTGAAGTTTTTTTGGAATTTTCATTTTGGCGGGAAAATAAAGCCGTTATATGTTTTTGAATAAAGTTTATTTTTCGGGTTTAACTGTCTTAAAATGACATTTCCTACAGGGTTTTTGAGAATTTTTTTTTCTTAAATGGTTCCTTAGGTCCTAAAGAAAAATCCTGTGGAGAAAAATCCTGGAAAACCCTATGATTTCTACTTATTTGAAGGACCTTTGCTATTTTCCTTACCCATGAAAATATTTAAAATTTTTTCATTGCAAAGTGTGCTGGACGCTCAAACGAAAGCATACTTACCGACGAAGTTCTCCAAAAAAAATTCTAGCCTTCGAGAAAAATTGATGCCCGAGAAATTTGGTTTTCAGTGCAAAAATTCGTCTGATTCACCAGGCGAACAGGAAAAACAGAAGGTGGATGCCAAAATTTCAAATGATTATATCTCGGAAACTACTAGGAATTTTGGGGTTTTGAAAATTTTGGTTTTTTTGTTATTTTTTGAAGTTTTTTTGGAATTTTCATTTTGGCGGGAAAATAAAGCCGTTATATGTTTTTGAATAAAGTTTCTTTTTCGGGTTTAACTGTCTCAAAATGACATTTCCTACAGGGTTTTTGAGAATTTTTTTTTTCTTAAATGGTTCCTTAGGTCCTAAAGAAAAATCCTGTGGAGAAAAATCCTGGAAAACCCTATGATTTCTACTTATTTGAAGGACCTTTGCTATTTTCCTTACCCATGAAAATATTTAAAATTTTTTCATTGCAAAGTGTGCTGGACGCTCAAACGAAAGCATACTTACCGACGAAGTTCTCCAAAAAAAATTCTAGCCTTCGAGAAAAAATGATGCCCGAGAAATTTGGTTTTCAGTGCAAAAATTCGTCTGATTCACCAGGCGAACAGGAAAAACAGAAGGTGGATGCCAAAATTTCAAGTGGTTATATCTCGGAAACTATTGGGAATTTTCGGGTTTTGAAAATTTTGGTTTTTTTGTTATTTTTTGAAGTTTTTTGGAAATATTTTTTTTGGCGGGAAAATAAAGCCGTTATATTTTTTTTAAATAAAGTTTTGTTTTGCAGGTTTAACTGTGTCAAAATGACATTTCCTTCAGGGTGATTGAAAATTTTTCTTTCCTAAATGGTTCCTTATATCCTAAAGAAAATTCCCATTGTTCAAAATGAAGGTGAAGGCCCAAAATAAAGCATACTTATCGGCGTAACTCGCGAATAGACTTTCCCTTCAATGTTTCATATCAAAAGATGTCAGTTTAAACTTTCTTATTTTATTGGCAATAAAATAAACGACTTTTCTGTTATATTAATGATTAAAATTAGTTTTACAATCACAATCACAAATTCATATAACCCATGAATCTTTATATTTTTATTTTAAAACTTAACTTTAAGTTATGCCAATAATTTTGTTCCAGATATATTAGATTACGCGCATTTTCCCGGAGTTTGAGAGGAAAGGTCCTTCTTTTGTTTTATTTGCCCTCCTTCTCTTTCAGCCTCATCATGCCAGAGAGTCCGTCTCTCGCGGATGCGTTGACAGATTCTGAAAGAAGGAAAAAAATAAAAATTTAAGGAATAATGGAAAGAATCAAAATTTACAATTAAATGGTGCTGACAAATAAATAGTTTTGATTTTAATGAATATTTTTAAATGAAAAGTAATGCTCCAAATCTATATGTATACAATTTCAATTCTCAAATGAAACCGAACCGAAAAATTTTGGTTGTACAGACTTAGCATGGACGCGAACTTTTGGTGCTCACACCTACTTCAGACAAGAACCTTATTGACCTACACTGAAAAAAATAATTTCTTTTATTTTCTTTTCTGTGCAAAGGTTTTCCTCAGCTTGAATTTTTTAAATTCCTTCGTTTTTATTAACGATCAGTCGCATTTGATCATCTTTCTTTCTTAAGAAGTCTTCGAAATATAACATTTTGTTTACCAAAATGGTCTTTTCAAGTCCTGTATTTAAATTTCACTGGCCAATAGGAATCTAAAAATCGGTTTCCACAGTGCTTTTAGGTAGAACCTATAGAACCTCTTTTGTTAAGATTGTTAATGTAAAACATTGTCTCGGATGCATAAAAATGAGATTGATCTCTGACTTGAGAAAATCGAGATAAAGCTTATATACCTAATTTGAAACTCATAGGTCAATATTTCTTTGCTAGATTCGGATATTCTTCTTTTATAGAACTCTCAAAATCTGGAAAAAACTATCTTTTCAAACTTTGACTGAGAAAAGCCATCCGAAGTCATGTCAATGAAAAGTTCATAGCCCTATTTGGGTAAAAAAAAAAGGAAAATCCTTCCAATTTTAGCCCTTTCGCGGGATTTCGGAATGGAAAAAAAAAGGTAAAAAAAAGGATATCGAAAACCAAAATGTTTTTCTGCTATAGCCTCTATGGACTATTGGTGAATTCATCATTGAAAATTAACATTTCGATGTCCTAGGAAATGTAAGGTATAGTTTTGATATATTTTTCGGTCCGCTATCGCTGAAATCTTAATTTGAAAATGGTCGAAATAGTCATGAATAGCACGCGTGTTTTCGGTCCGCTATCGCGGAAATGATAGCTTACATATGGTAAGGCATAGTGAAGGACCTCTTCCTTTGCAAATGCAAATTTTTCTGCGCAGTGACCTTTTCGTTTTTTACCAAAAAAAAAAAAAAAAAAAAATTAATGTTTAGAGGGATTAGTGCTTTGTTTGAGAAAAAAGGAGAAAGAAGGTTTTTAAAAGGTGAAAAAAGGACTATTAACATAAAAAACGGATTTTTAGCTCGTTCACGGGATAGACTTTTGGATGGCGAAAAAAAGGAGTATCCCGCGAAAAAAAGGACAAATGGCATGGTTAGGTTAGACTCATCTGGAAAATATTAATTTCACCACAAAGCACCGACATAGCATTTTCTCCAATATCGCCATCGATTTCATGATAGAAATCTTTAAGGGTTGGGAAACTTTGTTTTGTTTTGCTTCAATTTTATCGTAGACTGTAAATAGAGTGACTTGTTTTTCTTGAAGTGAGCTTGGTGATTCATTTTTTTTTTCTTCTTTTCCAATCTAATCCATTGCTATCAACAAAATTATGCATTGTATTGAAAATATCTTCGCCTGTAGTATAGCTTTGCAATCGCAGGAATTATTTTGAAAAGCGCTTTGCAATTGAAGCTTAAGAAAAGCTTGCATGAACAAGTTTATTTTAAGTTTTTAAACTAAATTTATAGAAAGCTTACATGAATAAGGCTTTCGTAAACGTTGCAAACACCGACATCCAAAGCTCATTCGTTATTGCAAGCTTTTTCCAAATCTAGCTTTCTTTTTGCTTGGCAATGCAATCGTTTTGTAAATGCTGTCGCAGACCGGTCTTATTTATAGTTTATACTATTTCGCGGAAAACATTTTTTCAAGTCATTCCAGCTGATTGCTGAGTCGTAAAGAAGCAAAAACTTTTATCCGAAAAGCGTGAAAAAGAAAGAGTCTTTTTAATTTTGCCAATTTAGTAGATATACTTATAATGTCAGCACAAAAAAAGTTAAGCAGTGTACCCCGTTTGGATAGTGTAACTTCGTTTGGTAATCTATTTAATTGCTTACAATATCTAATTTTTATATTAAACTGGAAATTTCGGTGCCAGCTGTTCGATGTTGGATAAACGACGCATGTCAAAAGGCTGTTGCAAAGGTGGAGGAACGTAACAAGTTTGTATTGACCAGACTTATAGAGGAGATTCAAGGGCTGCGTAAAGATGTTGGCGAATTGAAGAAAGCGATATCGCAAAGTAACTCCACCATTTTACCCAGCAAACCATTCAGCAGTGTTGACGATTTTCTACGGTTTGAGAAAACTATTCAAGAAGATATAGATAAATTTTCCTTGCTGGTAAGACTAACATACTAATATTACAATGAATGTTATGCTGCAGGGTATTCCAATATGGATGCCATTTTATTTAAACTTTTAGAAGGCCGATTTGAAAGGTTGTCAACATCGAGTTCAAGGAAGTTTTTTTACGCGATCGTGGCAAAAGCTGATGGATGACAAAGTTGCAGAAAACTTTTCGTGGAGAGGCACTGCGGAAAAGAAGTGCATTCGAGCCTTCACTGTCGCCACTGCCATTCGTCGTAAGTACTTAGCAATTATTATAAGTAATTAATTAATGTCTTCATTCCCATTGAATCAATTATTTACATTATTTTAATTATATGGCAGAAACATTCACTTGTGAAAACGGAGGGAAGGAAGAGGATTTCACGTTTGCCTCAAAATCGTTCTTCCAGTATGCGAAAAATCGCATCAAATTAAGGAGTAAAAAAATAATTACCATTAATTAATTTACGTCCATTTTATGTTCAATTGATTTTAGTTCAAAAGACATGAAGTCATTTGGTTTTTTAAAACATAGAAAAATAAATAGTAAATTTGTAAAGCGCTTATGTACCTATAGGTACTTATTTTTATTGAAAATACGCGTTTTGTAAAGGTTTATAAGCACTGTTGTCAGATTTTTAGGAGAATATTCTCCTGAATGTCTCAAAACAAGGCCACAATTCACTAAAATTTAATTTTATAAATTTTCTAAAATCAAAAACTTAGTCTCATAAGGTCCCATAAAATTTCCCCTGACTTCTTTTCTGAGCTAAGACCCCACTAAAGATCATAAATGCCTTTTAACTTAGGGGGTATTTCCCTAAACTGGCAACAGTGGTTACAAGCTTAACCAGCTCAAAGCTGGAATCGTATTGTATGCTAGAAACAGTCGCCGCGTATCCTATCATATCGTAATGTGACGTGTCAGCTGATGCGACCTGAGGATATGAGAAATGTGAATATGTGACCAATCATGACGTATTGCAACGTAACGTGACCCGGCATCTCGAAACGCAGTTTTTTCATGGCATGCCATCTGTCAAAGTGTAGATATTGCCAATGGAGACCGCAAAATGGCAATTTATGTCATGCAATATTGCATGCCATGAAGTTGGCAATTTGCATTATCTCACAAAATTCCATACGAAAAAGCATTCTGTCACAAAATTAAATATTTGGCGTTTAAGTCCCTTTTTGCGGCTAAGCCTTTATATAATCACGGCAATCGTAAATAAATATTTATTCAAATTTTTTAGTTGGTTTTAGTTCAGTTTTAAGCTATGGTTTCAATGTTGACAATTGTTAAGTATAACAGGCGACGTACACCATCTTTGTCTAAATCGAGAACTATGAAATTGGAAAATAATTGTGGTTTGTGATTAAAATTACAACAGTTAACATTTCTTAGTATTTATTTGAATTAAAAAAAAAAAAAAAAAAAAAACAAAAAATTAAATTCATATGTATGAGCCAACTAGAAAGCAGGGACGGAAAACAATAATTTTTCTTCGTTTTCTTTACGGAAAAAAATCAGAAAATAAAAAAAAAACAAGAATTTGGAGATCATACTTAATTTACTAACCAATTTAAAAATTCATTTGAAAAATTAATTGATAACTGTTTACTTCATTGGAATACTGATATTTTTTTAACAGCCTCTTTTTGTAGTTCTGTCAATTTGTAGAATCAATATTGTTTTGCTTGGCCCATTGAATACATGCTTCAAAATTGCTTACAGCGTTCGCATGTTTAATTTTTGGAGCCTCATATTCTCCACCGTCTTCATTATCATCACCTTCAACATCATCAACATCATCAATATCCATTTGTAAATAAATAACATTACCAACATTGGGAAAAATTTAATTTAACAATCGAACCCCATTGGAACAGGAAAAACAGAAGGTGGATGCCAAAATTTCAAGTGGTTATATCTCGGAAACTACTGGGAATTTTCGGGTTTTGAAAATTTTGGTTTTTTAGTTATTTTGTAAAGTTTTTTTGGAAATACTACTTTGGCGGGAAAATAAAGCCGTTATATTTTTTTGAATAAAGTTTTGTTTTGCAGGTTTAAATGCCTCAAAATGACATTTCCTACAGGGTTTTTTGAAAATTTTTCTTCTCTAAATGGTTCCTCAGATCCGAAAGAAAATTCCCATGGAGAAAATTCCTGGAAAAACTATACGCTTTCCCCCTATTTGAAGCACTTTTTGCATTTTCCTTACCCGTGGAAATATTTAAAATTTATTCATTGCAAAGTGTGTTGGAGGCTTAAACGGAAGCATACTTACCATTGAAGTTCTCGAAAAAAAATTCTAGCGTTCGAGAAAAAATGATGCCGGAGATATGCGGATTTTCAGTTCAAAAATTCGTCTGATTCACTAGGCGAACAGGAAAAACAGAAGGTGGATGCCAAAATTTCAAGTGGTTATATCTCGGAAACTACTGGGAATTTTCGGGTTTTGAAAAATTTTGGTTTTTTTAGTTATTTTGTAAAGTTTTTTTGGAAATACTACTTTGGCGGGAAAATAAAGCCGTTATATTTTTTTGAATAAAGTTTTGTTTTGCAGGTTTAAATGTCTCAAAATGACATTTCCTACAGGGTTTTTGAAAATTTTTCTTCTCTAAATGGTTCCTCAGATCCGAAAGAAAATTCCCATGGAGAAAATTCCTGGAAAACTATACGCTTTCCCCCTATTTGAAGCACTTTTTGCATTTTCCTTACCCGTGGAAATATTTAAAATTTATTCATTGCAAAGTGTGTTGGAGGCTTAAACGGAAGCATACTTACCATTGAAGTTCTCGAAAAAAAATTCTAGCGTTCGAGAAAAAATGATGCCGGAGATATGCGGATTTCAGTTCAAAAATTCGTCTGATTCACTAGGCGAACAGGAAAAACAGAAGGTGGATGCCAAAATTTCAAGTGGTTATATCTCGGAAACTACTGGGAATTTCGGGTTTTGAAAATTTTGGTTTTTTAGTTATTTTGTAAAGTTTTTTTTGGAAATACTACTTTGGCGGGAAAATAAAGCCGTTTATTTTTTTTGAATAAAGTTTTTTTTGCAGGTTTAAATGTCTCAAAATGACATTTCCTACAGGGTTTTTGAAAATTTTTCTTCTCTAAATGGTTCCTCAGATCCGAAAGAAAATTCCCATGGAGAAAATTCCTGGAAAACTATACGCTTTCCCCCTATTTGAAGCACTTTTTGCATTTTCCTTACCCGTGGAAATATTTAAAATTTATTCATTGCAAAGTGTGTTGGAGGCTTAAACGGAAGCATACTTACCATTGAAGTTCTCGAAAAAAAATTCTAGCGTTCGAGAAAAAATGATGCCGGAGATATGCGGATTTCAGTTCAAAAATTCGTCTGATTCACTAGGCGAACAGGAAAAACAGAAGGTGGATGCCAAAATTTCAAGTGGTTATATCTCGGAAACTACTGGGAATTTTCGGGTTTTGAAAATTTTGGTTTTTTAGTTATTTTGTAAAGTTTTTTTGGAAATACTACTTTGGCGGGAAAATAAAGCCGTTATATTTTTTTGAATAAAGTTTTGTTTTGCAGGTTTAAATGTCTCAAAATGACATTTCCTACAGGGTTTTTGAAAATTTTTCTTCTCTAAATGGTTCCTCAGATCCGAAAGAAAATTCCCATGGAGAAAATTCCTGGAAAACTATACGCTTTCCCCCTATTTGAAGCACTTTTTGCATTTTCCTTACCCGTGGAAATATTTAAAATTTATTCATTGCAAAGTGTGTTGGAGGCTTAAACGGAAGCATACTTACCATTGAAGTTCTCGAAAAAAAATTCTAGCGTTCGAGAAAAAATGATGCCGGAGATATGGGATTTCCAGTTCAAAAATTCGTCTGATTCACTAGGCGAACAGGAAAAACAGAAGGTGGATGCAAAATTTCAAGTGGTTATATCTCGGAAACTACTGGGAATTTTCGGGTTTTGAAAATTTTGGTTTTTTAGTTATTTTGTAAAGTTTTTTTGGAAATACTATTTTGGCGGGAAAATAAAGCCGTTATATTTTTTTGAATAAAGTTTTGTTTTGCAGGTTTAAATGTCTCAAAATGACATTTCCTACAGGGTTTTTGAAAATTTTTTCTTCTCTAAATGGTTCCTCAGATCCAAAAGAAAATTCCCATGGAGAAAATTCCTGGAAAACTATACGCTTTCCCCCTATTTGAAGCACTTTTTGCATTTTCCTTACCCGTGGAAATATTTAAAATTTATTCATTGCAAAGTGTGTTGGAGGCTTAAACGGAAGCATACTTACCATTGAAGTTCTCGAAAAAAAATTCTAGCGTTCGAGAAAAAATGATGCCGGAGATATGTGGATTCCAGTTCAAAAATTCGTCTGATTCACTAGGCGAACAGGAAAAACAGAAGGTGGATGCTAAAATCTCAAGTGGTTATATCTCGGAAACTACTGGGAATTTTCGGGTTTTGAAAATTTTGGTTTTTTAGTTATTTTGTAAAGTTTTTTTGGAAATACTACTTTGGCGGGAAAATAAAGCCGTTATATTTTTTTGAATAAAGTTTTGTTTTGCAGGTTTAAATGTCTCAAAATGACATTTCCTACAGGGTTTTTGAAAATTTTTTTCTTCTCTAAATGGTTCCTCAGATCCGAAAGAAAATTCCCATGGAGAAAATTCCTGGAAAATTATACGCTTTCCCCCTATTTGAAGCACTTTTTGCATTTTCCTTACCCGTGGAAATATTTAAAATTTATTCATTGCAAAGTGTGTTGGAGGCTTAAACGGAAGCATACTTACCATTGAAGTTCTCGAAAAAAAATTCTAGCGTTCGAGAAAAAATGATGCCGGAGATATGCGGATTTCAGTTCAAAAATTCGTCTGATTCACTAGGCGAACAGGAAAAACAGAAGGTGGATGCCAAAATTTCAAGTGGTTATATCTCGGAAACTACTGGGAATTTTCGGGTTTTGAAAAATTTGGTTTTTTAGTTATTTTGTAAAGTTTTTTTGGAAATACTATTTTGGCGGGAAAATAAAGCCGTTATATTTTTTTGAATAAAGTTTTGTTTTGCAGGTTTAAATGTCTCAAAATGACATTTCCTACAGGGTTTTTGAAAATTTTTCTTCTCTAAATGGTTCCTCAGATCCGAAAGAAAATTCCCATGGAGAAAATTCCTGGAAAACTATACGCTTTCCCCCTATTTGAAGCACTTTTTGCATTTTCCTTACCCGTGGAAATATTTAAAATTTATTCATTGCAAAGTGTGTTGGAGGCTTAAACGGAAGCATACTTACCATTGAAGTTCTCGAAAAAAAATTCTAGCGTTCGAGAAAAAATGATTGCCGGGATATTTTCCAGTTCAAAAATTCGTCTGATTCACTAGGCGAACAGGAAAAACAGAAGGTGGATGCCAAAATTTCAAGTGGTTATATCTCGGAAACTACTGGGAATTTTCGGGGTTTTGAAAATTTTGGTTTTTTAGTTATTTTGTAAAGTTTTTTTTGGAAATACTACTTTTGGCGGGAAAATAAAGCCGTTATATTTTTTTGAATAAAGTTTTGTTTTGCAGGTTTAAATGTCTCAAAATGACATTTCCTACAGGGTTTTTGAAAATTTTTCTTCTCTAAATGGTTCCTCAGATCCAAAAGAAAATTCCCATGGAGAAAATTCCTGGAAAACTATACGCTTTCCCCCTATTTGAAGCACTTTTTGCATTTTCCTTACCCGTGGAAATATTTAAAATTTATTCATTGCAAAGTGTGTTGGAGGCTTAAACGGAAGCATACTTACCATTGAAGTTCTCGAAAAAAAATTCTAGCGTTCGAGAAAAAATGATGCCGGAGATATGCGGATTTCAGTTCAAAAATTCGTCTGATTCACTAGGCGAACAGGAAAAACAGAAGGTGGATGCCAAAATTTCAAGTGGTTATATCTCGGAAACTACTGGGAATTTTCGGGTTTTGAAAATTTTGGTTTTTTAGTTATTTTGTAAAGTTTTTTTGGAAATACTACTTTGGCGGGAAAATAAAGCCGTTATATTTTTTTGAATAAAGTTTTGTTTTGCAGGTTTAAATGTCTCAAAATGACATTTCCTACAGGGTTTTTGAAAATTTTTCTTCTCTAAATGGTTCCTCAGATCCGAAAGAAAATTCCCATGGAGAAAATTCCTGGAAAACTATACGCTTTCCCCCTATTTGAAGCACTTTTTGCATTTTCCTTACCCGTGGAAATATTTAAAATTTATTCATTGCAAAGTGTGTTGGAGGCTTAAACGGAAGCATACTTACCATTGAAGTTCTCGAAAAAAAATTCTAGCGTTCGAGAAAAAATGATGCCGGAGATATGCGGATTTCAGTTCAAAAATTCGTCTGATTCACTAGGCGAACAGGAAAAACAGAAGGTGGATGCCAAAATTTCAAGTGGTTATATCTCGGAAACTACTGGGAATTTTCGGGTTTTGAAAATTTTGGTTTTTTTAGTTATTTTGTAAAGTTTTTTTGGAAATACTATTTTGGCGGGAAAATAAAGCCGTTATATTTTTTTGAATAAAGTTTTGTTTTGCAGGTTTAAATGTCTCAAAATGACATTTCCTACAGGGTTTTTGAAAATTTTTCTTCTCTAAATGGTTCCTCAGATCCGAAAGAAAATTCCCATGGAGAAAATTCCTGGAAAACTATACGCTTTCCCCCTATTTGAAGCACTTTTTGCATTTTCCTTACCCGTGGAAATATTTAAAATTTATTCATTGCAAAGTGTGTTGGAGGCTTAAACGGAAGCATACTTACCATTGAAGTTCTCGAAAAAAAATTCTAGCGTTCGAGAAAAAATGATGCCGGAGATATGCGGTTTTCAGTTCAAAAATTCGTCTGATTCACTAGGCGAACAGGAAAAACAGAAGGTGGATGCCAAAATTTCAAGTGGTTATATCTCGGAAACTACTGGGAATTTTCGGGTTTTGAAAATTTTGGTTTTTTAGTTATTTTGTAAAGTTTTTTTGGAAATACTATTTTTGGCGGGAAAATAAAGCCGTTATATTTTTTTGAATAAAGTTTTGTTTTGCAGGTTTAAATGTCTCAAAATGACATTTCCTACAGGGTTTTTGAAAATTTTTCTTCTCTAAATGGTTCCTCAGATCCAAAAGAAAATTCCCATGGAGAAAATTCCTGGAAAACTATACGCTTTCCCCCCTATTTGAAGCACTTTTTGCATTTTCCTTACCCGTGGAAATATTTAAAATTTATTCATTGCAAAGTGTGTTGGAGGCTTAAACGGAAGCATACTTACCATTGAAGTTCTCGAAAAAAAATTCTAGCGTTCGAGAAAAAATGATGCCGGAGATATGCGGATTTCCAGTTCAAAAATTCGTCTGATTCACTAGGCGAACAGGAAAAACAGAAGGTGGATGCAAAATTTCAAGTGGTTATATCTCGGAAACTACTGGGAATTTTCGGGTTTTGAAAATTTTGGTTTTTTAGTTATTTTGTAAAGTTTTTTTTGGAAATACTATTTTGGCGGGAAAATAAAGCCGTTATATTTTTTTGAATAAAGTTTTGTTTTGCAGGTTTAAATGTCTCAAAATGACATTTCCTACAGGGTTTTTGAAAATTTTTTCTTCTCTAAATGGTTCCTCAGATCCGAAAGAAAATTCCCATGGAGAAAATTCCTGGGAAAACTTACGCTTTTCCCCCTATTTGAAGCACTTTTTGCATTTTCCTTACCCGTGGAAAATAAATTTAAAATTTAAACATTGAAAGTTGGTTGGAAGGCAAAACGGAAAACTTAAAAAAGGAAAAAAAAATTCAACCTTGAAAAAAAATGCCAGATATCGGTTATTCAAAAATTTAATTAAAAACAAACAAAAAAAAAAAAAATTTAAAAAACTAAACTAAAAAAAATTTTGGTTTTTTAGGGGTTTTTTTTGGAAAAAGGGGAAAATAAACCGAATTTTTTTTGGAATAAATTTTTGTTTGGGCAGGTTTTAAATGTTTTGCATTTTACAGGGTTTTTGAAATTTTTCTTTCTAAAAATTTCCCAAAGATCCGAAAAAAACCCAAAAAAAACCAAAAAATTATACGCTTTTAAAGCACTTTTTGCATTTTCCTTACCCGTGGAAATATTTAAAATTTATTCATTGCAAAGTGTGTTGGAGGCTTAAACGGAAGCATACTTACCATTGAAGTTCTCGAAAAAAAATTCTAGCGTTCGAGAAAAAATGATGCCGGAGATATGCGGTTTTCAGTTCAAAAATTCGTCTGATTCACTAGGCGAACAGGAAAAAACAGAAGGTGGATGCCAAAATTTCAAGTGGTTATATCTCGGAAACTACTGGGAATTTTCGGGTTTTGAAAATTTTGGTTTTTTAGTTATTTTGTAAAGTTTTTTTGGAAATACTATTTTGGCGGGAAAATAAAGCCGTTATATTTTTTTGAATAAAGTTTTGTTTTGCAGGTTTAAATGTCTCAAAATGACATTTCCTACAGGGTTTTTGAAAATTTTTCTTCTCTAAATGGTTCCTCAGATCCGAAAGAAAATTCCCATGGAGAAAATTCCTGGAAAACTATACGCTTTCCCCCTATTTGAAGCACTTTTTGCATTTTCCTTACCCGTGGAAATATTTAAAATTTATTCATTGCAAAGTGTGTTGGAGGCTTAAACGGAAGCATACTTACCATTGAAGTTCTCGAAAAAAAATTCTAGCGTTCGAGAAAAAATGATGCCGGAGATATGCGGTTTTCCAGTTCAAAAATTCGTCTGATTCACTAGGCGAACAGGAAAAACAGAAGGTGGATGCCAAAATTTCAAGTGGTTATATCTCGGAAACTACTGGGAATTTTCGGGTTTTGAAAATTTTGGTTTTTTAGTTATTTTGTAAAGTTTTTTTGGAAATACTATTTTGGCGGGAAAATAAAGCCGTTATATTTTTTTGAATAAAGTTTTGTTTTGCAGGTTTAAATGTCTCAAAATGACATTTCCTACAGGGTTTTTGAAAAATTTTTCTTCTCTAAATGGTTCCTCAGATCCGAAAAAAATTCCCATGGAGAAAATTCCTGGAAAACTATACGCTTTCCCCCTATTTGAAGCACTTTTTGCATTTTCCTTACCCGTGGAAATATTTAAAATTTATTCATTGCAAAGTGTGTTGGAGGCTTAAACGGAAGCATACTTACCATTGAAGTTCTCGAAAAAAAATTCTAGCGTTCGAGAAAAAATGATGCCGGAGATATGCGGTTTTCAGTTCAAAAATTCGTCTGATTCACTAGGCGAACAGGAAAAACAGAAGGTGGATGCCAAAATTTCAAGTGGTTATATCTCGGAAACTACTGGGAATTTTCGGGTTTTGAAAATTTTGGTTTTTTAGTTATTTTGTAAAGTTTTTTTTGGAAATACTACTTTGGCGGGAAAATAAAGCCGTTATATTTTTTTGAATAAAGTTTTTGTTTTGCAGGTTTAAATGTCTCAAAATGACATTTCCTACAGGGTTTTTTGAAAATTTTTCTTCTCTAAATGGTTCCTCAGATCCGAAAGAAAATTCCCATGGAGAAAATTCCTGGAAAACTATACGCTTTCCCCCTATTTGAAGCACTTTTTGCATTTTCCTTACCCGTGGAAATATTTAAAATTTATTCATTGCAAAGTGTGTTGGAGGCTTAAACGGAAGCATACTTACCATTGAAGTTCTCGAAAAAAAATTCTAGCGTTCGAGAAAAAATGATGCCGGAGATATGCGGTTTTCAGTTCAAAAATTCGTCTGATTCACTAGGCGAACAGGAAAAACAGAAGGTGGATGCCAAAATTTCAAGTGGTTATATCTCGGAAACTACTGGGAATTTTCGGGTTTTGAAAATTTTGGTTTTTTTAGTTATTTTGTAAAGTTTTTTTGGAAATACTATTTTGGCGGGAAAATAAAGCCGTTATATTTTTTTGAATAAAGTTTTGTTTTGCAGGTTTAAATGTCTCAAAATGACATTTCCTACAGGGTTTTTGAAAATTTTTCTTCTCTAAATGGTTCCTCAGATCCGAAAGAAAATTCCCATGGAGAAAATTCCTGGAAAATTATACGCTTTCCCCCTATTTGAAGCACTTTTTGCATTTTCCTTACCCGTGGAAATATTTAAAATTTATTCATTGCAAAGTGTGTTGGAGGCTTAAACGGAAGCATACTTACCATTGAAGTTCTCGAAAAAAAATTCTAGCGTTCGAGAAAAAATGATGCCGGAGATATGCGGTTTCAGTTCAAAAATTCGTCTGATTCACTAGGCGAACAGGAAAAACAGAAGGTGGATGCCAAAATTTCAAGTGGTTATATCTCGGAAACTACTGGGAATTTTCGGGTTTTGAAAATTTTGGTTTTTTAGTTATTTTGTAAAGTTTTTTTTGGAAATACTACTTTGGCGGGAAAATAAAGCCGTTATATTTTTTTGAATAAAGTTTTGTTTTGCAGGTTTAAATGTCTCAAAATGACATTTCCTACAGGGTTTTTGAAAATTTTTCTTCTCTAAATGGTTTCCTCAGATCCGAAAGAAAATTCCCATGGAGAAAATTCCTGGAAAATTATACGCTTTCCCCCTATTTGAAGCACTTTTTGCATTTTCCTTACCCGTGGAAATATTTAAAATTTATTCATTGCAAAGTGTGTTGGAGGCTTAAACGGAAGCATACTTACCATTGAAGTTCTCGAAAAAAAATTCTAGCGTTCGAGAAAAAATGATGCCGGAGATATGCGGTTTTCAGTTCAAAAATTCGTCTGATTCACTAGGCGAACAGGAAAAACAGAAGGTGGATGCCAAAATTTCAAGTGGTTATATCTCGGAAACTACTGGGAATTTTCGGGTTTTGAAAATTTTGGTTTTTTAGTTATTTTGTAAAGTTTTTTTGGAAATACTATTTTGGCGGGAAAATAAAGCCGTTATATTTTTTTGAATAAAGTTTTGTTTTGCAGGTTTAAATGTCTCAAAATGACATTTCCTACAGGGTTTTTGAAAATTTTTCTTCTCTAAATGGTTCCTCAGATCCGAAAGAAAATTCCCATGGAGAAAATTCCTGGAAAACTATACGCTTTCCCCCTATTTGAAGCACTTTTTGCATTTTCCTTACCCGTGGAAATATTTAAAATTTATTCATTGCAAAGTGTGTTGGAGGCTTAAACGGAAGCATACTTACCATTGAAGTTCTCGAAAAAAAATTCTAGCGTTCGAGAAAAAATGATGCCGGAGATATGCGGTTTTCCAGTTCAAAAATTCGTCTGATTCACTAGGCGAACAGGAAAAACAGAAGGTGGATGCCAAAATTTCAAGTGGTTATATCTCGGAAACTACTGGGAATTTTCGGGTTTTGAAAATTTTTGGTTTTTTAGTTATTTTGTAAAGTTTTTTTTGGAAATACTACTTTGGCGGGAAAATAAAGCCGTTATATTTTTTTGAATAAAGTTTTGTTTTGCAGGTTTAAATGTCTCAAAATGACATTTCCTACAGGGTTTTTGAAAATTTTTCTTCTCTAAATGGTTCCTCAGATCCAAAAGAAAATTCCCATGGAGAAAATTCCTGGAAAATATACGCTTTCCCCCTATTTGAAGCACTTTTTGCATTTTCCTTACCCGTGGAAATATTTAAAATTTATTCATTGCAAAGTGTGTTGGAGGCTTAAACGGAAGCATACTTACCATTGAAGTTCTCGAAAAAAAATTCTAGCGTTCGAGAAAAAATGATGCCGGAGATATGCGGTTTTCAGTTCAAAAATTCGTCTGATTCACTAGGCGAACAGGAAAAACAGAAGGTGGATGCCAAAATTTCAAGTGGTTATATCTCGGAAACTACTGGGAATTTTCGGGTTTTGAAAATTTTGGTTTTTTAGTTATTTTGTAAAGTTTTTTTGGAAATACTATTTTGGCGGGAAAATAAAGCCGTTATATTTTTTTGAATAAAGTTTTGTTTTGCAGGTTTAAATGTCTCAAAATGACATTTCCTACAGGGTTTTTGACAATTTTTTTCTTCTCTAAATGGTTCCTCAGATCCGAAAGAAAATTCCCATGGAGAAAATTCCTGGAAAATTATACGCTTTCCCCCTATTTGAAGCACTTTTTGCATTTTCCTTACCCGTGGAAATATTTAAAATTTATTCATTGCAAAGTGTGTTGGAGGCTTAAACGGAAGCATACTTACCATTGAAGTTCTCGAAAAAAAAATTCTAGCGTTCGAGAAAAAATGATGCCGGAGATATGCGGTTTTCAGTTCAAAAATTCGTCTGATTCACTAGGCGAACAGGAAAAAACAGAAGGTGGATGCCAAAATTTCAAGTGGTTATATCTCGGAAACTACTGGGAATTTTCGGGTTTTGAAAATTTTGGTTTTTTAGTTATTTTGTAAAGTTTTTTTGGAAATACTATTTTGGCGGGAAAATAAAGCCGTTATATTTTTTTGAATAAAGTTTTGTTTTCCAGGTTTAAATGTCTCAAAATGACATTTCCTACAGGGTTTTTGAAAATTTTTCTTCTCTAAATGGTTCCTCAGATCCGAAAGAAAATTCCCATGGAGAAAATTCCTGGAAAATTATACGCTTTCCCCCTATTTGAAGCACTTTTTGCATTTTCCTTACCCGTGGAAATATTTAAAATTTATTCATTGCAAAGTGTGTTGGAGGCTTAAACGGAAGCATACTTACCATTGAAGTTCTCGAAAAAAAATTCTAGCGTTCGAGAAAAAATGATGCCGGAGATATGCGGTTTTCAGTTCAAAAATTCGTCTGATTCACTAGGCGAACAGGAAAAACAGAAGGTGGATGCCAAAATTTCAAGTGGTTATATCTCGGAAACTACTGGGAATTTTCGGGTTTTGAAAATTTTGGTTTTTTAGTTATTTTGTAAAGTTTTTTTTGGAAATACTATTTTGGCGGGAAAAATAAAGCCGTTATATTTTTTTGAATAAAGTTTTGTTTTGCAGGTTTAAATGTCTCAAAATGACATTTCCTACAGGGTTTTTGAAAATTTTTCTTCTCTAAATGGTTCCTCAGATCCGAAAGAAAATTCCCATGGAGAAAATTCCTGGAAAACTATACGCTTTCCCCCCTATTTGAAGCACTTTTTGCATTTTCCTTACCCGTGGAAATATTTAAAATTTATTCATTGCAAAGTGTGTTGGAGGCTTAAACGGAAGCATAATTACCATTGAAGTTCTCGAAAAAAAAATTCTAGCGTTCGAGAAAAAATGATGCCGGAGATATGCGGATTTTCAGTTCAAAAATTCGTCTGATTCACTAGGCGAACAGGAAAAACAGAAGGTGGATGCCAAAATTTCAAGTGGTTATATCTCGGAAACTACTGGGAATTTTCGGGTTTTGAAAATTTTGGGTTTTTTAGTTATTTTGTAAGGTTTTTTTGGAAATACTATTTTGGCGGGAAAATAAAGCCGTTATATTTTTTTGAATAAAGTTTTGTTTTCCAGGTTTAAATGTCTCAAAATGACATTTCCTACAGGGTTTTTGAAAATTTTTCTTCTCTAAATGGTTCCTCAGATCCAAAAGAAAATTCCCATGGAGAAAATTCCTGGAAAACTATACGCTTTCCCCCTATTTGAAGCACTTTTTGCATTTTCCTTACCCGTGGAAATATTTAAAAATTTATTCATTGCAAAGTGTTTGGAGGCTTAAACGGAACATAATTACCATTGAAGTTCTCGAAAAAAAAATTCTAGCGTTCGAGAAAAAATGATGCCGGAGATATGCGGATTTTCAGTTCAAAAATTCGTCTGATTCACTAGGCGAACAGGAAAAAACAGAAGGTGGATCCAAAATTTCAAGTGGTTATATCTCGGAAACTACTGGGAATTTTCGGGTTTTGAAAATTTTGGTTTTTTAGTTATTTTGTAAAGTTTTTTTGGAAATACTATTTTGGCGGGAAAATAAAGCCGTTATATTTTTTTGAATAAAGTTTTGGTTTTCCAGGTTTAAATGTCTCAAAATGACATTTCCTACAGGGTTTTTGAAAATTTTTCTTCTCTAAAATGGTTCCTCAGATCCAAAAGAAAATTCCCATTGGAGAAAATTCCTGGAAAACTAATACGCTTTCCCCCTATTTGAAGCACTTTTTGCATTTTCCTTACCCGTGGAAATATTTAAAAATTTATTCATTGCAAAGTGTGTTGGAGGCTTAAACGGAAGCATAATTACCATTGGAAGTTCTCGAAAAAAAATTCTAGCTTCGAGAAAAAATGATGCCGGAGAATGCGGATTTCAGTTCAAAAATTCGTCTGATTCACTAGGCGAACAGGGAAAAAACAGAAGGTGGATGCCAAAATTTCAAGTGGTTAAATCTCGGAAACTACTGGGAATTTTCGGGTTTTGAAAAATTTTGGTTTTTTGTTATTTTGTAAAGTTTTTTTGAAAAATTTTTTTGGCGGGAAAAAAAGGTTAATTTTTTAATTTTTTTTTGGTTTAAAGAAAATACCTTTTACGGGTTTTGGAAAATTTTTTTCTCAAAGGTTCCTGATAAAAAAAATTTCCCAAAAAATTGGAAAACAATTTTAAAATTTTCTTTTTTTGGAAAAAAACTTGCCAAATGGGTTGGAGGCTTGGGTTTAATTTAAAGTTCCAAAAAAAAAAAAAAAATTTTCCAAATAAATTTTCAAAAATTTTCGATTTGGGAAAGGCAAATCCAAATTTTTTAACCAAATTAATTTTCGGGTTTTGAAAAGGTTTTTTTGATTTGTAATTTTTTGAATATTTTTTTAAAACAAAATTTTTAAACATTTTTTTGAAATATTTTTTAAACCATTTTGAAAAAAAAATTTAAAAAATTAATTGGGAAAAAATTTTTACCGTTTTTTGGAAACTCCTGGGTGGAAGTTTTTTTATTTTTAAAATTTTACAAAAAAAAAAAAAACCCTTTCAATAAAATTTTAAACACTTTCTCTTTCCCAAACTTTTTAATTTTTTTATGGCAATTAAAATTTGAAAGTTCCGTTTTCATTTGTATTTTTTTGAAAAAAGGATTTAAAAATTTGCAATTTAAAAAAATTTTTCGGCCAAATTGGAAAGGGTTTTTTGAATTTTTCTTTTTAGCCCAGGACAAATTTGAAATTCCATCAATTAAAAATTAACATTTCGATTCCTAGGAAATTTAAAGGTTGTTTTGATTATTTTTGGGTTTCCGCTAAAATTGCGGAAATTTAATTTAAAATTTTCGAAATAGTCATGGAATTTGGGAACCTTGTTTTTCGGTCCCTAGGGAAATTTGGATAGTTTTAATATTTTGGTGGCATGTGAAATCTTTTTGAAAATGGCAAAATTTTCTGGCAGGTGTTTTCGGTTTTTACCCAAAAAAAAAAAAAAAAAAAATTTTTTGGAGGGATTTTTGTTTTTTTAAAAAAAAAAAAAAAAAAATTTTAAAAAGGGTTTGGAAAAAAAGGAATTTTTAAAATAAAAAAAAAAAACGGATTTTTAGCTCGTTCACGGGATAGACTTTTGGATGGCGAAAAAAAGGAGTATCCCGCGAAAAAAAGGACAAAATGGCATGGTTAGGTTAGACTCATCTGGAAAATATTAATTTCACCACAAAGCACCGACATAGCATTTTCTCCAATATCGCCATCGATTTCATGATAGAAATCTTTAAGGGTTGGGAAGCAACGCGACTCGCTATTATGAGAGCAAGTCATCCAAAACTCAAATTTGTTTTGTTTTGCTTCAATTTTATCGTAGACTGTAAATTAGAGTGACTTGTTTTTCTTGAAGTGAGCTTGGTGATTCATTTTTTTTTTTTCTTCTTTTCCAATCTAATCCATTGCTATCAACAAAATTTGCATTGTATTGAAAATATCTTCGCCTGTAGTATAGCTTTGCAATCGCAGGAATTATTTTGAAAAGCGCTTTGCAATTGAAGCTTAAGAAAAGCTTGCATGAACAAGTTTATTTTAAGCTTTTTAAACTAAATTTATAGAAAGCTTACATGAATAAGGCTTTCGTAAACGTTGCAAACACCGACATCCAAAGCTCATTCGTTATTGCAAGCTTTTTTCCAAATCTAGCTTTCTTTTTGCTTGGCAATGCAATCGTTTTGTAAATGCTGTCGCAGACCGGTCTTATTTATAGTTATACTATTTCGCGGAAAACATTTTTTCAAGTCATTCCAGCTGATTGCTGAGTCGTAAAGAAGCAAAAACTTTTATCCGAAAAGCGTGAAAAAGAAAGAGTCTTTTTAATTTTGCCAATTTAGTAGATATACTTATAATGTCAGCACAAAAAAAGTTAAGCAGTGTACCCCGTTTTGGATAGTGTAACTTCGTTTGGTAATCTATTTAATTGCTTACAATATCTAAATTTTTATATTAAACTGGAAATTTTCGGTGCCAGCTGTTCGATGTTGGATAAACGACGCATGTAAAATGGCGAGGATACGTAGGCTATATGATGGGTATACGATGGCTATACGAAAGCTATACGAATGCTATACGAAGGCTATACGAAGGCGGTGAAAAGAGCCAAAATGGAAACGGCTCCTGAGTGACATATATAGTTACATATGCTTGATACATCGATTAAATCGGCAGCCTATCAAACCATCGGGTCGATTGGATGTATCGTACTATCAGTGTTGCCGTTTTGGCACAATTGTGCCATTTCTGGTACAAAAAAAAATAATTTTTTATTTTGGTACAATGGTACATTTTCTTCATATTTGGTACATTTTTGTGGTTTTCCCTCTGGCTGAGGGAAAAAAGATGGCACTACTTTTTTATGTGAACGTGA
This sequence comes from Chlorops oryzae, assembly GCA_020466095.1. NCBI lineage: Eukaryota > Metazoa > Arthropoda > Insecta > Diptera > Chloropidae > Chlorops > Chlorops oryzae. The sequence goes on along the minus strand of CM035808.1, from coordinate 25,247,775 downwards.
AAGAAAGGAAATCAATAAAGATTTTTAAGAGCCAATCACGAAGTTAGAAGGAAAGAGATAACTACATGCATGCAGGCACGGCAGAACAGATTTTTCCCGAGTGGGTAGTAGAGGTGGGAAAAAATCGATGTTAACATCGATACATCGATAGTATCGATGTTTTTAAGTTAAAATAAATAATAATGAAAAGAAAGTTAAAAATGCAAAATAGATTAAGCTTGATTTAATTCTAACAACCTTAGTTGATGGAAAAAAATTGTTAGTTATCAGAAACCATCAATAGTGCACGATTGTGGGATACATCGACGATGTTTTTAAATGTTTTACCCTATTGATGGTGTTCTACAACAATCTATTGTTTTTCATCAACTACTAAGCTTGTTAGAATTTAATTTAATGGAATTTATTTTTACCATTTATTTTATTAATTTTACCATTATGTTAACATTGATTGTTTTCCACCTCTAGTGGGTAGTAGTTCGAAGGGGGAAGGGTGGTGTATTGCTGCGTTGGAGTAGTATACAAAGCTCCCACGAAATCAACATTCCCATCATTTCGTTACAAATCAAGTAAAATAAAATATACAAAAAATATTATTCATATTATACATTTAATAACAAAAATTAACGCACTTCATGTAAAAAAAAATTAAAAAACTTAAAGACAATTCCGCATTTTTTCGGCCTCTTGTTAAATTTTAAAAGCCAAATATATATCTCATCGAGCTTAAGATTATGGGGTTGCATTTCAGAGTGGACCACTAGTAAAATTAAAAATCTTATTTTTGAAAAAACAAATGATACGCCCTTTCTATCCGAAGCTAACGATATGTACATATGTACCTACATCTATATGTACACACATACAACATTCCAAGTCCGAAGTTTTGTGGTTCAGAAGTTATAAGTATTTTTCCATTTGTGGAGGTAGGAGTGGCGGATCACGCCCATATTTTGCAGTAATATTCCAATGAGTGAAAGGTATGTACGTTCCAAGTCCGAAGTGAATATGTTCAGTAGTTCAGGAGTTATTAGCATATTTTATTTGTGGGGAAGCAGTGGGCGGATCACGCCCATATTTTTCAATAACATCCCAATGGGTCCAAGGTATATATGATCCAAAGTTTGAAGTGAATATGTTAAAGTGGTTCAGAAGTTGGGAGCATTTTTATATATGTATGTAAACAAATGCTACCGCAAGCATTTAGAAAGAAAAGCTGATGCAATATTGTAACATGCGTACATAACTATAGAATACATTCCGCATTCTTGGAAAGGCGCGCCGTCGCATATAGAAAAATGCTCATAACTTCTGAACCACTTAACATATTCACTTCAAACTTGGATCATATATACTTGGAACCCATTGGGATGTTATTGAAAAATATGGGCGTGATCCGCCCATGCTTCCCCACAAATGAAATATGCTAATAACTCCTGAACTACTGAACATATTCACTTCGGACTTGGAACGTACATACCTTTCACTCATTGGGATATTACTGCAAAATATGGGCGTGATCCGCCCACTCCTACCTCCAAAAATGAAAAAAAATACTTATAACTTTGAACCGCCAAACGTATTAACTTCCGAATTGGAATGTACAACATATCATACATGCAGTAAAATGCCTCCGAAATAATAGAATTACATTTTATTTAAAAAGACAATTATTAGGGTAAAATTTTTACGTATTAAATTTTCGCGGCCAAGTATTGTTTCAAATACTTCCGTTTGGTAGTTTTGGCTTATGTCTTTAATGCTTTTCATTCTTTATTAACGCAAAGATACAGGCTCTAGGAAACATTGCATATTAACTCAAAATGAAAATGGAAAAAAAATTTTTTCAAAACTGGCATTCCAAAAATTTCGTGGAAATTTTCCTCTGAGTAGGAAAAGCCATTGGAAAATTTCGAGTGGGTAAAATACACTCGGAAATCATCGAGTTGGTAAACACCCATGTTAAACGCCGTTCTGCCGTGCCTGCATGCATGTCCTCAAAATGAAAATGTGTAGCGAAATTTAGTAAGTGTATGTGGTTTCCATTGAAGTGCTCAGACTGTCTCTGCGATAAAATGCATAAGTAATATTATAGCACTGACAGACATAGGTATTTTACACCATGATGGTGTGAAGTCTAGGTGACACACATAGGTATTTCTCAAAAGTCTACCTTAGCCAACATAGTTTTTTTATAGACTTCACACTAGATTGAAAGGGAGGACTTATTGTGGACTTCTTAGATTGATATGGCAACGCCGCACCAAATTAAACGAAATATCGATTATTTTATCGGAAAGCAGATGTTTAAATTTCTAGTTTCAAGTAATTTATGCGAAATGCATGAAATTAATTCCATCGTATGGATTTATATAACAAACAAACGATATTTTCATGGATTCTTTTGAGATAAAATCGAGGCTAAATGCTACCAAAATGTTTTTGTTGTTGATTTAATTTTCAATCATCAGCTGTTTCAAAGAAGTCCACAATAGAAATCCACAATCAATTGTAGTGTGTCACCCCAACATCGACTTTTTTCATTGTAGTGTGAAGTCTATAGACTTTACACCATATGTCTGTCAATGCTATAATTGTAGCATTTATGTTAAAAATACCCAATAGATATAAAATATTTTAGATACATTTTTAAAGCCGGCCAAACAGAAAAGCAAATCGCACAAGAAATGGAAAGGAACAACAAAAGCCACAATGGTGTTCCAAGCACATTGGTACATTTTTGGTACATTTTTAAGTTGAAATAGGAACGAAAATATTTAGGCCAGTGGCAGCACTGCGTACTATAAACATCGATGTATATCGAACATTGCTAGTCATTTGTCATTCGGGCTCGAGTGAGGACGGAATATTTAAGATAGTATGTTATACTATTATTATTATTCTTATTATTAATTAAATACGAACGCGCTTCTAAACAAAAGCCGTTAAAGAAAAACATTTCAAGGTCCTAGCGAAGGCTAATTATTGCTTGGAAATTACCTGTGCGTTTGTGATGTAATGTAACAGCTGTTCTTAGAATGCGGAAATTTGAATGATAGGAGGAGGATTGCAGCATGTATTAAAGGTATGAGTCTTATCGATTTAATGATGAGTAGACGAAATTAGTTGTAAAAGAAGCTTTCAAGTGCTATCCATTCAAATCAAAGCGAAGTGCTCCAATGAAGTCTCAATAAATCGAAGCAATTTCGTTGAATAGTTTGTCGTTCTTTTTCACCTATTGGTATTTCTGTATTGTTTAAGTTGCATAGACGAAATATTTAGGCTCAGTGCACCTTTCAAAATTGAAGTGCTGTATTTGCATACGGTTCGTGGGCGATGATTGTATATGTGGCCAATTATCATTGGCTGTCATTCCGTAATCGAACGATCAGCTTCTAAACAGTTTTCGTTTTTTCTCTCTTCTGTTGTCTCTGTGCCGAAGGCATTATTTGCTGGAAATCAATGCTTATTATTAATTATCGAGCCTTGCTACTAATATGCGGCATAATTACGAAGGATTTGCGCATGTATCTAAATCATTCGATTCTCTCATCGATTTAACTATAGGAGAGAAATATATTTTTTTAAAGAGCTTATCAATCTCTCAAATCGAACAATGCTAGCAATCAAGTCCAATAATCAAGCGTTAATTTCCATGGAAGTTCTAATATTTCCTCTACCCCTAGGTTTTCAATATTTTGTCAAACTTTTCTTGAACAATTGCACGGTGTATTGCTACGGTTTTGGTCAATGATTGTTCACGTGGCAAATTTGCATTCAGATGCATGCTTTGTTCACGATTTCGTTTGCTCTTGAATTTCGCATATTCGTTGCGCTCCAATATTCGCTGCCCATTGATATTTCCATATTCGTCCCATATATCGTGCCAATTGAATTTCGCATATTCGTGCAATATTCGATGCCTCATATGGAAATAATTTCGCATATTCGTCCATATTCGTGCCCATCAATGAATTAATCGGTCATATTTCTAGTGCCATATTTTGCACCATTGAATTCGCATATTCGTGCCCATATTCGATGAGCCGCATTGAATTTCGGCATATTTGTTCCATATTCGTGCCCATTGAATTTCGCATATTCGTGCCCATATTCGTGCCCATTGAATTTCGCATATTCGTCGCCCATATTCGTGCCCATTGAATTTCGCATATTCGTGCCCATATTCGTGCCCATTGAATTTCGCATATTCGTGCCCATATTCGTGCCCATTGAATTTCGCATATTTGTGCCCATATTCGTGCCCATATTCGTGCCCATTGAATTTCGCATATTCGTGCCCATATTCGTGCCCATATTCGTGCCCATGTGTTTCTTACAGAAAAATGCAATCGAACATAAAAAAATTGATTTAAAAATTTTGAGTTGTGCCGATTTATTAGCACGGGTGCGATATATTCTCTATTTTCCAATAAATTGAATGCAGACCTTAGTTTGGAATTCAAAAAGTGCTTTTCATATAGACGACGAACCTCTTTCTGCCTAGTTTCTCTTGAATTAATTCATTTGTATAGCTTCTATTGAAAGCAAAATAACTTGTCAGAATCTCTATAGGGAGAGGTTTGACGGTGCATCTGATAAAATCCGTGAAAAAAAGCTCAATTTATTTTTCACGCTGTGATGTGCGGAAGAGATTACGACAACGCTTTTTGTCTAAAAGTTCATCGTAGTTCACCGTACGATCTTGCGATTTATTACTTTCAAATTCATTCCGGCTGAAAGATGTCATGGAAGATCGAAATATATATTTTTCTAAGAGTCAAATTGGCTGCTAATTGGACACTAACGAAACTTTTGATTGATTAGAACTAAAATTATTGCAGGAAATTAGGTTAAGTGCTTTGAGCCCTTCAGAGTCTTAAGTGAGACTCTTTAAGCTAGTACACAAAGGCAAAGGAATTTGGAAAAATTGGAATTTTACAAAAATGTGTGGGACAATTCCTTCGCGGAATGCAAAGAAATTATATATATATAAATAATAATTATAATTATATATAAAATGATACCCGAGCTAAATTCCTATAGAAAAATGATACCCGAGCTAAATTCCTATAGACATTTGTTAGCGGTCTTGAAATTCTGTGTGACAAATCTTCCGAGTCCCCAAAATCTGTGCTTAGAATTTAAAAGATGTAACCAATTGCTTTGGTCTTGTGATTTCTTCTCGGCTTATTTGACAGAAAAATTGTTGTGATTTCGTTGCACGTACGTTCCATTCTTATCAAGTGAAGAAGAAAACAAAAATGATGCGCTAAAAAACTGTCTAAAAGACAGAAGACGAAGTTTAAATTTTTTGCGACGAATTCTCTTACTGTTACGAAAAGTGCTTTATCGACGCAAATCCACTGAGAAGAAAATATGTATAAACGAATTTCTTCTTCGTTCATTCATTTCGCTTCATGCCCTGCAGAAAGTCCAACTATTCTCCAACTGCTCCCCAACTAGTCACAAAAATAACAGGACTAATCTTTTTTATTTTGCCAACTAATGCCCTAAACTCTCTTCTAACATTGAGCTTACAAATAAGCACTCCCACATTTCACTGCCCCACAAGTATACCACCGATGGCTACTTAGAGGTCAATTGTACCGGTCAAATTATACCCGACGGACTCTGTGTCGGGGTATATAGTATTTGTGCGGTCATGAGTAAAATTTTAATGTCTGTTATTGGACACGCTCTAAAAGGATTGAAATCTATCGAAAATTCATTTTATCACAATTTCCAATGAAACATTGAAAAAGTTTTCTAAATCATATTCTGGAACACGAGAATATCAGCATCGCTAGGTGACTGCTTTCATCAACACACCATACTCAAGTCTTCAATGACTGTTCTTTTTTAAGATATGGCTAAGTCTGATCGACAAAATTGTTCTGTACTGTATAAAAAGCTTCGAAGAAGGAAATTTTCTGTTTTGTGATTCAAAATGGTTTGAAATGACTCAGAGCAGACCAACCCAACCAATCATTCAAAGCGATTCTTGTGAACTTATTCTCGCTGACCAGGTGTGCACACTGTCAAATGGTTCGTGAAAAATTAAGTTTTTCAATTCTACGCACACAATCAGTTTTTGTCTTGCTTTGATAGATGAAGACGTTCCTTATTTTAGAAAAAAGAATTGATAATTTGAAAATATTTCAACCGACCAAAAACTTTGAACTCAAACTTTCTTTAGTGAAATGGAACCAAAGCTAATTTGTTTAATACCCTTTCATAAATTATGATTCTTTAGATGAAAATTAAACAATCTGTAGAAATTAAATGAAATTTTAAAAAGCAAATTCTCCCTACACTGCCAACAAGACGTACCTGCCTAAATATTAAAAAAAAAAAATTCATTTCCTCAACCTGCAAACATTTTCGATGGTATGGGTTAATACATTTTTAAACTATGAATGTAATTACCAAAAAAATACATTATATCACCTTGATGGCGACTTTCAGTGACAAGATTCAGCGAGTGAGGCGGCTAGAAGTGATGATGGGGAAACCCATTCCACATCTGCTATGAGGTTTAACATTACAAACATAGATATTAATGCCAAAGAAATCGAATTTTTATTTGAATTTCAGTTAATTATTTGCGAGCACATGTGCGTGTAGACAGAAAAAAAAACGAAAAAAATGGGGAAAATATCGGAAATTCCAAATTAGATTTTACCATGTTGAATGGCTGCTGTGAGCTTTTGTCTACGTGTACACTAAAATATAATTCTAATTTTATTATCCTAAAACCGAGGCATATTTCAGTTTCTCAGTTGAGTCCACATCAACGTTTGAAAGTTTTCACATTTTTTTTTTTTAACATTATTGCATTTTCTTTTCAGCTTCAAGCCCGTTCAAAGATACTTATAGCCATTCCAGTCAAAGGAGTCCAACTCCATTGTGCTTTCTAAATGTCACAAAATCAGAAAAAAGAATCTTCGGTCTCGAATCGTCAGCGTAAAAACCAAATACACCAAGATGATGAACAAGCTTTGAAACATAAGAGCAATACTAGCGGAAATAAGAAGTCCAATGGCAGCATTAATAACCTACTCCGTAAGACACCTCCATTACAGAAATCCGCAATGGCACCTCATGCAACAGTGTCGGCGCCCGCTCTACTGCGATCGCGAAAATCGCAACAACAGCAGCAGCAAAAAACGCAAAAGGAGAAAGATCGCGCCGAACGAGAAACATTGGTGCTGTGGCGTAAACCCATTCAAACGGCCAAATATTGCTCACTGGAAGTTGTCACTTTGCTGCGCACTTCAAGTCGAAGGTATGCCGCCATTTCTTTCATTCATTGCAATTTGCAGTTTTGTGCTCATGTCCTTTCCATTTTGCGTTTACTTTTAGACTTATACAGCAACGTGCACTTGTATCGGCAACAATAGTATTAGGCATACTCTTAGGTATTATTTATTATATACCAGGTCCACATCAAATAGTTTTAGACACCATCGTAAGAACACTTGGTTTTTTATTTATTGGATCGGTTTGGGTGTGCTCTCATCGGTGGGACTGGGCACTGGACTGCATACGTTTCTATTGTACTTAGGACCTCATATAGCCAGCGTTACTCTAGCTGCGTATGAGTGTAATTCCTTGCAATTTCCAAGTCCACCGTATCCGGACGAGTGAGTATCTCATAGCTCATGAAAAATAGTTTTATAAGATATTAATTTTAATATTTCTCTTCGCCGCCCTCTCTGTAGTATTATCTGTCCCGATGAACCGTATTTCAAACGTACGCCCAGCATATGGTCCATAATGAGTAAAGTACGCTTGGAGGCATTTCTTTGGGGAGCTGGAACGGCGCTGGGTGAATTGCCACCGTATTTCATGGCCAAAGCTGCTCGCCTCTCCGGTTACGATCCGGATGATGCCGAAGAACTAGCGGAATTCGAGGCACTTCAAGCAAAACGTAACCAAAAGAATTTAAGCCTCATGGACAAGGGTAAACTTTTTATGGAACGCGTCGTTGAACGTATTGGTTTCTTCGGGATCTTAGCTTGTGCAAGCGTAAGTTTTTTTTTTTTTTTTTTTAACATCTTTTCAATTGTAATCCATTAAAATTTGACCTTGCATTTAATATTATTCATTCTAGATTCCTAATCCGCTATTCGATTTGGCGGGCATTACGTGCGGTCATTTTCTAGTGCCATTTTGGACATTCTTTGGCGCTACACTCTTAGGAAAGGCTATAATTAAAATGCACATACAAAAGGTCTTTGTAATTATAGCATTTAATGAAGTTCTCATAGAAAAGGCCGTTGATATGATGGCGAAAGTACCGGTTTTTGGAAAAAAACTACAAGATCCTTTCAAGGGTTTTCTGACCAATCAGAAACAACGTCTGCACCGCAGTAGGACCTCAGCGCCTGGCAGTGATTCGGGAAATTTACTATCGAAGTTTTTCGAAACCTTTGTCATCGGAATGATTTGCTATTTCGTTATATCGATCATCAATTCACTCGCACAGAGCTATCACAAGAGGCTGACGAAGAAAAGCGTTAAGAAAATCAATAAGAAAATGCCAGCGAAATTTGAATAGAAAAAAAAATAATTGAGAGAGAATAGAAAACGAATAGGAATTACCGGGGTAAAAGATGATAACTATTGTAAATTATTTCTAATTTTAGATTTAAGTTCTAGTGAAATCGTTTGCCTATTTTTATTTAGTTGGTCTTTATATTCTTTAATTTAATTCCTTTGTGAATTCCGTTTTGCGTGCTTGGTTAGTCAAAATGGTTTGTATCGATGTGAGAATTGATTAAATGAGAATTTATTTTAAAAGAAGCAAATATCGAATATGGTGTGTTCTGCTTGTTTAAATTCACTTTTGTACAATTGTATACGTATCAAAGAAATCTAATGCAACTAGTCGTCTTTTGTTTTTGGGAGGATGTTAAAGAAATGCGATTTTTTCTTAGAAGTAAATAAAAGCTAAGAAAAAATATATATATTTTAAGTTTTTTTTTTTTTACAGACAGAATAGCGCGTAAATGTAAATCCTGAGCTAAATTCGCCGATCGATTTAAGATGAATTAAGTCGTAAATGTAAATGTTGCGAGCGCTTTTGAAAAGACATACCCCATAAAGAAAAAGTTAGTGATTAACCGTAATGAATGTTGTTTGCTCGTATACCGAATAATTCCACTTGAAATAAACTAAGCAACATGTTTGTATTGTGTTTCTACAAAAAATTGAAATTATTTCAAAGTGTTTCATTTCTAAAACCGATTTTGTTGTAATTTTTCGAATAGTCGGTTCAGATTTCGTGATTGAGAAAGCGAACGTTATAGAAAAGTCCTTTCAAATTAAATTTATTGATCAATGAAAAATCGAAACTTCTTACACCGAACTACTTTATACACAGTTCTTTCCCAAACTCCCAAATTTCTCGTTTTGCCATAACTTCCTTTTTAGACCCCGCCTTCTTCGAATTTCAATACTTTTTTCCCACATCTGAAACGCCCCAATGGTCATATTCAAAAGAATTTTTTAAAGGGAAGAAAAAGTTTAGCGAAATCTGGATTACACTAAAAAAAAAATGGAATTTTTATTTTCTTTTCTCAGTGTAAGATAAATAAGGCCCTTATTTTATTAGCAATTAGTCTGTGTTTATTTCATCTTTCCATCTTTATAAGTTTTTGAGATATTTAATTTTGACAAACAGGATTTTCAAGGACATTTCAAGAACACTGGGCAATAGGAACCTAAATATCAGCTCATGTAGTGTTTTAAGGTTATATCTGTCGCAAAATTATTAAAGCTTTAAAATCTCTTTCAGTAGGCTGCACGCTTTTCTCAACACCTAAAAGTATGCTTATAAATATAAAGAATCGTGCCTATTATGTATTCCGACGGATCGAATCCGTTCGGATTTGCCACATTTTTATTACACGGCAGCCACACGTTCAATTTTTGGCTTTCAAGTTCCCATACACTCAAAACATTTTACTAACACACTCACACTTTTAGGACTTGAACGCCAACTTGACTTCAATTTTTCTTTCAAGATCCGTTTCAATTTTACGTTCAAGTTTTTAACAGCTGATCATAGTTGCATAGCATTCTAAGTTGTTTCCTTGACGACGGCATTTTGAAAATAAAATTGCCTTTCAAGTTGCGTGCAGCCTACGTCATAGCTTCAATTTTAAAGAAATTTGACAACCAGTAGGTGTGCTCAACTTGAAAGCAAATTATTGAACGTGTGGCTGCAGTGTTAATGAACAAGTAAGAAAGCTAAAGTCGGTCAAAACCGACTTTGAAATACCCAGCGTCCCGACATTATTGGCGCACTATGTTACGAAAAATCTCCATCTGTGGGCGTGGCAGTGGGCGGGCTACATACATTTTTTTCCTACACCTTTCATTCGCTTTGGTAAACCTATGTTGCGAATTTGAAGCTTCTACGCCTTTTACCACGGAAGTTACGAAAAATCTTCATTTGTGGGCGTGGCAGTGGGCGGGCCAAATAAAATTTTTTCCTACACCTTTCATTCGCCTTGATCAACCTATGTTGCGAATTTGAAGCTTCTACGCCATTTACTTCGGAAGTTACGAAAAATCTCCATTTGTGGGCGGGGCAGTGGGTGGGCCACATAAATTTTTTTCCTACACACCCTTATTTGTGGGCGTGGCTCGAGGAGGACGGCGTTAATTTTTTCCCAGGATATGTCCCTTTTTGTAGTTTACCAGTACACCAAATATCAATGAAATGTATTGAGTGGTTCGCAAGTTACAAGCATTTTACTGAAAACACTTTAAATTTATTTCTGGGCGTGGCAGTTGGTGGATGTCTCCCATTTTTACTTAGGATCATACTCGGATCCCGATATACCTGTGTGCCAAATTTCGATTTGGTTGGTCCAGCTGTTTAGGAGGAGATCCGACCACAGAAAGACGGACGGACATGTCTAAATCGATTCAGTTTTTGATCCTGATCAAGAATATATATATATATATATATCTATATATACGGAGCTTAGTTCTGGTTGTTACAAGATTCGTACAAAACTAATATACCCTGCTTACGCTGGGTATAAAAAGAGTTTTTCACACATACAAATGTGAGAAATCCGAATAAAAAGGGGTTATCTCCAGCTCCGTCAGAAATAAAAAACTTCATATCAGGTATGTGATTGGTTTCCCTTTCTCGGAGAAAGGTAATTCAATTCCCTAACAAGTGTGATTCATTTTCACTTTCCCTTTAAAAGGGGTAATTCAAATTCCCATAGTAACTTGGTAGGGAAATTGTTTGTTTTTTCGATTAAACAGCTCGTATTTAGGTCTTTTGCGGTGCATTTTATGAAAGAATAAAGCGTTCGTTTGTTTTTATGATTTGTCTTCGACTTAATTATTTTTCTTTAAGTTTTAAATTATTAAAAATGTAACTCCGCCCAAGTAACCTAACCTAACTCCTCTTAAAAAAACCTAAAGAAAAAAGTATTCGCTAGTATCAAAAGGGTGGTATCACTCAAATCAGCTGTCAAAATCGAATAACAAGAAGTTTGCTACGTTTAAATATTGTTTAAATTTATTTTCTTCGGTAAAAAATGTAAGTTGAATACCTAAAATATAAACTTTCATGCTTAATGTTCTTTTTCGATTCCCGGGAGAACAATCACACCATATATTAATTCCCGGGAATCGTATTTCCCCTGGGAAATGAAAACCCAGGGAAACCAATCACACACCTGTATAAAAAAAAAACGCTTCAGAAATGAATCAAAATTTTCAGAAGTGTTTTTTTTATATGAAGTTTTTCATTTCTGACAGAACTGGATATAACCCCTTAGCAGGGCCCGGATGTTGTTGCTTTTATAAATTTTAAAGCATACTTTATGGAGCTAAAAATTTTGATCAACTCACATAAAGTGTTCAAGTGTTCAACTCACATAAGATTCAAATCGATTTTTAACTTCGATGTGAATTTTTTTGTTTGAAGTTAGAAAATAGGTTTGACAAAATGTTGGTAAGAAATATTGTTGTGCCATAAAATATGCTTTAAATTTATAAATGCAACAAAATCCGAGCCCTGATAATAAGAAATCTGTGCATTCTTGGAGGTATTACCATTTAAATACATTATAAGCAATTTGGGAATCTTCTTGAAAAAAAACCTTCTCAAAGCTTGTTGTTATAAATTGATTTAAATACATTCTTTTAGGTGTAGAGCTCAGATGCTTTCTGTTGTCCTATTTATAATTAATATCAAGTAAATTTTCCGTTACATATTTTTCCGCTTCGAGGTCAGCGTGCTATCCTCTGAAACGACCCTGAAGTCTGGAGATGCATTCTTTGCCTTTTCAACTTAATACCGAATCAGTTCGAACAGAAGGAGTAGAGAATCTTCTCACACATGCGATAAGAACATTGTTCTCTACTATTCTACTCTGCGCTTATATGGAAATGTACTACAAAAATAAAAAATGAGAGATTAATATCCGGCAAGAGTGAAAATGCGTTTCAGAGAGCAATGTATAAGTTTGGCAAGGTGTCACCCCCATTGTAGGCAAGCCGTACTGAATGAGGCGCTCGGTTTTTGCGCTCTGGAATTTCGTATACATGACGCAGAAAATTGCTGAAGTATTTGTCTCGAACTACACACACAACCGTATCAATGCAGACGCCATAAAGTCAGCCAACGACTGTCTGGTTCGTCATGCAACAGGCGTGAACGTAGAACACTCAGTCGTTTACCGCAAATCGAGCAGGGCGTTACACAGTTGCTACGGTGCTTGCAGTCTGATAAACCAAAAACCTAATAACATAACGGAAATGTGATGTGATTGAAGAAAAAAAATTTTTTTTTTAAATATAAAAGTACTTATTTTTTATTAATTTGTGAATTGAAAGTTTTTGCGAAGTGGAGGTTTTTTTAAGTATTTAGATTCAAAAAAAAAAAGTTTGTGAAAGCCCGATGGAGAGATCAACATATTTCAAGAACTGCTCCTAAAAGCATGCATCACTAAAGTAAGAAAACGAAACAAACAAAAACAACAAGAAAATATTTTCTCCTGCTTTCTTGGAACTGCAATAGCAATAGGAGACAGTTGTGGCATCAGTACGACAGCGACAATGTTTGAATTTTAAATTATTAAAGGCATTGGAGAAGAAAAGGAAACGCAAAACGGCAATTTGAGTGGCGTAGGACATAAATGGATTTTAAGAATCGCTTCGACAATGGCACTGGCGGCGGAAATAAGTTCGTTTGTCCTAGCGACAGACAGCTGGCATTGAGAGCAAAGTAAATACATATAAGCACTAAGAATACAAAAAAAAAAAATTTTTTTTTAACTCAACTATGATACATACAAGGCCTTGAAGTATGCTTTGGTTTTTTTTTTCATCATACACAAGCATCATTGGATTGCATGCTGTGCATTAGTCTTGCTTAATTTAGTCATATTCGCTTTCATTGCCCGAAATCCAGTTAAAATGTAATCATTTCTGATAGACACGATACCGATAAAAGCATATGCGTAAGAGCCATATGTATAAGCGTAATTGCATTAGGTGTGCGCTGCGAAACATTGCCGGATATAAAAGTCCGAATATAGTACACACTAACATATTTCTTAGGTATGGGCACTCGTGCATGCACACATACATACGTACACACATACATATATTTGCTCACATGAAACGCATGATAATTTTTTCCTTGCGCAAAATTATAAATTCTACGATAGACGCGACGTTATCTATCTTTATCTAAGCTTCGATGCGCGTATTCAGTAAATTCCAATAAAAAATTTAATTATGAAATAGTAATTAATGATATTTTACAAAAACATTGTATGTTAATGGATTTGAATAGCGATTTCCCGAAAGGATTATGGCTTTCAAATTTTCTAAAGATTAAAATTTATTCATTTCTAAATAGACTATCGAAAGTTAAAGGATATGTTTCGTAATAAGCGTGGGTAGCTCACAAACAGCCTTTTAGAAAGTTGAAAAAAGTCGAATTCCTTAAGCTGGGATCCAATTTTCTGTCCCCTTTTTATTGAGCCAGATCGGAAGAAATTTCAAAAAGTTCCACAATCACTGTTGAGGCTCGCATTATCGTCGCATATTGTCAAAAATATGTACCTACATATATAGGGGAGTAATCAAATTGGGACAAACATTTTTCAAGACGATCACACTTGTCAGCATCAGAGTCAAAAAATTGCGTTCAAACGCAATGCGCCGATAGTGGGATCCCAACTTTAGGTCCGCCTACATATAACTTAAACTTATTAAAATAGAAATAACCTTTGGAAAGGCATTCAAAAATATACATATATTTTTGTTAAAGTCAAGGCAACAGAGATTATTTAAATTTGGCGTCCAAAAGTATGCATATAAATGTTTCGAATATTTCCCATGCTAAGAAATCTGTTTATGTTGTAGGTATGTATGGCCAAATGGACATATTATGAGCACGACTTTTCTTCCATTTGAAAGTATATCAATTGATTTTAAGTTAAATAAAACTTGAATTATTGAGGTAGAATTTAAATTTAAGTAATTTCGATTGCCTTAATACCCATTCAATCAAAAGAAGTCCGTAAGAATCTCCTAAAGACTCTTTTTTCGGAACGCAAATACTACTAAGATCGCTCCAAAAGGAGCTCAAATCTAGCGTTTTTCTGACATTTTTCAAGAGTCCTAGAATGCTCATTTAGAAAATCAATAAAGAGTCTTTGTGTACTCCCTTTTTCGGTTATAAATTTAAAAAAAAAAAACTACTTCTTTAGTCTCCCTTAACGCTCCTAGACGTTATTTTCTTTGAGGCCTTTACAAAAAAGCTTCGTAAGCACCACTTTAAAGAGTTCCGTTAAGAGTCCTTTTAAATCTTCATTCAGAGCACTCACTAATTCATAAAGGTGTTTAAATAGGAGTCCATTTTTCACAACTTTTTCGGAGCACTCCGAATATGGTAGTCTGGGCGTGGAAAAATCCTAATATAATATTTTTTCGAGTCTGTTGCGTTGAAAACTTTTAAGTAATAAAATGATTCGGAACTTTTCACTTTTATTTCAATCGCTTTTTTTTGTATATATCTATACGTATTTTGGCGAATTCGCTTCCGCCTTCATCAGGATGATTCCTAATTCTCTTTAAATGTGCCAAAATATGACAGAATGTCCTAGATGTATGCTACGTTATTCCTAATAATTTCCCTAATCCGAGAACTCAACTCGTAACTTCTGTATGTTTTCTGCATCGTAAAATTGATGCTATATTTATGAACCCGAATGTACTTCACTTCAATATACCGTCCACAGCGAAGCCGCACCGCTGAGAGTACTTATTAAATTTTGATTAATTTTATTGAGTTAATAAAAGTGGATAGTCATCAATGCATATAAAATCAATTAGAAGTAAATATCAATAATCACATTGAGGAAAAACGAATAAGATTTTGTGCAAAATATTGTATGAAAATTAACAGTTATTGTCGAGTGCGGAGCGAAAGTAAATTAATTAAGCCCAATACAAATGAGATTAAATTCGTTTATGGCGGATTATGATGATTAGAGCGTGTATTTTTAAGCATTTTATTAAATTGAAGCGTACTTTATGGGGCAAAAAATTTGTTCATTCACATAAAGTACAATGATTCAAATTAGATTTTTAAGCTAATTTTAAGACTTTTTTAAAGCTATGGTAAATCCTTGAAATGTTTCTAAAGTATCGCTACTTATGTACCAAAATGATGATGATGAAAAAAGGTAAATATCCCCCACAAAGTATGCTTCAAATTTATAAATGCTTAAAAATACACGCTTCTAATGATGATTAAGCGTGTATTATTTAAGCATTTATAAAATTGAAGCTACTTATGGGGCAAAAAGATTTGTTCAATTTACATAAAGTTAAGATTCAAATCGATTTTTTAGCCTATTTAAGACTTTTTTAAAGCTAGGAAATCCCCTTGAAGTTCAAATTCGCTACTTATTTCCAAAATGGTGATAAGAAAAAAAATATCCCCCCCACAAAGTATGCTTCAAATTTATAAATGCTTAAAAATACACGCTCTAATGATGATAATAAAAGCTTGTAGAGCTTAAAAGTATGCAATATTTTTTTTTCAAATAACTCGTGAGAAAAAATCATTGGCCATACACATAACATACATATATTCAATTTAGAATTTAATAATTTTACACTCTGTCTGCTCTGAAGGCGTGGATGGCAATAAAAATTTTGAAATTGTTTCTTAAAGTGGAGAAATGCGCCGAGATTACTGACGATGATAATGATGATGATGAAGGTAGAAACAAAGATGTTATGGTTTTTGCTTCGAATTTAAAGGAACACATCCTTCACTTACTTTGTTTTCTACTTTAGCATAATTTACTTATTTATGAGAATATATGCAAATATATTTGTATATAATAAACACCGGATACGCAATACCAACAGCCAGGAGTGTGTTGGTGTGTGTTAAAGCATTAAATAAAAAATACTTTATATTCTAAATACACAGTTGCGTTGAAAGTAGCGTGAACTCGTGATCTTAGAGCAGACAGCACTCAAAGAAAATTGTTAGGTCTCTGCGCTGCGCGGATTAAATCTTTATATCGCCTACGAATTCTAGAATGGACAAAGCAAGATAATTTCATAAAGGTTTTTATAAACAGAAATCAATTGCGTAGGCAGAAGTTTCAGAGTTTGTTTTGTGATCTCTTCTAACCTTATTCAGATACAAAATTAATGAAAACATATGAATTCGGGATATGCTGGATTTCCTGTTGTTTGAACTTATTCTGGGTACTCGAAATCAGTTGGAATTTTTTGTATTTTAAATATTGTATTTTAGCTTAAAGATTTTATTTATAATATTTATAATTCGAGCCGTAGCAGGAAAAAATATTTCGTTTCGTTGCATTACATTTAATTAAGAAACGAAAGTCCAGAGCCTGAAGAGTTTAAATAACTTTTTCCATTATCTTTTGCTTACATGAATAGACAGCTATCGGTAGTATACTAACTCTAGTAGTTTTCACTGAGTGTAAGGACGAGATTTCAGTCGAATCGATTTCAGTCACAATGTTTGACTAAATTATGCTCCTACATATACTTACTGGAATACATACTTAAGCACGTTCGTGAAGTTGTGCTCAAAAATGTATTCCAGAAGGACATATTTTTATTGCTCGCAGAATTTGTAAGTGTAAAATATGGAGGATAAAATATGTATCATCATCGTTTGGATAATTTTCAGTTAAATTTTCACTTTGTGCTATTAATATCAATATCAGCTGGCAAATTCATGTAGCCGGAGCATGGGGGAAATAATTTAAAAATCCATTGCTTTCGCTGCACTATAAAAAGTGAAATTTCCTGCCGGGATATTACTACTTCCGTTGTGCTTTTTATTAAAAGAATTTCGTGCTTCATTATATATACTTAGCATGAAGACTGTTGTGTACATTGTACACGCCCGAGCTCACGAGACTTTAAGAACACTCCAAAGGCTTCGGCTTCGGCTTCGCTTATTCCCAATCGGAGAGTCAATCCACATTCCCAATATTCTTAGCATTTTTTAGCGCTTTCATTTCCTGTTGTAAAATCTCGCATTACATGTTGTTTCTCTTTCCATCGCCGTATCTTTAAATATTTTTAAGGAGAAACGTTTTGCTATTTCTTGTTTGTAGCTAGCTTCATTTTATGAATGATGGTTTGTGTGGTTCGCTCGGTTGTTCACACCAACTTTTTTTTTTTTTTTTTTTTTTTTTGCTGTAACAATAAATGGTTGACTTCGTCCATTGTTCCTTTTTTGCTGTGCGAGCTTGAATTTCCATGGTGTAAGTGAATTTTTGTGTAGGCGGAAAGAATTGTTTGGCTACATTCTCATACAATTAAGAGTTCAGGGGCACGCCTAAACATATGGAAGGCGATAACCCCAAAGTGCGATGATTACTTCACATTTACATTTTCATTTGCATTTTCGATATTCCTGGCACGTAGACTGGCAACATCAATAATTTGGTTAATGAATACAGTTTTTTTCCCCTTTTTATTTTTTTCTATTTCATTTCATTTCAATTCAATTCTTTGTCGTCATTTTCGTTTCGCCGGCCTTTACGTGTAGTTATCTACGATTTTTGCAAATTTTTATTGTGTTTGACTGTGGTTTCCTCATTCGAAGTTGTTTGACTTTATTTGACGAACTCAAGTTGAAGAGATTAAGCCGTAACCATGACCTTTTACCCGCACAGTTAAGCTGTTTGTCAAGGCCATGATTGAGTTGTAAAAATTCGCTCGTCGGGTTCTTCGAAGAGATTCTTCGCTCGACTTGGATTACAGTGAATGAACTTAAATAAAATTCCTTAGAGTCTTATAAGTATTCGAAAGCTAATCTTTATGGATAAGAAGTAATAAGAATATTAAAGATGCTATGTGAGATATCGGATCAGCGGTGAAATCTCTTCGAGAAGTAGACATATTAAATAGGTTTAACTAACTCTACACCGCAAGTCCTTCGAAAGAAATGTATTTCTTTTAGCATTCAAATTGCCCTTTATTGTTAGCTGCTTTCGAAAGAAAATCCATCCTTGCAAGTGTAATTTAATGTAGCTTCTTAGGATTTACTGGATTTGTGCATCAAGAATACAAAAACAGAAACTATTATTCCAGAATAATGTGCTCTTAATGACAAAAGAAAAATGCTTTAAGTGCGAGTTATGAAACCTAACAATTCACCTTACTCGCGTCGTAATAAAAAAGGACTCCTCTTGTGCGCGAGAACGTGTGGAAATAATTCCTGAAACGTGCCGTCCGTTAATTTCGTCATTATGAAACATTCCTTTTTATGCAAGAGCTCCACACAAAAACGGCGAAGGAAAAGGTTTAATAAATTTTCCATGCAATAAAGTTTTTTAAATCCCCGATTGGGTAAGCAGATAGCATGCGTTAGTTAAATAGAAATGCTATCGCCATAATGATTATTCACTTTAGAAAAAATGTAGTTTTTTCGCTTTGAAAAGATCCCTACTCTATTTTTCTTTTTGATTTTTATACCCAGCATAAGCGGGGTATATTAGTTTTGTGCGAATCTTGCAACAGGGAGAATTAAGCTCCGGAGATATAGACAAATATAAATATATAGAAATGATCAGGATCAAAAACTGAATCGATTTAGACATGTCCGTCTGTCCTTCCGTCCGTCCGTCCGTCCGTGGTCGGATCTCCTCCGAAACGGCTGAACCAATGAAATTGAAATTTGGTACACATGTATATCGGGGTCCGAGTATGATCCTAAGTAAAAATGGGAGACATCCGCCCACTGCCACGCCCAAAAATGAATTTATTGTGTTTTCAGTAAAATGCTTGTAACTTGCTAGCCACTCAACACATTTCATTGATATTTGGTGTACTGGTAAACTATAAAACAGGACATATCCTGGAAAAAAATGGACGCCGACCTCCTCGAGCCACGCCCACAAATAAGCCCACAAATAAGGGTTTATCGTAACTTGTGAAGTAAAAGGCGTAGAAGCTTCAAATTCGCAACATAGGTTGACCAAGGCGAATGAAAGGTGTAGGAAAAAGTTGTATGTGGCCCTGCCACGCCCACAAATGAAAATTTTTCGTAACTTCCGAGGTAAAAGGCGTAGAAGCTTCAAATTCGCAACATAGGTTGACCAAGGCGAATGAAAGGTGTAGGAAAATAATTTATGTGGCCCGACCACTGCCACGCCCACAAATAGAGAAGCAAAACATAGTGCGCTCATAATGTCGGGATGCTGGGTATTTCAAAGTCGGGCTTGACCGACTTTAGCTTTCTTACTTGTTTTTTTTTTTTGTTTATTTTAAGGAAGCACTTAAAAGAATGCTGGCTGTTCCACTGATCTGCAATTAAGCTTTTCTTTAAATTTTCTCCACAGACTTCGAGCAGGTTGGAGCAGTTCAAAGAGCACAGAGCCGCTTCGACCAGATGAGCAGGCGGCGATAATAAACGTTATACGTCGCAATGAAGAAATCGAGGTCGCGGAGAGACAGCGGGTCGGACGACTCGTACATCGTGTAGAGAAGATCAAGCAACATGTTTCCATCGATAGGGGACCGAATTTCTGTAGATTGTGTGGCGACGCTTTCGGATTATTACGGACACGTCGTATTATATGCGAAGACTGCAGGAAGGCTGTATGCACAAAATGCAGCGTCGACATCAATATACGTTATTTTACCACCGAAAAGACAAAAGAAATCTGGCTATGTCGTGTTTGCTCCGAAACGCGAGAGATGTGGAAAAAATCGGGTGCATGGTTTTTTAAAGGACTTCCAAATTATGATGCGCCAAGCAGTACGAGCTCAACGCCAACGCGTCAGCTAGCAGGAACAAATGTTGCCGGCCTGCAGCGTAATGCTCAAAGCTGTACAACAACACCAACCCGTAATGGACGCGTAAAGAAGCTGACAATACGTGTGAACGATAGCAGTAGCAGTAGCAATGAATCCGACGAAGATGCTGTTGATGGCGCTGACTGCCGATGCCGATGCCGATGCGGATGGCAAAAGTGTTGAGGGAACTGTTAAGGCAAGAACGGCACCACCACCCGCCATTAACGGCCTAACATTGGACGGAGCAACCTCGCCGAGTCGTTTGCAGCGTGATGATAGCTTTCGTTTACGCACTTTTGGGTCGATTCGTAGCTTTATCGATGGCGGAGAGCGAAAACTTTCGAGTTCGTTCTTCTTCAATCGACAAACTTCGAAATCGGACTGCAGTCAAGCTGAAATCGATACAGTGTCGACGTCAACGCGCCAAGAAAATAGTTACACAAGACGTGGCTCCGTCTCGTCTTCATGGTCGATTAGTGGCGAGAGTTCTTCCGGTTCAGTGACCACAACATCCATCGGTGTGCCACAGCATTGTCAACCGCACTGTCGTGATCCCCTGCTGGGTTGGCTTGAAGTCGCAATAACCTATCGCGAGAATATGCACAGTCTCGATTGTACAATTGTTCGAGCTCGCGACTTACCACCAATGGATGCTGTCAGTCTGACGGATCCATACTGTAAATTGAACATTATTACGCCGGAAGGTTCCACCAAATATTCACGTTGGCAACGCTCGAAAACCGTTCATAAGACCAGAAATCCAGAATTCAATGAAACACTACAATTCGTGGGCGTTGAACCAGAGGAATTGGGTAACTCATTGCTATACGTTGCGTTATTTGATGAAGACAAATTTGGACATGATTTTCTTGGCGCAGCAAGAGTTAGCCTATCGACGGTGAGTTGATGATTCTCAAAAAAAAAAACAAAAAAAAAAACTATTTGGCATGGGTTGGTATACCGAGAGAAATAAAAACTGTTAAATCAACCACTTAGAACAGTTAAAGTAAGAGTGGTCAAATTAACTGTATTCCCCGTTAAATGCACTGGAAAAGGAAGTCAAATCAACAGTTGAAAAATAGTCACTTTTTATGTTCAAATTCGCTTTCGTTCACTTAGACGTATAAGTTCGCATTCTGATCAACCGTCTCCGAGTTTTCAATAGCTCAGTTGTTTAAGCTGTGAGTTGACGTCGTGAGATTCGGGGTTCTATCCTGCTGGCGGCGGGAATTTTTCTGGATTTTTTTTTTAATTACAGTTTTTTTTTTGTTCAGAGTTGTTTTTTAAGGCAAAATTTTTCTCCTAAATTTTTAAGATTTTAATTTATTTAATTTTTTTTAATGGTTAATTTTCAAGCAAAAAATTTTGCAACCATAAGCTCAAGTGAACGTTTTGACCACAAATTAATTCGTTCGTTTAGCGTAATGGTTAAGACGTTCGCCTAGCGAAGTGGTGGTCTGCGGTTCAAGGCTCGGCCGAGGCGAGAAAATTTAAAGAGATGAAAGAGAAAAAGATTTAAAAAGAAACAAATAAATAAAGAAAAAATATAATAATTTAATAAAAAAAAAAAATATTAATAAAAGAAGATAAAAAAAAAGTCGAAGTAAAAATAATTTTTTTTTTCCCAGTCGCTGGTGACAGTTGATTTAACCGCGAGACAGTTATATCAACCATCAGGTAGTTATATCCCTATTGACTGTGTTTGTACTGTTGAATCGACCGCTACTACACATAAGCTAAGAATTAACGGTGAACTCGGTTATTTTAACCTGCTTTTTCAGTTAATATAACTACCTTTTTCTCTCGGTGTACTTATTATCTAAAGGTGTTTTCTTCAAATATTATACATAGATTCAAGCTACAAATCAGTTTAGAATATCAGTTCCACTGGCTGCTGAAGATCAATATAGCAATGAAGCCGAACAATCGCAGGAATGGCCCAATGGAAAAATATTGCTATCGTTGAGGTATAATACCAAAAAACGAGCATTGGTCGTGAATATCAAGCAGTGCATCAATTTAATTCCAATGGATAATAATGGCAGTTCTGATCCATTTGTAAAACTGTAAGCTGTTCCAATCATCTCAATTTGTATTTTATGTAATTTTTAAAATTTCAGGCAATTGAAACCAGATCCGCATAAGAATAAAAAGCATAAGACAAGTGTAAAATGGCGTACACTCAATCCAATTTTCAATGAAGAGTTCTATTTCGAAGCCAGTCCACATGATTTGAATAAACAGAATTTGATCGTTACCGTTTGGGACAAGGATTTAGGGAAAAGCAATGATTTCCTAGGATGCCTTCTTATCGGTTACAACAGCAAAGGCGAAAGGCTGCAGCAGTGGCTTGACTGCATCAGATTGCCCGATTGTCCCCATGAAAAATGGCATTGCTTATCTAACGATGAACATCCAACACATCATTGATCTTCAAGATTCAAAAACCTCTATATTTACATACTAAATAAGAATATACATACATACAAATATCCTTTCCTTTCCTTAAAGTGCATAGTTTGCTAAAATATTTGGCAGATAATTTGAAAAAGAATGAAATATATTTAGTTAAGTGTCCTTAGCAGCTATAATTTGGAAGATTGCATCCATTTAACTTAAAACTTTTTTGTACATTGATAATTTGACGATGTAACTTATCAATTCAATGCTTAATAATAAATTTCAATTTCCGACAAACATAGCAGTTGATCTTGCGAGGCTGCAGGACTCAATTCGAATGATGCAACCGATAGAACAAAATTGAGAAACTGGTCTCGTTTTGCGGACTCCGGGATAGGCCGTGGTATTTGAATACGCAAGAATAAGAAGAGAAGATAGCAATTGATCTTGAAAGGTTAATTGGTACATTATAATGAGATCAAACCAAGCTTCGTATATTCGAAAAATGGATTGAAATCTCTTCGACAATCATTCGCTCGAGCTTCAGCTCAAGTGCTAATTGTCAGACTAATGGCTTCGTATACGTTATTTGTCATGAATTCGTGGGCCCCCAGTGCGCTATGCTTTTTTAGCTGTTCGGTTTTTTTTTCGGAGGTAACGGGGCCCCATTTTTTAAACGCCCGGTGGGCCCTTTGACCCCCAGTCCGCCCCTGATTTGTATTCGAAACCTAGAATTTCCAAAAACTCTTGGGGAAAATGGTCAGGTATGTGAAGAAAATGGCACGAATTTGGAATTAGGAAATCTAAGGATCTAGGATCTGTTAAGATAGTCATGTCTGAACTGAAGTAATGAAAGATAGTGTTATTGTTGGATGCAAAGAAAGCCTCTATTATTTTTTTACTTTTCCATAATGCTGATCAATAGCTGAAACTGGTGCCCGTTTCTTTTTTTGTTTTTCAATTTTCGTTTTGCTTCGACACTTAACTGATGAGAGACCAGTTTGGTTTTTACCCAATTGATGGAACTCCTTACGTTTCTCGCGGATGTCTTTGAGTCGCTGACGTTCTGCTTTCAATTCTTTGTAGTTTTTACAAGTCTTTTTCGGCTTTGCTCCAAGTTTGATGGCCTGGAATTGGAAAATAATAAAATTATTCAAATAATTTTAGAGATTTTAACAAAAAACTTACTTGAAAGATGAGCATTTTCTTTTTGTTTTTTATATTTCTTTGGTTGTTCGTAGCGAATCTAAGCACTTCGTTCCGTGCCCTTTTAATATCGAACTCCAAATCATCTCCAGCTTTCGAGATTTGTTTAGTTTTCTCATCTTTTTGAATTGTTTGCAAATTCGATTGTTTACTCGCTGCTTTCGGTTCCTCGAACACAACGGCTTTGAAGTCACTTATTTTTTGTTTTTCCAAAAGCTTCGAGGCACGCGTCGGCACTGGCGTAAAGTCCATAATTACAATTTTATATTTGCAAAATTATTCCTTAAAATCCAGCACGTTGTTTTGTTTACTTTCGCATTGCATATGAACAGCTGTTTGTAATAATCTTGCAAGCGAGATTTAGCTTGTAATAGCGGTTCCCAAACTTTTTCAGCCCACGGCTAGTGTTGAAACAAAATGAGTAAATACTACTTGATATCGAATACTTTTAGTCGATACTGAGTATATTTTGTACTCAATACTTAAAACCAAATATTTTCGCGGTATCGATACTTTAATAGCAGTATTTACTAATAATATTTTCCTTGTATTAGTGCTGCAAATTTGTGGGGGTTTTCCCTTTTTGAGGGACTTATTCGATTTTGAAATGGAATTTTCGTAAGCATTTTCCTCGCAAGGGAAAGGGATTTTTATAAATTATC
This sequence comes from Chlorops oryzae, assembly GCA_020466095.1. Taxonomy (NCBI): domain Eukaryota; kingdom Metazoa; phylum Arthropoda; class Insecta; order Diptera; family Chloropidae; genus Chlorops; species Chlorops oryzae. The sequence continues at coordinate 25,223,152 of CM035808.1, read as the reverse complement.
TAAAGGTTAAACCTACGCCAAATTATTGGCAGCACTGACAAGAAACAATAATTCAAACTCCCATTCTAAAAACCTCTTTTCCCACCCTAGAAAAATCAGTAGTACTTGAAATTTACTATACCAACAGGTATATCATATAATTATATATTAAAATCTGACCACCCTAGAAAAAATCCCTAGCTACGCCCATGGTTATGATGTGTAAATACCAAGAATCATAAAAATTTGCTTAATCTTGAGCGAGTACTACCCAGTATCGATACTTTTGGTTCGGTATTTTAGTGGTATCGATACTTAATCTCGATATATTAAATGAGTACTGGTATCGATACTTTCATGGTATCGTTTCAACACTACCCACGGCGCACTTAAAAGTTTAGTATTTTGTCACGGCGCCCTACTTTAGTAAGCTATTTGGAATAGATATAGTGACTATATGCATATTATAGTAAAAAAAAAAGAAACGTTTTTGGCTATTTTCTTTTTCGCCTTTGACTAGTGAAAAATTGTTGTCGCGACAACGCTGATTGCGAGCAAACAGTCATGGCATGTAAAGACGTAGGAGGGGTAGGAAATCGTAGGTACTTTTCGACGAGTGAGCAACGAGTATGTATGTGTCATGGTCTTTAAAGATGCAAGCACTCAAAATAAGAATCATTGCTTTATATTTACCCGCGAATATTTGTGATTTCGGATAACGATAGACGATCGACTCAGGGCACCCCCCGCACCGGGCGCCGCGGATCACACTTTGGGAACCCCTGGCATATAACCTAGATTTCGTCAGTTGTTTTACAACAGAAAAATCCAACCTGGCAGCACTCAAGCAGTTTCGCACGTGAATTTAAAAAAACAGCTGTTAGGAGGACAACAAATTGCACGAGGGAAATAAAAAGTTTATTTATCTGGACAAAATCACTTAGAAAAAAGAGTTTTCACGAAAACAATGGACACTGGAACTTCGCAGTTCAAAAAACTCAACTCAGAGCTGCGTAACAAGGCAAATGATTTCTTAAATTCGCGTAAACATGCAAACAATTTAATTGATATCATTTCCCATTTAGATGTAAGTTTAAGCCTTTGCTGTATTAAAGGAAAAAGAATATAATTTTTTATTTGAATTTAGAAAAGTCTCGCTGAGAAACATCCAATAGCTCCTGCGATACTAACGTTGGAGGTGGTTTTTGTACAACTTTTTAAACGCAATGAAATGTGCATAAAGGAGGAAAAAGTTAAAGGTAGATTCAAATGATTTCATATTATTATTAATAACAAATACTAATAGGTATATTCTATATATTCAGATGCTAGTCCTGAAGCGAAATATCGTCAATGGTTAAATGAACGTTATGAAGAAGCGTTTAAATTAATATTGAATGGATTCTTACATGAAAAAAACCAAGAAGCTTGCCAAGCACTTGTCACAAGTATTAAACTATTGGTAGCAGAGGGGAAATCATCATCACTGGACAAAGGTGATAAGCATGGTTTTCCCAAGTACCGTCTACGTCGAGTTTTGCAAAATTTAGTTTCTTCGGTAAAGCCGCAGACGGCTTTATTTCAACGTTTTAAAGAGTTCACAGAATACTTTGACATTTTATTTTATTGTTGGAAACTATTGCCGCATTTGATAACCGAAGAGTTATTTAAAAATAAAATACTTGCACTTAATTATCTGGATCTTTTGAATGTGCTGCCGATTCAACAAAAAACCGAAGAAACACCAAAACTTCTTTGTTTGCCGGAAGAAGCTATAAAAGATTCTTGTTATGAATACACTCAAACGCGAACAAATGTTAATAAAACATGGCAAAATCTAATGAAATGGAATTTCGGCATAAACGAAGCTGTTCATAAGCAATTGCTAATTGTTCTCTTGGAACATTTAATGCCGCACATAGAAAAGCCGGTTATACTAACAGACTTTCTAATTGATTCATTGGATGTTGGTAAGAGCAAAATGTTGTTTAAGAAAAAATATTCTTATTTTATACAAAAATTTTTTTTTATTTCAAAGGTGGTCCAGTAAGTTTGCTGGCACTGCAAGGTATTTTCACGCTTATACAAAAGCACAACATAACTTACCCCAATATCTACGAGAAACTCTATCAAATGTTTCAACCAGAAATTTTTCACATGAAATTCAAAGCTCGATTGTTTTATCTGGCCGATATTTTTCTTACTTCTACACACTTACCTGAGAATCTTGTTGCAGCTTTTGCGAAACGCTTAGCTCGCTTAAGCTTGGCAGCACCACCACAGGACGCTATAATAATAACATACTTCATCGGGAACTTAATTTTACGTCATCCTGGTTTAAAGCGACTGATATCCGCGGCGAGCGCAAACGAAAGTAATAAGTTACAATTTAAGTTTAATGATGAAGTTCGATTTATATCTATTTTTTCTTTGTTTGCAGTGCCTTCTGATCCCTTCGATATGGACGAATCGGATCCAAACAAATCGAATGCAATAGACAGTTCCTTATGGGAAATGGTTTTACTACAAAAACATTCGATACCCTCAGTAGCTATTGCTGCAAAATTCATAACACAGCCTCTGCCTACAAAGGAATGGGATTTAGCAACAGTGCTTGACGTTAAAGAAGGGGACGTATGTTTATACCAAATTCTTTTTGAAGCCGACGTTTACATGATTTTTTCTTTCCAGATTTTTGAAGAGGAAATTTCCAGGAAAGCCAAGCAATACGCACTCGCTTTCGAGCGACCAAGCTCTTTAGCTCTAGTGAATAATGACAAAGTAACAAAGTTTTTTAAGCTTTTCTAATAAATCTATGATCTACGACGAAAGACTTGGACGGATAGATTTTTAACTTTGTTGATTTTATTTAAGAACTAAATCTCTCTCTCTCTTGCAGCTTTTCGCTCGTAATACCGTTGCAAAGCAGCCTCAAAAACTGCTCCAACTGTTCGTTTCTTCCACATATCAATTTTGGGTTTGGATTTACTTGTGGATGGCTGTTCTGTAAGATCTGTTGTGGCTTTCTCCATTTCTTTCTCCTTCTCCTTTTTATTTTTATCCGCAGGATTCGCTCGTTCCTCTTTGTTTTCAATCCTAATATCGCCTTTCTTACTTTCATCTTTGCTTCGTTTGTCTTTTGTTTCATTAGACTGCTTTTTGGAAACTCCTGGCTTATCGTCTTCGTCTTCAGACGATGAGGAATCAATGCTAAAATCAGAATCGGCATCAATGTTATTGGGTAAATGTACTTTCTTTGCCTCTGTACTCTTCTTATCCTTATCATTTTCATCCTCTTTTTCATCATCAGAGGAATGCCTTTTGCGGTAGGCTCGCTGTTGTGTATTTTTACTAGATTTAATTGTTTCATCCTTTGAAGTCCCAAGTCCCAATTTCTGTTCATACAAATGGCGATAGAAGCCATCGAGATCTCTTTGCTTTGTCACATCACCAATTGATTCCAGATACTCTTCGTGTTTTTCTTTTTCATGCATTTGACGCATCTCTTCCAACTTCTTGCGATAAGCTGATGTGACAAACGTTTCTTTATCTTTGAATTGGTCTCCTTCCGCTTCGCGATCTTTCTGCACTTGACGTTCTATTCGCAGTTCGTTTTCCAGCTTCCTCTTCTCTGCTGTCTCCAACAGTCGTCCAATATATTTGGGTTTCTTAGGTTCCATGGCCTTTGTTTGCTTCTGAGCTTCACGTTTTGTGTCCATTTCATCGTACAGCTCATCGTATTGGAAAACGGTGGGATCTTCGGCGAGAGCTTTCTCCTGGACCTTGCGTGCAATCCGACGTTCCATTGCTCCAGGCCCTTGTGTGGCTGTGGTTCTCGGCTTCAATTGTGGCCTGAATTTATCATCAGAGTCATCAGAATCTTCATCAAAGATTGATGGTCTTTCTCGTTTCGGAATAAATGTCGGTTTCTTTTGCTGGCCCGGCAAAATGAGTCCATATCTAAATAAGGAAACGTGGATTTATTGGGGGATTGAATAAAGTTTCCAAAGGTACTCACTGTTTCGACATTTTCTTATATTTAGTATTGCTTGATTGCGATTTCCGTCATACAACAATTTCCGTCTTGTTTACAAAACCATAGAGATGAGCGTTAATTTGACAGCGATATCTACTTAGGTATCGATACGTCTCGTTGAAAATTATTGATTCATAAATCGGTCCGTTCTCGTACTCAGTGCTGCCACTTTGCGGATAATTATACGAAATCTGTATCTTTTCGCCTGCTTCTGTGTCTTCAATAGTGGTATTCAAGCAGGTACGCAAAATTTGCGCCCTCGGAAATTTCGCGAGCTCGCAATTTATTTTATATGAAAAATAGTTTCCGCAGCCTCGCAAACTTTGCACGCCTACTGTGCAATTTTCGAGCCTGCTTGAATACTGCACATAAAACCGCATCGTCATGCTAATAATATATCGATACGTTTTAGGTGACCCAGCATGCTGGAGTAGCTTATCAGCCTTGATTATTGTTGAAATAAAATATGTTTATACCTTTAAACATATTAATTTCTTCGAAATTAAACTTAAATTGTTAGGAATGTACTGTGCAAGTTTGAAAATGGACACAAAAGTAGTTTGGGAGGTTGAGTAATAAATGTGTCTAGCTGTGCCATTTGTAATGGTTTATTTTCCCTTGTGTATCTTTTATGCATACTTCAAAAAATTATATGTATAAGTTTTTTCGAAAAGATACATTTTTATATAATTTATGTAAGATTTGGTGGCAGCACTGATGGTAGAACATGGAAAACTTTTTTTCGTTTTGTTCCATTTTAAATTAAATAGTGGTATTCAAGCAACAGTGCAAACGCAGTGTGCAATATTTGCACTTGTCAAATTGCGTACAAAAAAAGCAGTGCAAATATTGCACACTGCGATTTGCACTGTTGCTTGAATACCACTAATAAATCGTTTCTTTTGTTGTCCGAAAAATTAATCATCTTTGAATTCTCAATTAGGCACACGCACTCATCAAGCTATAAATGGGAGAGTTTCGAGAAGTAGATTTGTTCTTCTTACACGAATTCGCCTGCACTTTTTCTTCGGGCAGATTTGGCGAAATATCAAAGAATCAGCTGTTTGAAAAGTAAGCAAGGGTGCGACATGTTTCTCTCGCTTTCCCCCACCTCTAAGAACTGCTGTATTGAAGTTCAAATAGTTCAAACGAAAGAAATAAATAATTGCTTCACATATAAAGTGCTACAAATACACTCATTGCTATGGTTACTTTACTTGAGCAGCACCAACGTACCGGCCCTTAAGACTGAAACACAATCGATACACATCAATTGCGCCAAAAACTGTAAAAAAATCGAAGATATCGATGTGCTGTCGACTATTTTCCATATCTAGCAGATAATGGCAATAAAAATTCTGGAATTTGAAAAGAAATTATTTCCAAACGACATTTTGTCAACGTAATAGCGAAATTTCAACAATACGAAGAAATCCTGAAATCTCCAAAAGCCAAGGCCCCACGTAAGTTTTCTATGCAATTGAATAGAGCAATAGCCGATCTAAAAACGCTAAGAGCGCAATAGCTTCAGAACACAAAAAGCAGAAAAGCGTGACGTGAATGTCATCGTGTTGTTTGCTAACGAAGCTGTTGTTCAGAGAGGAAGACGCGATCTATTTGCACGACAATGAGCGTTGATGCTTATGGACCGAGTTCCTCGCAGGCCTTGACCTTCCTCGAAGAGAATGACTTGATTGGAGCGGATACACAAGCGTCGCAATTCGATTTTCGTGACTTTACTCTGCCGTCTCAAACGCAGGCTTCCCAGTTGGACAGCATTGGCGGAAGTTCAAATATTGTTAGTCAGGTAAATGCATGATGATGTGATGGTTCTTTGAAGGATTTTCGTGTAATTTTGTTTGTTTTGCAGGCATTTACCAGCAAATTAGGAGCACTTGCAAATGGTTTGGCTGATTTGCAATTCGAAGAAGAGGACGATGATAGCTCCTTGTTGGCAGTTAAGGAGCTGCCGCCACATGCTTGCAAATATTGTGGCATACATGATCCGAGTACCGTGGTTATGTGTAACAATTGCAAGAAGTGGTTCTGCAATGGACGTGGCAGTACATCCGGGTCACATATAATTAATCATCTGGTGCGTGCTAAACATCGTGAAGTTACGCTGCATTCGGATGGTCCACTTGGGGAGACAGTGCTCGAATGTTATTCGTGTGGTGTTCGCAATGTTTTCGTTCTGGGTTTTATACCCGCTCGTGCTGATTCCGTGGTCGTCCTGCTTTGCAGGTGAGTTATTAAGCCTCAGCAAACAAAAAGATTGGAGATTATAGTGGAATCTATTTGTAAGATTAATAGTTTATTTAATTGCCCTATACTCAATGACGAAGAGCTGCAACTATTGAAGATTTTTCTTGGCAAATTTTACGTTGCATCTCAATACATACATAATAATATTTAGATAATGAATTTACTTTTGTAAACAGACAACCGTGCGCTGCGCAAAACTCCTTGAAGGACATGAATTGGGATCAGGAACAATGGAAGCCACTTATATCTGACCGTTCATTTCTGCCTTGGCTAGTAAAAATACCAACAGAACAGGAACAGCTTCGTGCGCGTCAGATATCTGCAGCACAAATAAACAAACTCGAAGAGCTTTGGAAAGATAACGTCGATGCGACATTCCAAGATCTAGAGAAGCCGGGCATTGATATGGAACCGTCGCAGGTCCTAATACGTTATGAAGATGGCTATCAATATGAAAAGGTTTTCGCACCACTTGTGCGTCTAGAAGCCGAATACGATAAGAAACTTAAAGAATCGCAAACGCAGGAGGGCGTCGAAGTGCGTTGGGATGTTGGCCTTAATAAGAAAACAATTGCTTACTTTACTTTAGCCAAAACGGATTCGGATATGAAATTGATGCATGGCGATGAGTTACGGTTGCGTTATGTGGGTGAATTGCATAAGGCATGGAGTGAGGTTGGCCATGTGATTAAAGTGCCTGATAATTACGGTGAAGATGTCGGACTTGAATTGAAATATTCGACGGGTGCCCCTGTTAAATGTTCTTCCAACTTTGCGGTGGACTTTATTTGGAAATGTACTTCATTTGATCGTATGACGCGCGCTCTAAAGATTTTCGCGAGGGATCGCAATTCCGTTTCAAATTATATATACACTCGTTTATTGGGTCATGGCAGACAAGATGGCAGTGATGAAGTGGTTTTCCGCTGCGCTGTACCAAAACTATTTAGCGCGCCCAACTTGCCCGATCTGAATCGATCTCAGGTCTATGCTGTGAAACATGCATTGCAACGTCCGTTAAGTCTTATACAGGGTCCACCGGGCACAGGAAAAACCGTCACTTCAGCAACTATTGTCTATCAATTGGTGAAACAACATGGAGGCACTGTGCTCGTTTGTGCGCCGAGTAATACGGCCGTCGATCAGCTGACGGAAAAGATTCATCGCACCAATTTGAAGGTTGTGCGTGTCTGCGCTAAATCTCGTGAGGCCATCGATAGTCCAGTTAGTTTTCTTGCCTTACACAATCAGATTCGTAATATGGATAGCAATATTGAGCTGAAAAAACTGCAACAACTTAAGGACGAAACGGGTGAATTGAGTTCGGCCGATGAGAAACGTCATCGTATGCTGAAACGTGCGGCTGGCCAACAGTTACTTGAGGCCGCCGACGTTATTTGTTGTACGTGCGTTGGAGCTGGAGATGCACGTTTGGCGCGTATTAAATTCACTGCGATACTTATAGATGAATCCATGCAGTCTACCGAACCGGAATGTATGGTCCCGGTCGTTTTGGGAGCTAAACAGCTAATTCTTGTCGGTGATCACTGCCAATTAGGTCCTGTGGTAATGTGTAAAAAAGCAGCTCGTGCTGGCCTCTCGCAGAGTCTTTTTGAACGTTTAGTTGTGCTCGGCATAAGACCATTCCGGCTTGAAGTTCAATATCGTATGCATCCGGAGCTTTCACAATTTCCATCCAATTTCTTTTACGAAGGTTCATTGCAAAATGGTGTGTGCGCCGAGGATCGCAAGCTGAAAATAGATTTCCCTTGGCCGCAACCAGACCGGCCGATGTTTTTCTTGGTAACACAGGGTCAGGAGGAAATCGCTGGTTCTGGTACTTCGTATTTGAATCGAACGGAGGCTGCCAATGTCGAGAAAATAACAACCAGATTTCTCAAAGCTGGCGTTAAACCAGAGCAAATCGGCATCATTACACCGTATGAAGGCCAGCGTGCTTATTTGGTGCAATATATGCAATATCAGGGCAGTCTGCATTCAAAGCTATATCAAGAAATCGAAATCGCTAGTGTTGACGCCTTCCAGGGCAGGGAAAAGGATATCATTATAATGTCATGTGTTCGCTCCAACGAACGTCAAGGTGAGACATATGTTAATCTAACTTTGAAGCGCAGTGTAGATATGGTTATGGTGCAGGTTTGGGAACTTCAATACCAATGTGACTTTGTCAATGTCACAAGCAAACAAAATTATCTTTTTGGCATCATATTAAGGCATGCTCTAGAAATTAAATCCGAATATAAATGTTCGAAATCAATGTGATTTCAATAGAAATTAAAGCAATTTATAATCTTTTTATGGGGATTCGATTTCTGGAGTTCTAGATGCTTGATTATCGGACTTCGAATTTATTGTTTTTTTTATACTTTTTTTTAATTGCAATTAATCGCTGTTGTTTTACAGGAATCGGTTTTCTGAACGATCCACGGCGTTTAAATGTTGCTCTGACGCGTTCAAAATATGGCACCATAATTGTTGGCAATCCAAAAGTTCTATCGAAACAACCGCTTTGGAATCATTTACTCAATTTTTACAAGGAGCGAAAAGTACTCGTTGAGGGTTCGTTGAATAATCTAAAGGAATCGTTGATACAGTTCCAAAAACCGAAGAAACTTGTGAATACATTAAATATGGGTGCGCACTTCATGACGACAATGATGGCCGACGCAAAGGAAGTTATGATACCTGGCTCTATATACGAACGTGCATCTACCTATGCGTACTCAAGTGGCGGTGGCAATCATTCGGGAGCGATGACACATTATGGTGGCAATAATAGTGGTTATGGCGGCTTGGGTTTCGGCGGAGGAGGAGGTGGTGGTGGTGGTGGACTGAATAGCAATATGGGCTTTGGAGCAGCACAAAATATGGGTGGTAATGGACCAACGGGCTATAATAGTTTTATGGGCGGCTATGGAGCGCCATCAAGTATGAATAATCGTAACATTTCGACTGCCATGAATGCCGCAACAGGCGTCCAACATTGGACACACGATTCAATAAGTTACATATCGCCAGAACGTGCACAGGCCGCCATGAACAATATGCCAGTTCCAGTTGGAATGTTTATGAATATGAGCAATATCCCACCACGTTTCTATAATCAGCATCAACAAGCCATACAAGCTGCAGCCAAACAAGGCAGACGTATAACAGCGGGTACGGTGGCAAATAAATCTAGTAATAGTTTCGGTGTTGCACCTGGCAGTGGTAAGCCAAATGCGGAATCAAAAGGACGCAACGGCAGCAATAATAACAACACTGTGGGCGGCAGCGGCTCAAAGGTAGCTGCACGAATCGGAGTCATCGGAGAGGCAGCTTCCTCACAGTCCAGCGCCGTTGCGCAGTCGCCGCTAACACAACAGAACATGTCGCAGCAAATGAGTCAACCCGGCGGTTTTACTCTGTCGCAGCAACCAGAGTTGTCACAAGACTTTGGACAAATCTCACAAATGGACGGCATACTATCGCAGGATGTTGGTTTTGGGGGTGTAAGTATTAGCCAAGAACGACATGGCTTTCTTAAATCGCTCAAATATGAAATGTATTATCAGCCCGATTCTGAATATTCCCGGGGAATTTTTCCGCACGGATTTGATATAAATACTGCCTTTGTAAGCACACTGGGAAGGGAACCATAAAGGGCACAAGAATTTCGAACATATTTAAGCAGAGGTCATCAAAATCTTATCTTCATTGGTGCTTAGACCACTTATTTTTTCCGCCGAGGAAAATTCCCAGGGAATGTCCATTTAGAATAAGGCTGTATAAGTCCTTGCTTCATATACTCAAATTTATATATGTATATATATATATATATATATTTTCCTTTTTAACAGGCCAATTTAAACGCCGATCGTCTGAGTTTGGGCTTGAATAGTCAAAGCCAATTTTCGCAACCATATTGATTGAGCATTCAACTGTAACAACAGCAGCAGTAGCAACGACAACGAAAACCAGCGATGATGAAGAATTAACAGCAAAAAGCAAAAAGCAAAAGCAGCAACTTAAATACAACAGAAAATCAAGTCAAATAAAAAATTTTTCGAAAGTGATAAGAAAATTGCGCGCACACAACCAGACAAACCAGTCCCGACTGAAGCAATCGTAGAAGAGGCAGTGAAAATCGGTCAAAGAAGTAAAAAAAATTACGCTGCTCGCAACGTTGTAAGGAACGTGCGTTAAACGGACATTAAAGAGTTTGCTTCATGGCGGCGTACAAAAACAAAAAACAAAAAAAACTAAAGAATGAAACTACAACAAACCAAAAAGAATGATGTGACAAAAGAATTTTGACGAATGGGCAAAACTTAAAAACTAAAAAAGTCACACTCTCTGCGTGGAGGATTAGGTGGTGGTGACAGTCGACCAAAGTCATGTTTGCAATGTATTGGAAAATCGTTCGTCGGCTCTGCAAGTCATGGATGAAATCTTTAAAAGCATACTGCGAAGAAAAAATGCAACCTAAGAAAAAAAAATCTAATAGCGAATGATCGCTATAAATCAGTTCAAGACAGAAAAGAAAAAACAAAGACATTTCCTTTTGAATTTTGCAGAATGCAGAAGAGGACGCAATCAATGGATTGACGTTAGTTACTACTGTCCGTGTGCGAAATAAGTAAGGAGAAGAAGTAATCCAAGGTTCAGGCGCTGTTATCAATTCCTCGAACAATAAGTTTGAGCTATTCTCCTAACTAGAACGTCGTCTCCCTTTTTCGCCTCACGCACCCTCGTCAGCATCTGTCAGCCTAGTTTTTTTTTTTATTTAAGCCTTTTCAAATGTGATTTCTGCTTTTTTTTTTTTTGTAGTGTACACGATATACTTGCCCCTTCTGTTATCCAATTTAAAGAAAAAATGTTTTTTCGAAAAAGTAAACGTTACTCTGACTCTGTGTTCTTGAAAATATTAGACACATTCGAATGCTGTCGGTAATTGGGTTATTAGCAAGAGATGCGCAGGCGTGCTGTTTGAATTGCCGCCTTCTATCGAACGAATCTTGAATAAAAAAAAAAAAAAAAAGATTTCGCATTCTTTTGTTTGTTATGTACGAAGTGATTTCATTGGTTTAACGAGAACAGAATTTTTAATGATGTTACTTTCCTCCTTTTTGTGCGTTCTTGAATAAAGAATTATGTAAAAATCTACAATATTTTTTAATTAAATCTTCTCAAACTTGTTTGGGATAGGGAGAAATGTATGCGGCAAGGAAACACGAAAACTCGAAGATTGAGCTGTCAATAACTAATGAAGAAACTAGAGAATGCATGCCGTTAACTAACTTTAAGAAAAAGTTTGTGTAGCAATTGGGCAGAAATGTTACGAGGTGAAAAAATCGGAAAGTTTGAAATTTTTGCAATTTAGATGAAGTTTTTTTCGGATCAGTTGGTGCTGACAAATATTTTTTTCGAGTATGGGGCTTCACAGATCGGAAACTAATGACCGGGTTACAGATACAGATATAAGTGTGCAACTTAATTCTCGGCCACAACTTTTGAGATCAATTTAAAAGAAACCTGGACCTAATCTGAATAAACGAAATGTAGAGAGTTGCTATATTCACCAATTGCTTTCAGAAACTGTAGTCAAATGTTGGGTTTACATTCTCACAATGTGTCACAGTGTAATTTAAAAAAATAGAATGACGAGAAAGTACATAATTTTCATGTAGGTATATATTTTTTCTTAATAATTTGGGATTAGAAGATAAATATGAACATATAACAATCACAATCAATCTTATACTCTGCACCCGTTTCCTCCCCCCCAAATAAATTGAAAATGTCATGGAATGCTCCCTTTATTTCAGTTTTACAATTGCTTAAAGTTAAACTTCGACAATCGGTACAAATACACGAGTTTATGAGCGTTTTCCATAGTAAAATAGAGCATTGAGAATTTATGACAGGTTTAGAGTGAAAAAAAAAAACAGGCATAAATGATTGAAAAAAAAAATTGACAAAAAATAGAGTTCCTGTGATAAGAGACGTGCCAACGAAGAAGCGCGAGATTTTTACGTACGAAAAGTTCAATGCGAAATCTAGTCAAAAATATTTTCGGATGTTTCGAACGTTGAACGAATTTCGGGTCAACAGATTTATTTTTAATTTTTTATTTCTTACGCGATTTATAGTGAATACAACGCGGAATAGCGAGATTCCCGTCGAGCACAACTCTTTTACAATTTGTTTTTAGTTTTTTTTTTTTTTGGTTTTTTTTGTTTGTTTTAATTTAAATTTGAAATAGATTGGACACGGCAGAGTAGAAGAAAAGACAGAGAGGAGGAGAAAAGAGCTTATTTTTAAAGATATTTTTTAAAGGTTATAGAGCGATAAAAGGCAGTTGGAATTTGAAGGGTTAATACATGCTGAAGGCATACAAGTACAGAACAGAACCTTCATGGAAGGCGTCTGATATATATATATATATAAGAATATATATGAGTGTACGTGTGTAGGTAGTGGTGGTGGTGGTGGTGGAACAACAGTGGGTAAAGCAGTTTTGTAATAGTTTATAAGGCTGCTTTTCTCTTGGCCATTTCAATGTGATCTAATGCTAAACGCGCATGTAAAGCATATATTTTCAGAAGACACTTTGAAAATTGGACAGCCACCTTCATCTTTAGAATAATAGAATGAATATAAATTTTAATTCGAATATCTGACTGTCCCAAACTGACCAACATAATCGAATCAATATGGATTCGTGCAGCGCATAGTGTTAGATCACCTACTTGATATGGCCATTACAAAAGCTTTACAAGGAAATAGAGAGTAAAGTCTTAAGAGTTAGCTTAATTTATAGCATACACGAAGAGTTGTTTTTGGCGAAGGCACGAAAGAAGGTAGCTTGTTGTGTAGGTGTTGACATTATTTGGAAGAAAGTTAAATTTTTTTTTGTACATTTCGATTTTTATGATTTTTAGTTTTTTTTTTGTATTTTTAATTTTTTTTTTTTTTTTTTTTGTAATTTTATGTTTTTATATTTTTTTTTTTTTTGCTTTTTCGCAAATGATTAAAAAAAGGGAATTTTTTAAATTAAATGATTTTTTCGTTCTTAATGCTTTTTGAAGCGAAACATATTGTAATAAATTTGCCTTCAGATTATGGTAAGCCTTTAATTGGTGATGAGCTCTCCCGAAACGATATGATCGTGTGTATTCAGCATAAAATTGCAATTCATTTGTATATATGTACATATTCGTAGTAACACACCTTATATGTGGGCTCACAAGCTCGCTTGAAAAAGTACATGAGCCCGTTTCGTACGTACATACATATATACTCAATAAAGTTGCTGACCGAAGAATTTCATAAATTATAACAATGAGTGTTTTAATTAACTGATCTAAACAATAAATATCACTGTGTATTGTTTTCCTTCTATGTTTTTTTTTGTTTAGAGTTTTTTCTTTCAACTTTTTAAACTTTTTTTGTGGATTTTATGTTTTTTTTTTTTACTTTTTTTGTGTTTTTTCATTAACTTTTTTTTTTTGAACTTTTTATGTGAAAAAAATCTTAACGCAACTCTCGGAGTGTGCTGATTTTTTTTTGTTTTTTTTTTTTTCTGTATAAGTTTCATTTTTCTTTTCTTCATTACTTTCATAGGCATTCGCTGCTGCTGCTTTCATCTTCATTGACTTATTCAATATTCTTTTCAATTCATATTCTTATATTTCTCATATAGTCAATCGAATTGCTTTGATTCTGCAAAAAAAATTGTAAAATTTTCGTTTTGTCAAAATTCAAGCGTTTGTGATTTGCTCTTACTTGTTTTTTTTTAAAGATAAAAAAGAAAGACAATATAGCCCTTAAGTCGAGTTGAACAAAATCTTCAAATGTATTCTAATTAAATATTTTAATAAATAATAATGAAGACTAGAGTACACTGAAATCCCTCAAGGTTCTACAACCTATTTAAGGTATAGCGAAAAATGTACACACAATTTTATGGAAATTTAACCTTTCCATCGGACGAAAAAAGTTGAATGACCATTAGTGTTCACCCATAAGGAAATTCAATGTGACTATACCTTCATCAAGAGCTGTCTAGGAGCTGAAATATAACTTTTAAAAATGTTCATTCATATTCAGTGCTTACTAAGTTTGGATCAAATTCTTTTAAAAGCGTATAGCGATCTTCTTTATATGTTTTTTGATATTCGCATCAAAATTCATCTATCAATAGTAAATCACTGAAACCACATGCAAAATAATTTGAACGAACCATTTACCAATCAATCAGTTAATGAACGTATTATTAATCAATCGAAAAATAAATTGGGTTCTAACTTCATTAAAAATAATTTTTGATTTGATTATATTCAAGTTTAAGTCTAGTGCCTTGCATTCAAACTTTTCCCCGCAAAATTCGACTCGATTCGACTCGACTTAGGAACGATCATTTGAGTTGATACAACAACATCAACAACAATTTAGCAATTTAGTCTTATACTAATCAGTCTTGTACTTTTGAGGTACGTGTGAATTGATCCTAGCCTCTTGCAAGCTTTTACTTTTTTAAATTTGGATATTCATAAAGTCCTTTTTATGCTTAATTTCTACTTGGACGAATGAATGAATTAACCTCAAAGTTATTTTAGAAGGAATTTTCTGTGTGCTAAAATATGTAGAATATCTGCACATACATTTACAATACACTCGACTTACACTCTCCGCAGTGACATGTTGTTGGAAAAGAGATGAGGATGATAGGACGACCATGAAGTCGATAACGGAAACTGGAAACAATACTCAAACGACAACAGGAAATTTCGAAACAATTAATATTTTCGCTTTATAATGCGGTCGCCGGAGTTATATCAGCAGCACCGCATCCAACAATTTTTTCCTCAATACGTGTTTTATCATCCCGCAAAGATGACTTCTCAACGTCACTGCAATAATCGATTGGCTCTTCAATTTTATTAAGAGCCCCCTTCAATGGCGGATCATCAGCATCTAAGACTTTGGAGCCGAATGGCAAATTCGCCATCGGTGTTCGTTTCATATATATTCGTGCACTAATCGGTAGTCTTGGTAGTACTAACGGTGCGAATATTGAATTTAGATTCAAAGTTTTTTGCATAACACGAAATGAGGTAGAAAAAACAGCTTTAACGCGTTCAAATGTATCAAAATCGTATACGGATCGTGCGGTATTTGTGAGATCGAATGGTTCTGTGAAAATTGCATTGGAATGAAGAATTATTTTGTCGGAACAGCAATCGGAATTTGCATACCTTCTATGCATAGTTCTTTCCATTGATGTATATCGTTTTTTAATGATTTCGCTTGACGGCATACATTCACTGGCAAGAGACCGCCTGTTCTTACAGAAATCGAGTTTTGCCTATAACTAAAGTTATGATTTTTTTTTTTTTAATTTTTCTATTAAACGTATTCATAGCTAAGTTAAAATTGACTCACTCAAAACTGCTGTAATACTCGAGGAAATTCAAGAACAGTTCACCAAGTGTCTGCGTGTTATTGGACTCATATGGACCAACGTTATCATTCATATCAACATGACCGAAATCATTTGAACGTAGCTAAAAAAAAAAAAAAACAAAGAAGTCAGAGAAATAAAAAATAAACCTTCAAATTTCCAAAAACTACCGGAGTAAATTTCTCTGGAAACATCTTGTGTAGACACGGCAACACTGGTGGACTAACACCACATTGTAAGAAGTGTATTACCATTAAAACCAACGAATAGCTCGAAATTGTCATGTTTTTTGCATTGTTTATATCGTGATATTGAGCCCAAAGTTTCACAATTAATGCCAACGGTCGCAAGCGCCAATCGACTGGAATTATAAGTAAAAAAAAAAAAAAAACCAAATAAAATAAAATAAAAATTATAAAAGCATTAGTTTACTTACGCTGTGTGTAACAATACAACAAATGTGTATTCTTTATGCCAACAGAATTGTTGAAATTTAAATCGACTTCGAAATGATTTGATTTATCACGAAAGCGCAGTATTGGTACCTTGGCTTCAATCAGGTTAAAACTTTCAAAATCTTCTACGGACAAGGTATCAAAATTATAGATTTCTGATGTTAAAAATATCACATATCTCAGTGTTAAATGTGTTATTCGATTCGATGTTTGAAAAATAAAAAGTGAAAAGTCTAACAGGTCTTCATCGGGATGAACATTCCATATATCAAAAGGTATTCACCACTTCTAACCGAAGTATATGGATAAAACAAAATTCCAAAGACATAAGTTTCAAGGGAAGAGTGTCCCATTCTAGAAAGGTTGGAGTGGAAATAGACTCTACATTTAAACTGTGTACCTTAGAACTTTCACCCTGGGTAAAAAGGTTAAATTTTCATGCCGAAATGCATCATTTTTTCATAAATACAGATGGCTGGCAGAGGTTTTTTTGTCGCTTTTCCTTTGCGACATAATTTCACAAATTTTCTTAAAAATAAGGAACTTATAATCATAGAATTAAGGCTGTGCCATATTCTTAACGTATGCTTAACTGGTAAGAAAAGCCTTTTTGCTACTAATAAAATTACAATTACGAACTTTAAGATGGTTGTCTTGGGCCTTCCATGACATTATGTATTACTTAAAGTACGATTAAGCTTATTGAAATTTTTGTACATAATAATTTATATTTTTATCGAAAACAGGACCTACGCTTTCCCTGTATTTAAGAGCATTAAGACTATTTTTTTATTTAATTATTCCTTCACTATAAATACGATTTTACGGTCAAAAGACACATGGGCCATAAAGCCTTATATGTTTTTTATTTTACAATTACCCTTTTTTCATTACTATAGGCCTCGTGTGTTTATGTTGTTGCTGTTATATAATAATAAAAAAAGATTTATATACCTAGTTTCTTACCCGTCTTCCTCAGACATTCTTGGAGAATTGTTAGATTAAACAAAGCCTCCATTCGTTGTTCAACAAATGCAAAACTTCGTGACACTAAACACATGTCGACATCAGAAGTGTCAGCACCAAAGCCGGACATTGTTGAACCAACTAAATAAAGGCCATACCGCGGATAAGTTTGCTAGGAATGAAATAAAAAGCGTTTTTTTTTTTTTTTAAATTAAAATTCATCCCGTAATCGTAAAAACTAACCTTAATTGTAACATAAAGATAACGCCATAAGCGCATCTTTAACTTGTACGTTTCCTCAGTCTGTTGGGACTCCATAAATTTACCCCAAATTTGTTGAGACAAAATATCCCATTTGGAGTTATTGAGAAGTGTTTTTGGTGCCTCCTTAACCTCAACCAAATGTGAGCGCGACATAAAGCGATCTGGCGGTGTATTTGCACTCAAGTCGGAGGACGTGTTCGATGGCGTGGAACGTAAATATGCCAAGTAGTTACTGCAAAATACACTTTGCTGATTTAACGGATAGTGTACGAACGGCGGAGGAGGCATGGCATGGCAGTGCTGATGATTTCGAACGTTACGGGCACGGGCTGATGGAAATGCATTGGTACCAACGTTAACTCTATTCATACCACCCATTTGATCGTGCATTTCATTCAAACCATCTGAGGAAATGTCCGGCGTACTAGAACGAGAATAAAAAAAAATAACGTTTCAAACGCCAAAAACAATCGTATTTAGACGGCACGAGGTAGCAATAGTGAAGAGATACTGAAGAAAAATATCGTGAAAGTTAGTTAAACGTCATAGATTCATTTGTTTTAAGCCCGCATAGCCTGCTTAAATCCAATTTTTTATTGAAATCGTTGAAATGGTTTAAATCAGTGCTGCCCAGCGTAGTAAATATTCCGAATATGTTTTCTGGGTAATTATCATTCTGTAATTCAATTCAACAAAACGGAGTACTCTGATGTTACTCAGAATATTAGGTACTAGGTCAAAATGTAGAGTATTTTTTGTATGAGAATTGATTAGAGCTTGAGTAGCAACAGGTGGTCTAGAAGAAATGCAGTTAAAAAACTAGACAGTTTAAGGCAAATTAAAAAGAAGTAGTCCTGGTATTTTTATGATCAGTCGGAAAGTAGTTAGAGAGTGGTTGAAATTTTTGCAGGAGAGAAATAGGAGCATTCCACGTACGGGACAAATAATATTCATGATATTTTTTTATGTTTAAATGATTATTTTATGAAAAGATTATTTTAATGTACTCATATTAAGCTACTTAACAGGATATAAGGTGCCCTTTCCAAAATTTGAGTAATTATATTAGTTTTTGCCTGTTTGTACGGAACAAAAGTATCATTTTCGAAGTCTCTGTATACAAATGCAGTATACTTTGTAAGCGTCGAATAATAGCACACAAAGTGTATGTGCATGTATACGTGTATACATATAATATATAAACAGAGAAATCTTTATTCTACACCTATAGGAGATGGAAAAAAGATTTTTAGTTTCTTTTTTAAACGATTTGATGAGATTTCAGACGATTTCAAATATCTCCAAATGTTGCACAAATGATTTGAAATTTTTTGTTTTTTTCGTAACCTCGCCTAAAAACGGCTACAACCTATACCTACCTGCCCTTAAGCTGATCACTTCCTGAAGATGATGAACGCGAAGATAGAACTTGGGTTTCTTCATCGCTGGATCTTGATATAATGGAGGTATTTGAGGGACATGGTGGTATCAATGTTACTGCCGACTGTGAATACATCACATTTCCAGCATTAGAATATCCATTGGTATTTTGCCCACTCCCAATGTTCGGTTGCTCATTCGAAGAGAAAAACATATTGGGCAGCTGTTGCTGAATCGCTCCATTAATATGAAAATCGTCTTCGTGATAACAATTTGGCGGTAAGTTGGGATTAGGTGGCATCATACCATTACGATAGAGGTTCGGCTGAAAATGCATGATCGCGGGTGGAATTTGCTGCATCATCGGATTGTATGCGAATTCCATGGGACTGGGAATCTGAGAATTGGGCGCTTGCGATGATTGCGATAGGGCCGAGGGTGGTCGTAACTGATGGAAGCTATTGCAACGATGCAAACCGCCTTCGGATTGCTGCGATGAAGAACATTCTGAATCATCAAAGTCGTTGCAACCGGATTCGATTTTGAGACACTCGTTTTTGGTAGCATCAAGAGGAGGCGGAGGACATACATTCGAGCATCGAATATTTTGATTATTCATGATAAATGCCCGACGGTCCGGGTGTCGAAGATGAGCGCCTCCCGATTGTACGCCACGCGATGATTCTGGGTTAGCGTTATCTGAAGAGCTTAAAATCGATGGACTACAAGCGCGCGATGACGGTTCACTGTTGGATAAATTATTTAAGCCATGCGGTTTGTTATTTAAATGTGGCATATTATTGGGTGCTCCAGCTCCATTGGTAATGACGTAAGTTAGATTGTTAAAGTTCTGATGTTGAGCCATCACTGCACCAACTGGTGGAATATTTTGTGCAATATGATGATTAAAATGATGGCCATTATGATGTCGGTTATGATTATTATGGCGGTAATTGCCAGCATTGGAATTCATTGAATACTGATTGTTCTTTGGTGGTGGTGGTGGTGGTGGTGGTTGTTTGCTGTTGCTGCTGCTGTTGTTGCTGCTGCTGCTGTTGCATTTCCCCGGCCGAATTCGGTCTTTGATTACCTTTGTTTGATCCATTTGATTGGCGATTAGTATTTCCACCAGCCTGTGCCGAAGCCGCTGAAGCCAAAGACGATAGCGACGAAATCGATGACGATGGAGAGGTTGTATTTTGTGTATTCGAGTTTTTCGATTGCTGGCTCTGATTTTTATGCTTGCGATTTGGTGTAGGTGCAGCAAAGTTATTGTTTCCATGATTACCGCCATTATATTGTAATTGCTGTTCCATTTGCTGACGGTGCTGCTGCTGCTGCTGCTGCTGTTGATTTCTATTGTTTTGTTGCCGCTGAGTGCTTTCCGATGTTCCGTTGTTACTGTTATTGGAGTGGTGAGAGTTTTGATAGCGATGTGCGTTGTTCGTTGACGTTGGCACAATACCACTTTGTCCATTGTAAGCTTGGTACATATTTTGATGGCGATAATAGTGAGGATGATTGTAGGAGTTATGCATTCGGTGTTGCTGATATTGCGGCTGATTGCCAAAAGCAGCGTGTGGTGAGTTTTCCGTATTAATACTATTACTCTGTGTTCCTGCATTATTGTTGCTGTTGCCGCCTGCATTAACATTGCCAACACCACGAACGTTGTTCGAATTGCCTCCAAACATATCCTTCTGTATAAATGAAGCAATGGTTAATTGTTGCGGCTGTGGATGATGATGATGGTGGTGATGTTGATTTTGATGTTGATTATTGTGACCATATCCACCACCGTTGTTATGTTGAGTGTATCTATTTGATCGATGATTTGATTGCTGCTGTGACTGTGGCTGTGCGATTTGTTGATTGTTTTTCGAGTTTACTGTTGAATGATTTCGAATACCTGCCGTCGTCGTTGGAAATTCAGCACCTAATGATAACATACGCTTTCCGACTGAATGTAGAAAGTCCAAGGAATAAGATGGCGCTCCAGTTGGAAAATTTCTATTGATACATTCGGTATTTCCGTTTTCAGCATTAGAATTATTCTTCCTTGGAGACACTCGTATTGGTAGTAATTGATCCTGAAATGTTGGTGTCTTTTCTTCCGATTGCGTTCCTTTTTTCGTCGTTGTTGCCACCGCATTTGTTGTTGGAGTTGTAGCATCAATCGGAGATTTTTCATCGGACTTCGAACGGTTGTTATTCGTTGGATCAATGTCCATATTTGGTGAAGGCGATGTAAAGGCGGTTTGAGCCCCAACAGATATCCTCGGATCGGTTGAATTTAAATTGGTGTTTGAGATTGTCGGTGACGTTGGCGTATTTCCTATCGAGTTTTTCTTCCACGTCGGAGGATATGGCGCCTGTAAATTGAGATTGTTAATTATTATAATTTTTGCCATTTAAATTCCGAAAACAGACAGACAACTACTGTACTTGCACTTGCTTACCTTTCCTCGATTTATTGGCTTTGGTGAAACACTGCCGATGGAAGTTTTGCTTTGCGTTTTATTTAGAATATCATTGGGAGTCGAAAATTCAGATATGTTCTCATTACTCAAGCACCCAAGTCCTTCGCTATTTGCAAAATTATTCTTTAATACACCAACGCCACCGTTGTGGCCACTATGAAGTTTCCAGTATTTCTTTCTACTCAGATTGTTTTTTCCGCCACCGCCGCCGCCGCCGCCACCGCCACCTTTTGAACCGTTTTCCTGAATGCTGGAGTTGATTTTATTACTGTTATTTATCATCAACGAAAACGGTGTAGATGACGATGACGACGAAGCCGTGGTTGTTGTTGTTGTGTTCTGAGGCGATTTTGTTCTAGCCGTTGTTGATTGCGTTGTTGAAAAATTTGAGAAAGAATTTGTGATGTCGCTGTTGTAAGACGATTGCTGCTGTGGCTGTTGCTGTTGCTGTTGCTCTTGATGTAATGCTTCAGTTTGTGGTGTTGCTATTGATGCTATTGATGAACTAGAAAAATTTGTTGTCAAGGCTGTCGAAGAAGAGTTCCTTCGTTGACTCTTTGGACTATTTGGGAGTTGTTTTATGCTGTCAATCTTTGCATTTGACAGTAGAGGATTTGTTTGTTGATTTTCTCCTCCTTGCTGCTGCTGGTGGAAGCCTTGATTTTGTCTTACAATACAATGACGACTATTCTCGGGCGATATGAAACCTGCAAGCGTGTCTTTGTCAACTGATGGTATTGCAATTAACGACGAAGCCTGACAACAGATTTCTGAAAGAAAAAAACATTTTTTTCATATAAATTTTTCGTTGCATAAAATTTTAAGTTTAAGTTAATTTTTTTTTTTTTTTTTTTTTGTGGTAAGGCAAATGCTTACTGTTTTCATTGTTGTTATTATCGTCGTTATAGTTTGGAGTTAAAGATGTGTTTATGTTGTTGCTATTTCGGGTTCTCCATGAAGCGGAGTATATGGCTGAAGCGACTGGACTGTCGATCATTTTGGATAAACTTGCATCAAAATTCGATGAGAGTGTAGTGTGATCTTTTGTTGAAATTGTGTTGATGTAGTTGTATTGATGTTCGATGAGAGCAATTGGTGTATAGAGGTGTTGGGGATTGTTCGTTGTTTTTGCTGTGCCTAACATACTTCCAACGTTGAGGGTTGGAGGAACTGGACTAGTGTTTCTACTGCTGCAAGTGCTGCTGGAATTTGTATTACTATTTCTGATATGACTCTTTTCATTTGGTATATTTACTGGATGAACTTTCGATTTTCCAGCTTTAATATTATTTCCATCGAGGTGATGGGCATCTTTGTTCTTGTTGTTGTTGTTGTTGCTGTTATCGTTGTTTTTATATTTAAAATTTTGACTGCTGTTGCCGCCAGCAATTGAATTCTTTACTTTAGCAAATTGTGGAGTCTTTTGTTGCTTCTGTTGCTGTTGCTGTTTTTGTAAATGTAATTGTGCAGTTCTCTGAAAATTTTTACTACTACTGACGCAACCGTTCGTATTGGTGTTGTAGTTTTTATACAGTTTATTGCTAGCCTCTTGTTCTTTTGTTGTTGCCGTTGTATTTTCCTCCGTTAATGTTTCAATTCGCATATTTTCTCGATAAGGCGGAAAATAATTTTTTTTCTGTCTTTTTTTTTTAGAATTATTTCAACGATTTCTTTTTTTTTTATATTATTTTACTAATTTTTATATATACTATAATTTATGATAAATAATTTAAGCCTGTCCTGACCAGGTTGGTATATAAAATTCCTGAGACAGCGCACAAAAAATGATTTAAAAATTTTTACCACCGTTTAACAAATATGTTTTTAGCTAAACCTATACTAATTAGAGCAATTGTGGAGTGTTTTGAAGCGGTTTTTTGTTTGTTTGTTTGCAGTAAATTTGTAGCTCGCTCGGTTCGAGCGGATTAGGCAAGCACTATTGGTTTTTTTTTTTACCTTTTTACTGCTTTGATTTGCTTGGAATATCTTCTTCTTTGCTTGTGAGTTTTACTTTCAATGATATTCGTTTTCAAGACTTAGTTTTGTGTTTAGCTTAAAGGGCACGCACACACTATTGGACGAGTTATTTGTTCATTTTACATAAGCATTCCGTTATCCTTGCCAAAAATCTACCTGTATTGGTAGACAAACAGCACAGTAGCTTTTTTATTTTTAAAATGCAGAGCTCTCACCAAAGGTTGACATTTCTGTAAAATAAAAATAAAGGAATTAATAAATTAGTGCGTGATCTTTTTTAATACAGGGTGTGTTGTGATTCAAAAATATGATTTCGAAAGATGGAAAAAGTTATTGTATACAGCGTATTCTCTCTTAAGCGGACATATTTCTCGGTACCGTAGGTGTCCGATTAAGAGGAGAGTCCGTAAGCAGAGAGTGCACTGTGTTCGATTTTCCTTTAGTCGAGTATAAAGTTTAATGTTTAACTTTTCGTTTAAGAGATTTTTATTGAAATGAAGTAAACAAACATACCGGAAAGATCCTCAAAACACGGTGATCGCGCTTAATTTTCTGGTTGCGTGATATTCTGATAGACAATGGTTCACCACATAAATTGAATTGGGCGGAAGTCACTCACAATACCACTTTTTTTTTTTTTTTTACATATACGGCACACAAAGCGTTCTCGACATTGACACTTAAAACGTTTAAAAATATATATATGTGTGTATATATATTTTTTTATTGAATTTGTTTCGACCGAAATTCATCGGATTTGAAAAATATATCCTTAAAATTTATTTTCAGAAAATTTTCCACGAATTTAAGCACGAAAATTACATGGATATTCTATTTTGTCAGAATTGTCGATGATATACATTAGATTTGGATTTTCGTTTAAAAAAAGACAGGTTGCACAGAATTATTGAAAAGGTCAAAAATGTCAAAATATAAAAAAAAAGTCATTTAAATATTATTTTATTTTTGAACTTAAAACTTTTGGTTCTTGGCTTTCGCGCTCACCCTGTATAAAAAAGCGTTCTCTTGGCCAATGTTGTTGTCGCGTGGTTCGTTTGCCGGTAAAAACGAACGATATTAACGGTACATTTCTTTATTCGAATTGAGAGCATTTTCTTACCTTTTATTGAGTAATATTAAATAAATTAAGGTCACTCCTGCTCTCCTTTTATTTGTTGTCCTCTCGCTTTTTGTTTTGCTTATTTACACTCTTTGTCCCTTAAATTTTTTTTTTTAAATAAATGAACAAAAAATCTATTCGGAATTGAAAAATTGAAAAATTTAAAATTTTTGAAAGCAATTGTCTCGCTGCATGCAACACAGAATGTGCATTGATTCGCGCGTGATTTTTGAATTCAATCGTCTCCAGCAATCGTCTATACAAATAACAATACAACCGGTTCATCGACAAAGAGCGATAAGCTAAAATAAAAATTTTAAAATTTTTCGTAAATAGAGCTTTTTCACAGCTGGGAAACTATCGATGGCATAATCGATAGCACGTTATAGATTTCATGTCTATCGATATTATTACGGCTATCGACTGGTTTGAATTTTTATTTCTTTCGACTTTATTGCAAGTCGCTACCCTGTAGAAAGCTGTTGGGCAGTTCGCCTAAAAGAACTAGTACTTTTTACCAGTGCTAAAAGAACTAGTGCAATGTTTGAGTAAGTTTGCACCATAACTATACTAGTGATCAGTGGAATAATTGCATTCATTCATTGAGGCGTTATAAATTAATAATAAATACACAACCGAATGGTTTTCTTTTAATATATGTATTTATTTCCATTATGAACGGAAAAAAAATCTGTTACCTTTTCCCAGTAAACATCACTAGTATTTAACTGGTGCAAATTTACCCAATTGGATCGAAAAGTACTAGAATAATTCTGGTGCATACTGTACTAGTGCTTTCCTGTACAGATGTTATACTGATTTTGGACAGAATTTTATATGGACAGGGGTATAGAAAATAACTAGTACAGGTGGCTTTTGCACTAGTAAAGTACTAGTACAGCATTAGTTGAAATTTCTGCAGGGTACTTACTCGAGAGTCAGACACACGAACATCCCATTTGAATACATGAGAAAGAAGGAGAAGCACAGATTTCTCCCAAATATTTAACAGACAACCGTCTCTTTTCTTCGCACGTCTTTCTCCACCAACTTAATTTTTTCGAAACATTTGCTCGTGTGTCCGACTTTTCGTTTCATATGCAACTTTATTACACAATAATTTATACTCAAACATTAAAACGCATTAATTTATTGTTGCATTTTGAGGGAAATCTTAATTGAAATGAGGCCTTTTGCTCTAGTCAATTATTTTTATTCGCATTTAGAGTTACTTCCGTGTTTCCACGAGCGAAAGAGGACACAAAACAAAAAAACGCTAAATTTTTCTCTAAAATTCCGTACTTCGCTCGGCTAAAAAGTGTGAATTGCCATCAACAATTGGCTAGTGTAAAAGGACCCATTCGTTGCCAAAATCGAAATCGGAACTAATCGATTATCCGAAAATCGGTTGACAGCTGATCGAATAACCGCAACAACAAATTTACGTGTGCTCGTTGAATAATTTTACGGATTTCTATTAATAAATGAAATAATTCCAAAAGACATTTGTTAATATTGAAAATGATTACGTTGCCACGTCGCCGAGAAGTACTCAATGCCTTGAGTAAAGACAAATCGTTACCAATGTAATCAGAGCAGCAGTACAGTGCGGATAATATAATCAGTGAGCAAAAGTTACAGTTGTGGGCATAATAATAATACAGTGAACTCTTCAAAACTTGGACACTTTCTTTGCCACTGATTATTCAAATACTACGTTTATACGTACGCGAAAATAAATTCTGAATAGTACAAATGTAATACGGTCAAACTTCCATAACTCGAACCACCATTATCCAAAGAAATAGTTCGAGTTATGGAAGTTTTACAAGTTTTACAACAACCACATATTTTTCTAAAAACTCCTCCGTTTTTTTCTTTATTTAAGCTCCTAATGCGGAAGAAAAGGAAAATGGCGATGAATACACGGAAATTCCAATTTATCCAGAAATTAAGGATTTATCCTTTCGAGCGAAAAAGAAGAGAGAAATGGAAAGCTGGCATGAAAAAATTCAAAAAACTCCGACTGTAGAAGAAAAACTAATTAAAATTAATATTCCCCGTTACTATGGCTATAAAGTCGTTAAACTAAATGATTCCAAGCTTCCTTATAATTGTCTTCCTGCAATTCAACATTACACAAGGACTCTTTTCGAAAAAACTGAAAAAACTCCGGCTCTAGATGCTGAAAATACTAAAAAAGCGGAAAATCCGTTAGACTCCATTGTTCAAACCCTAAAATCGGAAGTGCAGGATGCTTTGGAATTCTCGTGCGACTTTTTGAGGTGAGAGAAGACGAGTTCATTCGTATGGTCACAAGAAGCAAGTCCAGAATTTTATATATTTTATACTTTTTAGAGTCCAAAAGAAATTTTTTCAGACCGATTCTAAATATTTCTGAGAAAATTTTCCCTGTAGATTTAAAAAAAAATATGCCATTCGATACACACTGGGAAGGGAATATAAAGGGAGCAAAATTTTCGAATATTTTTAACAAATGTTTTAGTTCTAATAACTGGCGAAGTCAATCCACTGTAGTTACGCATACTTTTTTTTTAAGTCCCTTGACATATAATATTTCACAATGTTCCTCTTTTCACAATGAAATCATTGCAACAGCAAC
The DNA here is from genome assembly GCA_020466095.1 of Chlorops oryzae. Taxonomy (NCBI): domain Eukaryota; kingdom Metazoa; phylum Arthropoda; class Insecta; order Diptera; family Chloropidae; genus Chlorops; species Chlorops oryzae. Next base: position 25,196,141 of record CM035808.1, on the reverse strand, counting down.
CAAAGAGACAAATTGTCTCAAATGGATTCAATGGAGCACGAACGCCTCTTCACGCAAATAGTTGTTGAGCAGATCAATCGGGTGCTGGTGAATTTCTTAGCCACCGAGCACACATATTTGAATGAAACCGAAGTCGATTTGAATCCACGACACGAAGCATTTTGGCAAGTTGGTGGAATTGATCCACCAAAAAATGTTATCAAAAGTAAGGAAGGTCGAGTATGGCAAAAACCAATGGCAAAAGATCCTGTTGATAGATTAATGCAATATTCCGCCGTTCCATACTTGGCATTAAGGCATCGCAATCAATTGAGGCCGTGGAAGACAAAAGAGGAATGTACAAGTCTTGAACTCGCAAAGAGTTTGCCCAGATACAAATATGATCCTCGAACGCTTGGTTTCACAACTAACTACCAACATGGTACCAATATACCAGGTTAGCTATTATGTTCAATATAATTTCCAAATAAATTTAAAATATTATTAACATTGTATTGCAGGTTTCTGGCCGGGAAGTCCGACTGGCTTTGGATGTCTCTCCTATCAATCGCGGGTGCATATGCAATCTCGACCTGAATCATATGGAGCTGAAGATTTCAAAGAAGTTTTACACGCACAGGCAATCTTATCGAGCTATGCCTGGTTATTGGCTTTAGCAAATTATAATGGCTTCAATACATTCAGTGAGCTGACTTATCCGATGAATACGCAAACTATCATTACGAATGGACGTGATTGGTCATTCTATGAGTATCAATTGAACACTTTACTTGTGCACACAAACCATATCGATGAGAATCCACGTGTGAATTTCTGTCGCGGAACCGATGAATTACAACTTTATCAAGAATTCGATAGCAAAGGCAAATGTATTGGCTTTAATGAAGAGGTTTTACGCCATTTAGTTCAATTCTATACGAATAATCCAACGATCGAACGAAGCAAGGACGAGCTGCAACCATTTTTAAGTAAAGAATATCGTGTTGCTGCCGATTACCCATCCGCTGAGCAACGTGTGTTCTTAGAGAATACATTCAAGTACATTATGTCGAATCGTCCGCGACATTTGGAAATACCAGAAATATATTTATGGGAAAAAATTTATAAAATCGACAATAAAACACGTCCAATGGAGCCTAAACGTCGTTTCTTCGAAGTTGGCATCAATCCATGGCAACGTACTTTGGATCAACATCAAAAGGAATATATTCCACGTGCCTTACGTCCGAATGGTCCGAAAGACAAGCGAAACAAATGGAAAAAAACGTATTACCCCGAGGATACTGTTTAGTTCCCTTTAGTCATTGTTATTATGGAAACTTTAATAAAAACTTAAAATTAGTAAACCTAAATCTTTAAAATAATAGAACATTTGAGGTACTGTTCCCAGATCAAGAATTCTGGATCAACGGAACTGTATCTGAAACTCAAAACACACTTGTATGGTATACGGACGGTTCCAAAATAGACTCAAGCGCAGGCACAGGATTCCATTGACCAAACACCTACAAGCTTTTCGCACTTTGCAAATGGGCAACTGTCCTTCAAGCCGAAATCTTTGCGATTGAAGCCTCGGCGCACATTAACTTAGATCATAGGATCAAGGGAGCACACGTATGAAATTGTTCAGATAGCCGGGCTGCAATAAAAGCACAAGCTTTGTACAAACACACATCACACAAAGTGAATAGCTGCTTAAAAACTTTGCAACATCTCGCACAGGAAGAAGGGTTCCCGGACATGCAACCATCGCCGGAAACGAGGCAGCGGATGAACTGGTTGGACGTACGTCTGCAAGCGAATTCATCGGCCCTGAACTCTTTTGTGGAATCTCTATTGCCACAGCTAAATGTGCTCTCAGAAACTGGGATCTGCGGTCGAACAAGGAATATTGGCGAAGCCTGCCTGGCCAGAGACAGGCAAAACTCAATGTGAACTCATATAAAGTCAGGACCTCAGAAATGCTAAGATTAGGGAAAGCAAATATAGGTAGACTAGTTTCCCTTCTCTCAGGCCATTGCCGACTGAAATACCAGCTCCACAAGATGCAACAGATAGGAGACTCCGAGTTCAGACTTAAGCCACGACGAGCTGAGGCTTGAAACTTATCTGAATGTCCTCTCCTTCATAAGGAAGATAGAGGACAAAGTAGGACAGATAAACTAAATGAGAACAAGTGACACAATAGATCTATTAATGGTCGCATTGCCTCCACGTCGCCAGAGGGCGAGACCCATAAAAATAGATTAAACTGATGCTTTGTGTGGCTCCTCAACTCTATCAGTCAGTCCTCAATCATTCTCGTTACTATTACTTAAAGTCTGGAATACCCATTAACGATTAAAAAAAATTATTTTCTTTTCGAATTTTTCTTTATTCGTAATTCTAAATATATTTTTTAGTAAATATTTATTAACACTTTCATTTATTGTTTTACATTTTTAATATCTTCCAATATTAATTCGTGATTTGCTTATAACATTTTTTCCTTTTTTTTAAATTTGGTTGATTAGTTCGTATTGCAGTTAAAATTTTGTTTCCTTTTTAGTTCCTTTATATTTTAACAACCTTATATATTTTTTGTTGCTTTCTTTTTCTTTATTGTTGTTTATTTTTATTTTTATTTTTTTTCCATTAATTTACAATCAAATTATTGCTTTCTTCTTGTTCTTAGCGGTGCAATTAAAATATTTTGAAAATGTTCTTTTTTGGAAGTAAAATAAAAGCCTTTAAAGGATGCAGAAAGTTGGGAATTATAAATCAAAGACTTTGAAAGATTGAAGAAGCCTTAATGGAAATTGGGGTATGTGAAGTGGTACACAACGGGTTTCAATCGAAGGTTAGTACAATAACTTTTCCTTTTATTGTACAGGAAAACTATTATCATACTCAATCTCATTAGTCCCTGAAATTTTAAATCTAATACGATCCAAGGGTAATTTTTTACCCTGCACACAATCGGGCAATCTATAGGCAAATAGAAAACGAGATGTTGGAGGTTGACTTTCCATTTTTATATTCAGCCCGATTCTGAATATACCCGGGGAACGAATTCCCTGGGAATTTACTTTTCTCGAGACTAAAATTCTCCCTTTTTAAATAGATAGGGTAAGGAAAATTATGGGTATGGGTCAAATACCCATTCTCCATCAAAGTTCTTCCCTCAAATATTAAAAAGAAGAAGAAGTTTACTCTCAAGAAAAGTAAAATTCTCCGGGTATTCGTTCCCCGGGAATATCCAGAATCGGGCTGAATATTTTCAGGCTAACTGTGCCTAGTCCTTTCAAGACCTCCAGTATTAGGGTCGATTAAGACAATTGGGACTTATGATTAACACCAGCCAAAAATATTAAATATTACCCAAAAAAAAAACAAAAACAAATTTAAAAAAAAACTGCAGTCATCGGGTGCAAAGGCAATTGATAAATTGAGAATCGAAATTTTAAAGAGGTCAAATTCGACCCTTAGGCCTAACGAGGGCTAAAAGCTAAAAAGCCGAAGAAAAAATGGAATGGGTTTTTAGTTAATGATGCGAAAAAGTGTATGAGGTGAAATTAAAAAACGCTTTTGATTTGAATTCAAATTAAAAAAAAGAGATTTTAATAAATGGTAGAAAGCGAGGGAGGGGGCTGGAAAAGGGGGATTTTCCCCGGGACCGGGCTTTCTGAAGGGACCCAGAATGGGAATGGGACTTTTTTTGTTGATCGCACATTTTTTTGCGTGGACCCCAAATTTCTCTTTACGGACCTGTAAATAATGAACAAGACATTCAGTCTCGCTAATACGAACAATCTGGATACAATGAACAGGACGTGCAAAAATTCATTCATTATATCCAGATTTGACTGTACTTTGGAACTTTCATTCTATTGCCATTTTCACTCATTAGCTCATATTATTATTGATATTAGATTTTATGCGGAACTAACATTTTAAGTTTTCTTTTTTAATCTACTGTTCTATAGCAATTTTAATCCTGCTTCGAATCTATTTCTTTTCTTTAAAAAAAAAACTTCTATTCAATTCGCTTTGTGTATAAATATAAAAGTTATTTTCGTATAATTATTTTAGTTTTGGTAAATGAGTATTGTTCATAAACTCTAGTTTTCGTGTTTTGTTTTTCTCTTTGTCTTATTTTTATTATTTTATTCAATTGAAATAAGCTAAAATGTTTTATTCCTGTTAGTATATATATTTATTTATGTATGTATGAACATTTAGCGCTATCTTTGCATTGTATTGCATGTATTGAGAATATGTCTGACGATTTGTTCTTCAACTCTATTTTTTTTAATTCGTTTCGCTTAATTATTTTGTTTGATTTTATTCAATAATTCAATTGTGTTTTATTTTAATTTGATTTTAATATTACTGTATATGTATGTATGGTCATATCGACATTCTTTTCTGAATATACAGATATCCATTGAAGCTTACAAATTTAATTTAGATATTTGCTTTACACGATTCCTTGTCATTTCTTTGGATAATCAGTTTTCTTTTTATTGTTTTTCAATTATTGTTCGGAATTACTCGTCTATATGGAATATACAATTCTACGAAATAATGAAAAATTATATGGAATTGCGGAAAATTGAAAAACTGTGTAATTTAGATCCGTGACATGATACGGTTAGCATGTCTATGCTCGTAATTGTATGACGTATAAGTAAATCATAAATAAATTGTTAATTTTGTGTTATTACATTTGAAAAAAAAAAAAAAAAAATAGAAATCGAGAAATAATTTCGATCAAAAATAAAACTAGATTACAGACAAATTATTTTAATTTAACAAGGAGATCTTAATGCACTCGGCCACTGTGCCGTACTTGGCTGAGATGCCAATTTATGAAGCGAGAGGCCCTGGGTTCTGTTTCCAGCTCAGGTTGTGGATTTTGTTTAGTTTTTCTGTTTTTCTCTTTGGTTTACCATTTTTCGTGGTATCACAAAGACACCATGAGACCTTAGTTTGTCAATGCTCATGGTGGCAGCCACATTAACCTTACCTAACCTAACCTTGGTCTTCTAAACACAGAAAAAAAACATATTTTAAAAATTTTTACGGAAGCGTTTTTCTATACTGATAAAGCTGAAAATAAAATTTTAACGGGTATTTACAGCTTTTTTGAGCAGAGCTCGACGATGTACCAACCAATTAGAAAAAATTATCCCTCAAATTGAATAAAATGAACCCCTCTAACATTTTTTCTCACATAGTTCTAAGATTGGTTAGGAAAATAAGATTTTGTAGGCCCTTAAACCTTAGAAAAACTCATACTTTTAGAGATAATTCACTAAATTTTTCCCTTCATCGGTATCTAAAAATCGATTGGAAGAAAAATAATTTTTTTAAAGGAATTATTTTGTTTAAAGTCGATTCTCTGGCCATACAAAATGAAATATTGCTTTTAAAAATCCATGCATATATGGAAAATTTTATGTTTGTATCGGATGATGCATTGTCGAGTTCTGCTCTCCCCCTTGATTTTTTTTTTTTTTTTTTTTTTTCAAAAAACAATATAAAAAAGCGCTTTTATTGAAATTTAAAAAATATTTTTTCGTGCTTAGAAGGCCGAAATCCATAAGAAAATCGCTTTTAGATCTACTGTTGGAAAAATGTTGTTCACTAGTGTAATACTTAGATATCGAGAATTAAGGGGAAAAATCGTTTGAAAAAAATATATATCGTTTGCTTGAAAAATAATTTTTTGATTTTTTTTGCACATTTTCTTGAATGTGAATTTCTCATTAAAACTTTTATAAGAAACCGAATGCTTTGAGGTTTTGAGATAAGTTGTTTTTAGATATTGTAAAAGCTTTTATAAATTTATCTTAAGATATTTCTGCTTGTATAGCTAGTCTGTCTGGCTTAGTATATGCTGAAATTTTGACCCTGCAAAATCTAAATAATTAAAATCGATTTTCCATGCGTTTTTTCGTTTTTTCCTTTTTTTTTTTTAGTTTCGTATAAATAAAATGTGACAAAAGAAAATGAAAATTCATAGATTGTCCTTGTGACTTGATATTACCGATTTAAATCTATGAGTGTTTTTGTTTTTCCTAGACATGTTTTGTTTGTAAAAAATTCAATACAAAATTCGAACTTGAAACCACATAATATGTAATCAAGTCTTATAATTATTCAAAAAATAAACTATTGTATTACGCATTGATATATGTAGAAAGTTATTTAGTGTATACACTTCGAAAATAAAATAATGGAGTTTTCGTTCATTGGCTATCTTAAAGATTAAATGATCTTATATTAAAGTGTCTTAAATTTTAACGTGCCTTTTTTTGATAGAGTATTGAATGAGAGACTGCGTTAAAAGGAAAACAATAGAGGGAGTGAGAGAAATAAAATTATAGAAGAATCAATGTGTATATTCGGACAGACCTACATACTCGTATATACAATAGCGGTGTTCCCTTAAACGTGTATTTGCCTCGAAAACTTCGAAAACTCGTAAATCAAGAGGGCTTAGAAAATATTGAACGAAGTCTTGTATGAAAAATTTTACATTTTTCCGCTTTTTCGATCATTTCACGTTTAAGGGGCTATATCCAGCTCTGTCAGAAATGAAAAACTTCATATAAAAAAACACTTCAGAAATGAATCAGCATTTTTCTGAAGTGTTTTTTATATAAAGCTATTCATTTCCGACATCATTGAATTCTAAATAGAAGTTCGTAGCACCATATGAGAAAAAAGTTTGGGCGACCACTAAATACTACTATATATTTTAAATAAATATTAATAAAATAATTTAAAGAATAGAAAAAAATAATATAAATAAGCTAAAAGTTTTTATAAACAATTATTAAAAATGAACAAAATCAAAATAAAAAAAAAAAATAAAAAATCACCGTTTCTCCTAGAGTATTTTGCTTTTCAAGTTTATAAATTGCTAGTGTTAATATTTATTAATATATTAATAATAAGGAAGACCTTGTAAACTTTTCTTAATCTATTAATTGTTTTTTTTTTCAATTCTTATTACTTATATTTAATTATTTCATTAAACTACAAATAGAAGCTGAGTGATTAGCTTCATACAATGATTAAAAGACTACTTTGCATGTATAATTGTCGACAATTTGATACGTTTTTAAATTCTTCTCTGTACATTTAGCGACGTCTTTTTTTTTCGTTATTTAAGTTAACAGATGTGCTCTGTGCTTAATAGATTAACGTTTTTTTTTTTTATTACACAGAGTTCATATTAATCGACATGTATCCAATAATAATATGATTTATTGAAGTGATTTTTGTTTAACAATTTTCATGAATTTTCTTTTTGATTAATATTGCTCTAGCAAAAAGCTTGATCACATATGACCTCAAAAGAAAAGAAACCAAATTTTTTAACGAATCTTTTGATCGTCATGCTATAAAATTGTTTAGATGTAAGTTCAGCTAGATTTAATTTATATATAAAATTATTCAATTTGGGTATGTACGACTATGTGTGATCGTATTTAGCTTGCAAAAAGTTATTTAACTACGACTAAATTGATGTATAATTTGTTAAATGTTTGCCCTATCACGTTTTATAAAATTCTTCTCTGTACATTTAGCGACGTCTTTTTTTTTCGTTATTTAAGTTAACAGATGTGCTCTGTGCTTAATAGATTAACGTTTTTTTTTTTTTTTTTTTTTTACACAAGTTATTTAATCGGCATTTTCCCCAATAAAGATTGATTTATTGAAGTGATTTTTGTTTAACAATTTTCATTAATTTTCTTTTTGATTAATATTCTTAGCAAAAAGCTTGTCAATATGACCTCAAAAGAAAAGAAAACCAAATTTTTTAAACGAATTTTTATCGCATGCTATAAAAATTGTTTAGTGTAAGTTCAGCTAGATTTAATTTATATATAAAATTATTCAATTTACGTATGTACGACTATGTCTATCGTATTTATTGCAAATGTTATTTAACTACGCTAAATTAGAAATTTGTTAACTGTTTGCCCTTCAAGTTTGCATAACTAAAAGCCTTTCGAAAGGCTATCTTGATTAAATGGTTTTGGATTTTTTTAAAATATTTTTTTTTCTTCTATTTTTCTTTTAAGACTACTCACGCAGTATATATGTATCACTATTCTTAGCGCTTTATAACTAAACTAATATGCGAAATTGTTTTTTTCTCTAAGTATTTATATGTCTTTTAGTAATTATTGTTTATGAACAGTTTTGCGTTATTAAAATAGTTAACTTTTAACATTTCTCGGTGTTAGTTGAAAACGCTTTGAAATGTGTGAAAATAGAAAATATGATTAAAAAAAAAAAATTAAAATAAAGGGTATAGTACACATGAGGATATATTTTAACTGCTCCCAATTTAATAAAAATTTTCCCATATTTTCTCTTTCCTCTGTTTTGCTTAATTCGAATTCTATTATTTCTACTTTGATTACGACTTTCACTTTTAAAATTGATTTACCTATCACAGAATCCTATTCTTTCAACATAAAACTGGCAGATTTATTTTGGAGAACGACATTTAATAGATCGAAAGTTAAAGAGGCGAAGAAATTCGTGTTGTAAATGACTAATTTCGAAATTACTGATCGCACTTTAAAGTATTGTATGCACATTTTTGTTCAATAAAATAGGTGTCCGTTTTTGCCGCTGTCGCTACGCAATGAAGCCCTGACAGCGGGGAAAAACAGAAAAAAGGAGGGCAGCACTTCAAGCTCAGCTGTTCGGACTTTTTCCCCGCAATGCTAATTAGCAACACTAGTTTCTCTTTCGTCTTTTTTTTTTCAAGTGAATATAGTTTCCACCGGGTGTTTTCGAGTTTTTTCGGTTCGATTCGATAATCGTGGTAGCGGGCGAACGTTCGGTTCTTCATAATTTTTCACTTCATTGAGTCCATCAACATCAACCAGAAGACAGCATCAGCATCGCAGCGCAATTCAAAACGTGCGTGGTTGGTTTTTTCTTCTTATTTTTGAAACGATTTCCAATTGCCGCATTATTTGGTCGGACAACCAATTGACCTTTGTGGCACAAACAATAGGATTAAGTCTTTAGGCGGAGTCCCACATAATAGAACAGACTAACCAGAAGGGCATCAGAGACGACAGAAAATCCAAAGAGCTTTCAAATTGAGGCTTTGCCAGTAAAGTTCTGGGTCTTGAACCATCTCAATTTTGCCACTCCAGTCGTAGCTATCATGGATTGACTTCATAGGGCCCAGATAATGAAAGCTGTATAACAATAAGCCATTGGCAGTGATTGTAATTTTATATCAAAGAGTGTTTTCTACAATTTCGAAAACTGTCACTGCGACTGTCTTATTGTAATTCAGTCTTAATGCACCTAGGTTTTGATTCCGAATAAAATGTTTCATTAGCCAAAAAAGACTCATCACTGGGCTCGGAAAAATATGAACCAAAAATTACGAAAAATGTATTCAAATCAATGAAAAAATAAAATAAAAATGTTTCAAAAAAATTGAAAAAAATTTTTGTAAATTTAAATATTTAACAATTACTCTGAAAAATGTGCCAAAGGACTTTGCTTTATGGTTTTAGACTCATTAAAAATATTATTTTGAGGGGGCTGCTTTTTATTCATTGCAATTAATAAAATTCATAAAATTAATATTAATAAAAGAGGCAAAATATATTTTTTGAAATGATTTTTTGGGCATTAGTCGAAGATTTTAAGGAAAGTTTTCAGATGCATTAATTTTTTAACGGTATTTTTTCATAATTTTTAACGCATTTTTGTCTTTTTTAGAGCATAATTTTCCGAGTCCTTTTCAACACGAACACTCCTATTATATTGAAAACAGCTGTATTAAGACAAGAGGATATCCATTTCTGAAGAGAATTTAGCAATTAAATTAAGAAAATGAAGAAAATATTGAAAAAAATATTTAGACAAAATGAAGATTTATTTCTATACATATGTATATGACATTGATACTCGAGAGATAATGTTCGTCTTCTTAATTTAAGCATTTTCAATGCAGAACATCAATTATTTTCTATTATTATTTTCTTTTTTTTTTAGCTTTTCGTTTTATAAAATATTATAATTCGTCTGTTTTATCGCGTTTGTTAACTAGGCACGTTATGTTTATTTAAAAAAACGTAATCTACGCTTCATATGCATGAAAAATCGAAAAGCCTTAACAATTAACTTAATAATAATGTTATTGTAATAGTTAGCAGCGTTTGGTTTCCATTGAAACAATGCGGTTTCGATATAAATATTAAAAGCCACTTACGGGAACTGTGGAAGACATAATAAATTGAGTTATTATAAACATTTTAAATGCATTTAACCCCCTAATTCCTGGATCCATCTCTAGATGGTCTTTATTTAAAAAAAATATTTCAGATTCGTTTTTTTTACTTAATCCAATTTTTTCATTGTAAAATAAATAGGCATTGGAGGGTTAAATAAGAGACCAATAACTAATTATGATAAATGCAGTAGAATCTTGATTATCTGAATATCTATTATCCGGAAATGTGATTGTCCGAGAATTCGATTATCCGGGAATTCGTTTATTCGGAAATACGATTATCCGGGCATTCGATTATCTGGGAATTCGATTATCCGGGCATTCGATTATCCGGGAATTAGATTACCCGGGAATTGATTATCCGGACATTCGACTATTTAGACATTAGATTATGCTGACATTCGATTACCCGGAAATACGATTATCCGGGCATTCGATTATCCGGAATCTCGAAAATCCAGGCATTCGATTATCTGGAATTTTGAATATCCGGAATTTAGAATATCTTGGAATTTGATTATCCGGACATTCTATGAGATATCTGGACAATCGATTATGCGGGCATTCGATTATCCTCACATTCGATTATTCGGGAATCCGATTATTCGAACATTCGATTATCCGGGCATTCGACTATCCGGACATTCCACTATCTGGACATTCGATTATCCTGAATTTCGATTATCTGGGCATTCGATTACCCGGACTTTACAGCTCTTATTAGCGAACCAATCAAAAAAAAATTCCAACCAAATGTTTAACCCGTTGAAAAACATTTTCTCCAATAAAAAATATTTAAATTTAATTGTTGTTTAATTCGATTATCTAGAGTTTTGAAAATCTAGAGATTGAAAATATATATAAAATCAGGGCTAATTTTATTTTATTCGGATAACCGGGGTCAACTGCAGTTTATTTAGAAATTGATTCTCTCTTTCCATAGCTACATGATTACCATTCTACAATGCAATGATTGTCTGGTATAGATAGTGCTAAGCTTAAAGGGTTATACAGCCCGAATTTCAATAATCCCGGAGAATTTTTTCCATGTGGATTTGAAGGCAATATAAGGAGAGCAAGAGCCTTGAACATTTTTAAGAAGAGATCATCATATTATTTTCTTTATTGTAGATAAGAAAGCTCTCTTTTTCCTGGGAGAAAAACTCCCGAGTAATATTGATATACCACTCTGATTCGAAGAGGGTTGGAGAACCCTTTGCCGAACGTTAAACCTTTTTCAAAACCTGCATTGGAGACTTAAAAAAGCGAAAATTTTATCATTATCACCAAAAATGGGAATTTTTTTTGACCTATAAGACAGAGCTTAGCACTGAAGGTATCTCTTAAAAGGATTTGATTGACACCAATCTCTTAGCATTGCTCATATCTCTCTAAGTCTAGATCGTGAATATTTTCGATTCCCTCGATATGGAAACTTTTTATTGACTGACCGACAGGCTGAATTCAATCTATTGGGTGACATTGATACTCTCTTTCGGCACGTTGCACACGGGTGCACGAACCCAACATATCCTTGTGTTAGATACAAAATTACTTACAATGAAATGCGGCGCCGAGAAAAGAACAGCTAGCGTTGCAATTATTGTAAAAAGCGTGAAAATAATAAGGCACAAACGATCAACTACCATTGCCGCAAATTTCCAATCTCGCGTTACATCACCCGTTTCATCCTCTTTTTTCAGCTAGCGCAAGAAAATGGAATAAAAGAATTTTTTAAAAAAATTCCTAAATTGAAACACAATCGCGTCCACTGAATAAAACACTCCATTTTCACCTGATCTGTAATCCAACGCAGCTCTTTTAATATCAATGCCAATTCATATTCAGCCGACGAGCTCAAACATGTATGAGAAATGGCTTCATGCATTCTTGTATCACTAACCGGAACAGGACCCACGCTACCGTCATCACCTTGCCTAAAAGACAAAAAAAGAAAATAACAAAATAAAAATATAAAAAATTAGTTCCTTTCATAGACAGAAGGAGTAAAAATTTATTCTGCCCATTTAATTCTATTTTAAATAAATATATAATAACAATGCAAGTTTATCGGCTGCCTACTAGCATTAGATCCTGATAAATTCGATAAAAGAATGCTGAGAGTCACACAGTAGCGGCGGCAGCAGGTGTCTTCGTAGATTTCGTTTCACGTAATTTCATTACAATTTCTCTAAAAATAATTTTTAAGTTCCAATCTTGATCTTTGTCGCTGACACGATGGCATTGTGGCAAGCAGCAGTAGCATCGGCCATCTGTTGAAGTTGAAATGGCATCAAATGTTCGAAGGATAATGGCGAGCGCTCGGGCGTGTGTGAGTGTGTGTTTGCGTTTGTGTTAATGTAAGTGTTCTTGTGAGTGCCTTCCGAGTATGTGGATGCGGCTTCAGTTGAGTTGCACACGTATTCTCTGCAATATACGAAATTCTATTTCATTCTGCGATTTTTCTTCGTCCTTTTTTTCCGGTTCACGTACGTTTAAGCCAACTGATTTGTCTATTTCTAGTCAGCTTCAACGTCGTCCCTGTCGAACTTAATACCATTTCTTCGTCTTTTTCTCTCTCTCACTTTTCGTGCTTTGTGCTCCTTGCTGCGTGCGATGGCGGTGTGTGTGCGTGTTTGTGTTTGTTTGTATATTTGTGTGTTAGTCAATATCCCATTGCACAGGTGTCATGAGCTTTCGTTGGATTTTCTCGGTCTAAGCTTTGGTGCTTAATAGTTTTGATAAGGTTCGGTTGCCATAGACGTTAGTACCTAACAGCCAATTCGAATGCAACAACAATTCTCAAATTGAATTCGGTATAAAATAAGAATCCTTCATGTGTGAGCAAGCAAGGGAAATCTCATTTGAATTCAGCGTAGATTACTTGCCATGAATGAAAGTTACGAAGAGATGAATAAAAAAAAAAGAAACAAAAAGACGTACCTACGGGTATCTGCTGCATATTTTATGGGATTTTTCCTAGTTTAGTTTTTAAATGGAAAGACAACAGTGAATTCTAACAAATAGCTTTTGAAATCTGGTTGTGGAGCGATTTGGGAATTAAAGGATACTTGACTGGCGTTTACAATCTATAATTGACTACTTAAAGTGCTTTTGCGCTTTGAGAATAAAGTTGATTAGTTTTCCTTTGCATGACGGAGTGGGTTTTACTCTGGATTTAGACATGATTTGGCGGGGAATTGAGGGAGCTCTCCATATCTTTTCCACAAACCATTGGGAGGAATTCGGAACTTTGTTTAAAGAAAAAACACATTGGTTTTATTAGCGAAAAAGAACAGAGATTTGAAATTTAATATGGAAATTGAAATTGTTCCTGAAGGATTTGTATTGAAAACGGTAAAACTGATTATATACCTGGATTAATTTTTAAGCACCTCTTTATTTGATGAGTTCTGGAAGTTTCCTTGCCTATTCAGATTGAGGAAGGAGTCAATTTAGCTGTCGACAGCTGAGCTCACTCATGACAAATTTGATTGATAAGGTGTCATTTTAGGATATTGTCACCATACCATGTGCAAAACCTTTGGTTCAAGCTTAGGAAAGGTCGAAACATGGGTAGGAATTTCAAAAAGAGAAAAATGGAAAATCTCTTTCAAGACTTTCGTTAGCAGGCTGCATTGTAATCAATGCTCTCAAGGCCTGTCATCATAGTGGGGGCTTCGAAGGACTTTAGCTTGAACAATTTACATTTGAATATAAGGTTGGTGATTAAACTTACTTAAGATCAGGCCCGAACTGGGACCCTAGGGGCCAACCGGCCAGACAAGTTGAAGGAAATCAGTTTAAAGGAAAATAAAAGTGACATAACTCTGTTTAGATTTCACATTAAGTATGAACGCTTTAATGCTGAATATTTCAAGAGTCTCAAGAGGCCCCTGAGCGTGGACACAAGTAATTTCTTACATATTTTCCAAATGAGCTTCCCCTTACCTTAAGGGTCTACTATGGTGGTCCTGTCCGGGCCTGCTTAAGATGCTTACATAGCTTACATAGACACACAAATTGAAGGACTGAAAATTATACCAAATTATTTTTAAAGGGAGAATTTCGGCGAACTCGAGTGTAGCAGTATTGCCAGATCGGTTATGTCAAACTCTGCAAGATAGCGATTCAGTTTCCGCTAGATTCCACGCTTTATTCAAAAAAGACACTTTTCTTCTTAGCTAAAAAGATTTTTAAATCCAGTCTTCATACATTGCTAACCGCGATAATGATGTTTTTTTCGCCTGCTAAGTTTAAAGCCCTGTTAGATCTAGCAGAAAATCTGCCAATCTGGCAGCCCTAAAGTGTAGAGAGCTACCAAGTAGTTCAGTTTTAGGGGCACTCACCTATACATTGCTCTATAGAATGTAGGCTGATGGGGTAACGTTGCACTTGCGCATCGATGATTGCAACGAAAGTCATCATCGATATCCAGAACGTTCGCTAGAAGCGATTTCGATGATCTAACAGCGGAAGAGATTCTATTAATTTGAAATATGTCGCAAGATTAAATATATCAATTATATCGAATGGTATAACTGTCCCTACTTACAGAGTATACATATATGATTCATTGTATCTGATTTACCTTTCTTTGAGTTCAACATTTTGTATCTGTTGCTTTTTATCGCCAGCATTCGATGAGCTCGACGAAGAAGGCGGCGGTGGGCATTCGTAGCCAACCTGGCCCGGCCTTTGCATGCGCAATATGCAAGGTAACCAATAAAGGAATATTACTCTTATCTGGTGCAAGTTATCAGGAGAGACGCACAGTGTGACAGTGGGTAATGAAGTTTATATTTTAATTTTTTTGTTGTTTTTTTTTTTTTGATTTAAAGTGATATTTTATATGGTTAGATTTTTTTTACAGATTTATTTTATTTGTTTGTTGATGATTGTTGTAGTTGTAATTGGTTTTTGTTGTTATGTTGATTGTCGAGCACACAAAATACCAATACACACAGAGAAAATTTGTTTTTTTAATTAATTTCATTGGAGTTTTTTTTTTTATAATAAATTTTTGGTTGATTTTGTTTGTTGTTTTGTAAGGATTGTTGTTTTAGTTGTTGTTGTTGATGTTATAGTTGTTGTTGTTGTTATTGTAGAGTGGTACGAAATCAGGTGATCAACGCATTAAGAGAGATATAGATACAAACAGCCATACACACAGAGTACGAATGGAAGAAAAGGACAGAGCGAGCACAGAGAGCCGGTGTTTTGTTTGTTTTTTTTTTAAATATTTGTTTTTTTTTTTTTAAATATTGCATGGACAAAAATTGAAATTATGTAAAGATTAATATTTTAATAGAGTTTAGATTTCATATTTAAAGCTTAAAGTTATTTAATAGGCTATAGATAATGCTTAAATGTATGTATAAAAATGAGGACAAAAAAAGGATAACATATTGGGGGAGAACAGTACCGTAATGAGACGAGGAAGTCTGAAATATGCCGACTGAACGAAGTTTTCAGAAATGAATTTTCTTTGAATACACATATGTATGTATGTAACAGGTTGGCTGATAAGTCCCCGGTCTGACACATAGATGGCGTCGCTAGTATTAAATGCATATTATTTTTATATAGTGGCAACCTTCAAATGATTCGTGTCAAAATTTGACGTCTGTAAGTCAATTAGTTTGTGAGATAGAGCGTCTTTTGTGAAGCAACTTTTGTTATTGTGCAAAAAATTGAAAAAAAGGAATTTCGTGTTTTGATAAAATACTGTTTTCTGAAGGGAAAAAATACAGTGGAAGCAAAAACTTGGCTTGATAATGAGTTTCCGGACTCTGCCCCAGGAAAATCAACAATAATTGATTGGTATGCATAATTCAAGCGTGGTGAAATGAGCACGGAGGACGGTGAACGCAGTGGACGCCCGAAAGAGGTGGTTACCGACGAAAACATCAAAAAAATTCACAAAATGATTTTGAATGACCTTAAAATGAAGTTGATCGAGATAGCAGAGGCCTTAAAGATATCAAAGGAACGTGTTGGTCATATCATTCATCAATATTTGGATATGAAAAAGCTCTGTGCAAAATGGGTGCCGCGCGAGCTCACATTTGACCAAAAACAACAACGTGTTGATGATTCTGAGCGGTGTTTGCAGCTGTTAACTCGCAATACACCAGAGTTTTTGCGTCGATATGTGACAATGGATGAAACATGGCTCTATCACTACACTCCTGAGTCCAATCGACAGTCGGCTGAGTGGACAGCGATCGGTGAACCGTCTCCGAAGCGTGGAAAGACTCAAAAGTCCGCTGGCGAAGTAATGGCCTCTGTTTTTTGGGATGGGCATGGAATAATTTTTATCGATTATCTTGAGAAGGGAAAAACCATCAACAGTGACTATTATATGTCGGTATTGGAGCGCTTGAAGGTCGAAATCGCGGCAAAACGGCACCATATGAAGAAGAAAAAAGTGTTGTTCCACCAAGACAACGCACCGTGCCACAAGTCATTGAGAACGATGGCAAAAATTCATGAATTAGGCTTCGAATTGCTTCCCCACCCACCGTATTCTCCAGATCTGGCCCCCAGCGACTTTTTCTTGTTCTCAGACCTCAAAAGGATGCTCGCAGGGAAAAAATTTGGCTGCAATGAAGAGGTGATCGCCGAAACTGAGGCCTATTTCGAGGCAAAACCGAAGGAGTACTACCAAAATGGTATCAAAAAATTGGAAGGTCGTTATAATCGTTGTATCGCTCTTGAAGGGAACTATGTTGAATAATAAAAACGAATTTTGACAAAAAAATGTGGTTTTCTTTGTTAGACCGGGGACTTATCAGCCATCCTGTTATGTAGATGACACTTTTCGAAAATCGAAGATATACGACGAACTCCCAGTACGAAATCCCTTTCACTTTAGAGTGGTAAATGTTCAACGATATCGACCTGACGTCTTTTACTTATGCGTCAGTCCTGAGGAGACCCTCACGAGTGGCTCGTTCAATATTCAGACAAAACCAAAATTTCTGGACCCCATACGCCGATGTATGATGTCGAGGTCATATGATCAATCGTTCGTAAGTTATGTATAGCAATTAGTGTCCGACCGAAGGTGGATTTTTAGCCGAAGCCGAAGCCGAAGCCGAACAATCGGCAGAGTAGAAGACTTCGGCCGAAGACCGAAGGCCGAAGCCGAATGCAAAACATTTTACAGTAAGGAAACAAAATCAGTCTTTATTAGTGATGTTACGAATGTGGTTTTTTAAACATTCGCGAATGCGAATGCAAATGCGAATATCTGTCGCCGATATTCGCGATTCAGGAAAATAAGTTATTTAATCAATCTGTTTTCGTAAAGAAAATGAATTTAATTTTGTTCTCCAAGCCTGTTTTGAATATCTTTTAAATATTGTTTTGAAATCTACAAATCAATATACATATCAAGTTAATCTACATAAAAGAAAACTATAACATCCATAGGATTTGTATATTTTTCGGACGTTAATATTCGCCAAATATTCGCACAAAATTTTGCGAATGCGAATACTAATATTCAGAAATATGCGAATATTCGCGAATACGAATGCGAATGCGAATATTCGCAACATCACTAGTCTTTATTCATTTGACAAGCACAAAAAAAAAACCGCTCAAATTTTCCCTAAATTCTTTCGCTTTAGTCGCCCACAAAGTGAGAATTTACGGCAATAATTCACTAGTGTCAAAGGTCTCAATGAAGCAATTGAAAATCTATCGTGACTTTTTTACTTCCATTAAAATCCAAAAATATTCGGCTAAAATATTCGGCTTTTTCCAGCCGAAGCCGAAGCCGAAGCCGAAGATTAGGAATTGGCCGATTATGCCGATTACCGAAGCCGAAGCCGAACCTTCGGTCGGACACTAATAGCAATGTATCGACAGTTTTCGTTCAATATCCGATCATCTGTTGGTGAAGAATTTTCCCGCGAGGGGAATCATTTATGATTCACGGGCTTGGCAAACCCGCGGACCCTAGCCAAATGTCCACCAATACATGATTCGGGTATGGAGTCAAATTGGAAGTGCAGGAACCTTTTGGGGAATGTACGCATACGACCTGAAATTAGTGTTCTTTTTATCTATAAGGCAAACATGGTACCACCATGATCGGGATACCCCAGAACCCGTTTTAGTATTCTACCCGGGCTTTTGGGTACTTCGGCCCTTCGGGGAGTATCGTGGGGGCTGTTGTATGAATGAGGTGAGGATAGCGCCGGATCTTGACGCAGGCTCGACGATTCAGTCCATGCCCGCTGATGAGGTAAAATGGGTACACTATGCATGATGTGCAGTGGAACCTTTTGAATTTTGTCTGTTAATGTCGTAAAGACTGGTATGGTTTCCTTCTGGGAGCCAGAAAAGTATACATTTTTGACTCTGAGCTTAACTCTGAACCAAGTAATCCTTGCTCTAAGCCCATTTGGCTTAAAAAAAGCTTTCAGATTCAGCGAACAAGTTTTGCATATCCCCCTAGGAAATGTAATTGTTCCTCTGCAATTAATTCATTTCCGTTTGGTTGGAAATCAGATTGTCTCGTCTCATTACTTTTGAGATGCGTGAGCATTATGTAAATAAAAAATGTTAAACATGAATACCCTTCAGAGAAATTTTTAGATCATGCAATTACTTAGTATGTACTTATTTAAAAATTTTTTTTTTTAAATTAGATTTTATTTCAAGCAAAATCTTGAAACCTCGACTTGGTGAGTTTTGTTTTTCGTGGAGTGATTTTATTTAAATTGATAATTAAATTGTTTGAAATTATTAAATTTATGTTTTGAGAAAAATAAATTTTTTTTTGTTGTATCGTGATATAGAAGCTTTAAAGCAAGTTAATGTACATGATGGTAAAGTGGAGGAAAAAATTGTATCGAGATAAAAATATTATATTAAAAAATCGTAATTATTACCCATTCGCTCATTTCATGCGTATCTGGATTTCTATGATGATAATTGAGGATAAGTATGGTTGACACAACTGATGAGGCCACCATAAACATAATGCAATTGAAATAAGTTCCTAGAAGGACACAAAAATTACACAAACTTTGTACTTAATCATTTCTTTAGGAAATTCTTTTCTGAATAGATTTTTTTTTGTCATTTGAGATTTTTGAAATATGTATGGAGCTCGCTCCACTGAATACCATTTGAGGGTCTTTTAATAATAAATTTTCACGTTTCATTTATTTAATGAATTATTTATAATGCAAAAAAAAAAAAAAAAAAAAATAGAAAAATAATAGAGCAAAAAAGCATTTCGCAGCCTTTAAATAGAACAATCAAAAGAGTTCAAAGTTTTTTAATAATAAAAATATTTTTTTTTGCAGCTCATTTTCGTTGGAAATACTATTTTACAAAAAAGCGAAGAGAGCCAAAGGAAAAAATTATGGTTAAGAAAGAAATCATCAAAAATAATAAAACACAATTTAAAGCTCAAATCAAAGGAAACCTGGGAAAGAATCGTTTTAGAGCCCCAAGGCAATCAATCGATCCTATTCGCAACGATACATTCCACAGGGGTTTTTGTTTTTTTGATTTGAACTTTGCATTGCGTTGTCTTTGCGTCTTTGGAGTGCTTTACAGCATAAGTGATAAGACTTTTGCCAGGGGGAAGCCGAAAGATGCAATTTTTAAATGAATTTTTGTGCACAACCAATTATCCGCAACCATCATACATTATAAGAATTTTCTTAAAAATTTCTGACGCAGCGTACCTGGAAAATCAAAGATTATTGATATCTTAAAAGCATAATTAATGTTCTTGATCAAATGTCTTTCGAATTTGATTGATATGCAGTGTTGCTACCAGTTGCGAGTGAAATTATATAGGTGCATACTGTGCAGGGGGCATTCACAACTCATGTTTATACATTATTGCACAATATTGTGAAATTTTTCTCTTCTTGAATCTATCTGTGTATAAAATTATCGGAGAAAAAGCAAAACCTTCTTCAAAGCTAGTAATTTTAAAGCGATTGAGATTGAGTGAATACCCCCACTGTATACTTATGAGTGCAAGTTCGTTGTTATGAAATGTTGTGATGTAAATTATTTTTGTTCCTTTTATGTCTTCTTTTTTTCTGATAAATGGAATCGTGTGACAGTGTCCTCTTTACAGTGTTAGTAAATGTTATCAAATGCATACATGTGATTTAAAAATTAGACATATAATGAAAGTTCTATGTCTTTCAGTGTTCAAATCATGCAAAAATAAAACTACAGTGAAGTCCTTCATAAGTAATTGGATCGTATGCGTAAAAATGTGGTCGATCTCTGACTTGAGTCAATCGCGGTAAATATTAAATACCCAATTCAAAACTCATAGTTTGAGACCTGTCTGACCCATCTTTATACATACAAGCCATTACCCTGTAGCCAGTAGGCTGCTACCGAAATATGGGACCTGCCATAATGTCATTTTTTGATGGCTAGCTATTTTACTAGTCACAATAAGATAGAATATTAGACAGACTATACTCTTTTCAAATCAAATCTAGGAAGCCTTTTTATACGCGACACACTCTGGGTCGAGGGTATATTGCGTTTGTGCGGTTGTGTGTAACATTCAGAACGAGTCGAGATAGTCCATCAAAATGTATATAGAAATGATCCAGATAAGATTTAGCCATGTCCGTCTCTTCGTCCGTCTATATACAGATTTCTCATCGAATGAGTTGAGCTATTTTGACGAAATTTGGTAGGCGTGCTCACGGGGACACGAGTAAGAGCAAGTTCGAGAGTGGACCGGATGGGATAATTTTTAAGGGTTCCTTCAGTCTGTCACAAAAATCCCAAAAACTGTCACAAAATCAGAGTTTATCGAAATAAAGTATTACAAAATATATATGCCTAGCTGAATAGCTGCCCTTCCCAAATAGAGAAAAAATACGTCTTTATTCGCTCGTGAAATGGTAGGCTAAAATCAATGTATAAAATGTCGACCCGTCTCTGGAAATGAAATCGCCATATTAAATTCGCCAGCGTTATAGATAGGCGAGGGACTGATCCTCGCCACCAGTGACTAGTGAGATCGCTTCTTTCGTGGTCACTCGTTTGACAACAGGGTATTCTCAGAAAAGAAAATTATATACATAACTTCTTACACTTTTAATAAAAATCAAACCCCTCCAAGCGGCAAGGAAACTGAAATCCTATTGTGTCAATTCATGAGAGACTTCACTGTACTTTATCGAAGGCTGGGATTGTTCAAATGACTTCGAAAACATGTGTTAATCGAATAAATCTACTTGTTCCTTTTATTCTAATTGTGGCAATTAATTTTTTGATTTTTATTTCATCTCTACGTATTTACTAACTACAAAAATTCCTTTTATGTTTTATTTGGTGCATTTTTTCTTCT
Source organism: Chlorops oryzae (assembly GCA_020466095.1). NCBI lineage: Eukaryota > Metazoa > Arthropoda > Insecta > Diptera > Chloropidae > Chlorops > Chlorops oryzae. The sequence continues at coordinate 25,174,515 of CM035808.1, read as the reverse complement.
TCTAATTTTCATTATCAATAAATAATGTAAATTATATTCATGTATATCATTCCATTAAGATCGTATTAATACATGTATATACACAATAGCTGGTTCATTGCAGTTTGAGCAAAATCAAAATAATTTAAGTTTGATAAATGATAAAAATTCTTATTTTTATTAAAAATAAAATTATTTTTTTTTTCATTTGTGTTCTCGCATACCGACAAGAACGTTTTTTCTTTCACATTATGCGGTGGTAAATTTACTTGACGTTCCACTTAATTAACCTAACACTCTTAAGTGAAGTTAAGAAGAGCTATCGGTCGATTAGCATCCTGAATATGAAATAATATAATTTTTTTTTTTGTTTCTTTGCAAAATCCATACCAGTCCTCATAGAAATAGAATACTTTCTACGTTGTACGTTGAATAAAGTTTTTATTTATATAATAAACCGTAGGAAAATTATATGATAATAAAGTGTTGCATTCCAAGAGTTTTGGAAAGAAAATCTTGTGTATATACATTTGGTTTGTTTAAAACTTTATTTGAACTTTGACGAGCATATATGTAGAAAGCGTTATTGCGTTATTATAAGAACTTTATCTGAGGAAAATATGTGCCGTTTGTGCTTTGCTTTCACACAGTTTTTATACTCACTTTGTAATTACGTAAATTTTTTTTCATATATGTAGGTACAGAAATTGATTTAAGCTTTGAAAAAAAAAATATTTATACAATTCTGTACTGTCTTATTATGACCTTTGCACTTCCTTTCGATAGTTTCAAATACAAATTTACATACGTACATAGAAGGCATTCTAGTCGGCCTCTGTGCCGTAGTTGGCTGAGATGCCAATATACGAAGCAAGACGATATGGGTTCGAGTCCCAGCTTAGATCGTGCATGTTGTTTAGTTTTACTGTTTTTCTCTTTGGTTTACCATTTTTCGTGGTATCACAACGGGCCCATGAGACCTAAGTGTGTCAACCTTTATGATGGCAGCCACATTAACCCAACCTAGCATAATAGCTATTCTAGGTCTTCGAATGTCAGAAGTTCAAAGGCAGGCATTAAAAATTATTTGAATTTAAATTATTGCGGTTTCCTGGAGTTCATTTGTTTTGGTTTTGGTCTAGCCTTATATAAATCAGCTTAAAAGTATAATGCCTGATCTTAAATAGTGCAGAAATTCCTCTAACTATTCAACACATGCTAATATATGGGACAATTTTCAATCAAGTGTGATTTTGATTGTAATTAGATCCATACATTTACATGTGTTGAATATTTGCAGGACTTTCTGCACTATTGGAAATCTAGCATAAATTTGTTTGGCGAAGATACTTTTTTCCAGAAGGGCGGGAAGCAGTCCAGAGTAGATAAGAGCGAGATCTGGGAGAAATCGCTTGGAATTTATTTTTTAGTTGTAGCTTTTAAATGATCCTGCCTGTTCTAATATTTGTTTTAAAATTTAAAAATCTTTCCCCATTCGAAGACCTTCTTATTGATTATTCAAATCACATTTTAACTACCTATATATTATATATTAAATTTTATTATCCTCTAATAAATCATCAGATCAGAGCGTAAATCCATTTTCATTGCTTCCCAAACCCAATCGAATTAACTTGCCACTAAAACTTGACTCTTTCCTTCCAGAGAACAATTTTTATTATTTTCTTTTTTGTTTGCTTTGTCAAAATTTAAATAACCCCTAACACAAAAGCCCTTCGCAAGACAAAAGCTCTGACATGAATGGGAGGTGAATTGCTGTGTTAGGCCATAAGAGGACAAGTAGAGTTGCTCGAGCGTAAATGCTTTTAAGAAAATCGTATTCAAAATGCTCTTTTAAACTTTTGTCCTTCGTTTACTTGCATCCTTTGGGTTAGTTTCCTTCAAGAATAGCCAATAAGTAAAGGTAATTTGTGGCTCGTTTATTGGTTTCGTTCTTGCTAGAAATTTTCAAACTAATGAGAGAATTCTCAAAGGAACTATTAGAAGTAGTTGTCGAGGTCGTTATTTCTCAATTTCGTTGTTTTTACGTACGCACGTGCATACATACATACATATTCCTTGGCCTTCTCTGGCACTGCCGGCATTCTGATGTTTTAACCAGCAAACTGTGTGCGAAAAGTTTTAGTTCTTCAGATTTTCGAATTGAGTGGAATACTCGAAGGTGTAAGAAAGTAACTCGTAAACTCGTTTAAGTTTTGTAGTTTATTACGTAGGAAAATATTCTCGCTAGAAACATGTTCTCGAAACGTTTTACACATGAAAATGGAAAAAAAAAAAAAAAATGAAAAAAAATAAATAAAAATAAATAAAAAATAAAAACTAAATAAAATAAGAATCACAATCTGAAGTACTTGTGCCTTACTTTACCCACATACAGTACGCGTACAGACGTACAAAATTTAATACGAGACATGAGACGAGTGCGGTTGTTGGAATGGCGAATAGTGAAAGCGATATTTAGGGACTTGTTTATTGAGTTTATGAGATTCACTCGTGAAAATTTTACTTGCCATTTTATGAACTGGAAAATTGTGATGTTCTTTTTAATGTTCCCGAAAAGGAGATTACGAGTGCGAGTAGCATATTTTTATTATCATTTTTTTGTTTTGTTTTGAGTGCTTTTTCAATTCAATTATTTTGAAACTTATTTGGCAAACATGAATTTCGTTTAACCTCAGATGGTTTCGTTGTAAATACTTATAAACGGTTCGTTATGGATTAAGGTTAAATGTTAAATAAAAAATAAAAAAAGGACGAAAGTTAGAACTATAAATTCTTACCTAATAGCGGCACAGCATCAGAAGTGGCTGGCATGGTTTCAGCCACCATATTGAGGAAGACAGTTAGCGATAGTAAAATTGTTACTCCTGGAAAAATGGAGCGATATATGTACATATTTATATTTTTGTATTAAATATATATTAAATACATATATATATTAAATATATTTTTTAACCCTGCTGGTAGCTTAAGAAAGTTACACTAAATGCTTTAGGGAAGATTTGGCCCGCGGTGTATTTTTCATACAAAATATTATATATGGTCAACATAAGAGTTTGAACTCTTTACAAGAATATTGTTATGGCTGAAAGTAAATATATTTCATCAATCTCCAGATATTGGCCACAAAAAAATTGCATTTTGGACCAAATGGTCCTAAGGCACCAGCAGGGTTAAATATTAACATAAATGCATTTTTTAACATTAAAAAAATGTTAACTCATCAATTTAATAAGTAAAATGAACGAAAACTTTTAACGCAGCCGATCAAAATTTGAACGATTGCACAAAAACGTTGCAATCTAATCGCGATTGCACATTTCACATTGCGCATGCAAATTGCTTGTGCAATATTTTCGAGCAATGGCTCAGAATTGAACCGACATCGTAACAAAATTGTTGTGATCAAAAATTTAATGTTTTTTAATCTCATCTAAATAATTTTGTGATTCTAATTGAAAATTTCTTAATCGTGTCGCACACACACACACACACACACACACACACACACACAGTTTTCACGAATTAATATGAAAGGCTTTTAATTAAAAAAATCAAATTGTTTTTGATCACACCTTCGTGTAGTACATAAACGCTTTGACAGCAACGTTCAACATCTTGAAAGGTGACAGGACATTTACTATAACGCGTTTTAGCATTCAATTAGTGTAAAGTGATAAATGAATTAATCAAAACTGTCACAGGTTCTATCGGCCTTAGTCATCTTAAAGTGCTAGCACGTTGGCGCAACTGTGTGTCTTCCAATTCTGCTCGCTTCTTTTGTTTTAAGTATCCTTTTAATGCCGTTGGTTGATTGACTGCCGCGACAGAGAAATGCGCGACCCAATGTTGTCAAATAAAAAACTACTACCATATTACCTGCGCTGAACCTCGAAGTTCTTCGTCGAGAGTTTTTTTTTTCCTTTAATTTTTCACTTAGCCGTCACATTCTATTAAATTTTCAGTCATGTCGCTGTCAGTATTTGAATGGATTTCTAATAAAATTATGTGCATTTTTTCTTGTCAGCAGTTGTTACGAGCCGGGATTTTCTCAGTCTAATATTATATTTCGGTGTTAGCATAATCGAAAAGGGACCTTGAAAGGACATTGCAGTGTTTCGAAAGCGTTCTTGTAAAAAGGAGATAAATAAGACACATAGAGAGATTTATCGTGGCATAAGTTTTGGTTGTGGGGACCACCTACCAGAAGGTGGCGGACTTAGACCAAAGGCAGGTCTCATTGTGACACCCGCAGTTTCGGACACCTAGAATTTAGTAAACCATTTTGTTCGCTCAATAAAGTTTGCTATTTTCAAAGATTAGGTTCCCCGAGTTCAGATAGGGAGTGAAAGAAGTGACATCCCAAGGTTTTAAATCGTGTCATTAGTTAGTTTTTTTTTTTTGGGGTTGACCTTATGCTCTGAAATGTGAGAAAATTGTAAGGAATATTGTAAAGTGGTGAATTTGTCAACTCGAATTTAGAGCGAATATTTTGTTCCTTTTTCCGGTTGAAGCTTAAAGAATCACTCGAGATAGACTATAGGAATTACGTAAAAAAATTGCATGTCTATCCGTATACAGTTTTCTTATCGAAAGAGTTCAGTTATCTTAAAGAATTCGGGATTGAAGACCCCATATTCATCATATCGTAAGTTATTATAAACTTTCTTTAAATCTTCTTATTTAGGGTCTGTTACAGGTACTGCTCTTATGTTTTGTTGAAAATTTCCATGAATAACTTTTCTTAAGAGTATTGGCATTCCATATTGAATTTAAGCTTTTGACTTAAGTCATCTAGGACGGTAATGAGAGCTCTTTATTATTTTCATGCTCCCTTACACGATATTGCAGTCCTTTATTTTAACATGCATATTTTTACAGTTGTATGTTTTCCTCACTTGAGCAAACAGAAAATGATAAAGTTTTCTCATTATTTTCTTGCATATCAGCATATTCTGTTGGCTTCATTCGAGTCTGTCCGTTCTTGAAGGAATCACGAGCTTTACGAGCGACCGAAAGATGACAATAAAAAACGATTCACCATTGATGTTTATTGTCAGCGATAACAAGACACAATGCAAAACACTGCAATATTTTTTATTCGAAAAACAAAAAAAAAAAAAAATAAATAAATAAATAATAAAAATAAAAGTTTGAAAAAGAAAACCAGCAAAAGCTGGTCCTTAAAGAGGCAGGAATGGAGGACGTAGTCTAATAAAAGAGCAGGAAGATAGTCTTGTGTTCCTCAATAGAAATAGAAAACTGTAGGCGATGCCCGAATCGGGGTGGGGTTTGCTTAATACAAAAGCTGAACAATATTACGATTGCCTTCACTTACCGAGCGAGAGTTTCTCACCAGAATCTGGTGGCAGTGTAAAACCTAACAACGCCATTGAGGCAATCAATACGCACGGCACAATCAAATTGAAAAAATAATATAAAGTTTTCCGTCGTATTAAAATAGCGAACGTTATGTCAATATAAGGTTCTGGGCAGCAATTATAGTAGATTTCATTTCGTTTGCCGGGTACGCCTTTTCATCCAAAATCAAGCGATTTTTTTTCCGGTTTCCACGTTTCGAAGAGACGAGTTAAAAAGCGAAATAAAAAGAAGAAATATTTTAATTCCTTTTTCCAAACTGAATACTAATGCCGGCCTTAGATTTGTTGCCATTTACCATACAATACTGACTATCATTTGAACAGGGTTGCTTGGTCCCTTACAACATTTTTTCTATTGGTTAGCAGCATATATAAAGCCGACACTATTTGCTTGTATATTTGGAATAGAGCTAAGGTGATTAGCTTAGGGCTGAGAATGTATTCCAGTTACCTAGTAAGTCCCATTCACCGTTCGTTATAAAACTTGATATATCACCACCAGCTTCGTCCTGTAGCTGCAGGTCCAGCTGAAATGGCAAAGAGTTAAAAGATTAGCGCCTCAGAAATACTGTCTCAAATTTCTCATAAACAAATACAAAAGTCTTTCAACGGTGAAACAATCGAGAGGAAGGGGTATCAAATTTAATGTAAATAGCTTTGGACTACAATCTCTTTCGTAGAAATTAAAAGTTACATAAAATATCCTTAGGAACAATTCCCGAAGGGTTGTGTAAAAATTTTCCGCAACTTAGCAACGAATTTTCATTTGCAATTCGATTGTCTTTTGAGTTGGAAGTTGGTTGAAAGGCAACCGACTTCGGCGATGAGGAGCAGAACCACGCATTCGTAAAGTGCCCTAAATGTTGCAAATCAAATCTCAAGGACAAAGTTATTGTGGGATATTGGCTTAAGTTTGCTCTCGATGGCAAATAATCAAAAAGTTGTTCAATTTATTAAAACCGTTGTCGTTTATTGCTCGCACGCAGAAAGAGCTATTAAATTTTAAATAACTCTCAGACCTCCTCCGCTCAAATTCTGAGTATGTTATTACATTGTGCTACAATGTTGCTGTCAACTTTCTCTCTTTTTCGCTGAAGAGCTGTGCTCAGTCTTTCAAGACAGAGAACAAAATGCCACTTAGCACAAAAAGTTTGCCAAATTGAAATGTTGCCCAATCTAAAGGAGGACTTAAATCGTCATGCCATAATAGGTATACCGGCAGATGAAAAGCGGCGTTTTCTTTTTCAATGTGGCTTTGAATGTTTCGTCTCAAATGAACTGAACAAAAGCGTGGGGCGAAGAAGAATCATGCAGCGAGTTAAGTCAGAGCGGATTCAATGTTGTGGAAATGTCAATTCCAAAAGAACTGCACGTAATTGATTATTATTCCTATGAACTTCGTATAGGTCTGTTGACACCGATTGTTTAATAATAGAAATATTTTTTATGGCTCCAGCATGCTGTAGAAAGGGATTTCCTCTTTTCCTGTGGACCTTAAAGGAACTCCTTTTTAACGAAAAAGGATTTTGATTTCTTTTTTTTGTAAAGACTTCCCAAAACAATTCGCAATCTGAATTAAAATGACGAAAAATTCTGTAAATAAAACAATTAATTATTTCCGTTGATTGTTTGCCTCACATTGTCAACAATACGCGATGAGCTGTTTTGACAGCGATAATCAACGTTATGCATTTCAATCAGGATTCACCGATACCAAAATTAAAAGACTCCCACATATGTATATATGTATGTGCATGAAACCCCATCGAATGCGACGTATGCATGTCAAGTGGAAAAAGTTGACACATCTGCGAAACGATACGCCGCGATGCTTGAACGTGAGCGGTAAACATTTGCGGGCGCAGTGACTTCTGAAAGTATCTACGAAATTCATGATAAATTACCGATCCGCCGCAGGCCATATTAAATTTCGAAAATTCTCATACACCAATGAAGCCGTTACGTTGCTTTCGAATGCCATAAATTAAACATTCTCACTTTACATCTTGGGTGGAGCGTTTTACTCAGCTTTCTGGCTGTTCACACTTGAATGTGTTGCAGGTGTCCGTGTGGGGACATACTACCAGCATGTCATCGGCAATTACGAAAGCGGTCGGATGGGATGTTGTTGATATTCTTGTGTTGCTTGTATGCGCCTATCGAAGATGGTTGGGTATGAGCGAGCAAGAAAGTGGAAGATAAAATTCACCCTGTGAAGGATACTCGCAAGGAACACAAGGTTGAACCATGCACCAAAATGCGCTGAACCAAAAGACTCGGCAGTTTCAATGCTACGCTCGACTCGAAAATTTTTTCTAAAAAGAAAGCTGAGCAGAAATAAAAATAAATGAAATAAACTTTCATGTTTAACCAACATCGATGGGGGATATGATTGCGGCTTCATGGGCTCTGTGAGGCAGTGGGTCTGAGAGTTGCTCTAGTTGCGATGTCATAATAAGTGCCTGCGTGGCATTCACCACAAACGAATGGGCTGCGATTTTCCATTCGAACTCAGATTCCCGCCGTGATTGCGAAAAATATCTACTTTACCAAGGATACAGTTTATCTTGGTCTTGTGTCGAGTGGGTACTCGAAGGCACGTATGCAGATGTGAGGGTACTTTCGATATCAAAATCATTATTTATGATCGCAATCGTTTGTGGGTTAAATAACAGAAACACTCACATGTAAGTGTAAACCTCTTTGAGCCCATTGAACTAGAAGATTCTTCCCTTTGGTGAATCGATGGCCACAATGAATTTTTTTGAAAATAACGTGTAATACGTTTAGGTACAAAGAATCTGCATAAAATATTGCACACAAAATTAACTCAATTTAATAAAAACAATATGAAATTGTTCCTATTTGGGTCTTCACAAAATGTTGCCAAAAAATACTAAAATCTAAAGTAGTTGGCATATTCTCACTTAATTTTAAATCCTTTTTCTAATTTAGTTCTTATGGAAAACTATCTGAAAACCGAGCCAAGGCATCGCTTTACTTTCATCACGTAATTTGAATGGAGATCTGCGCTTTTTTTGCTGTTGAGGTTTCATTGTCATCGGCCTCATATGGTTCATTTGGCATTCGATCTAGATAAATTGGGGTTTCTCCTTAGCATTTACTCATGTATGCATTGAATCTATGCCAGAAGCATTCTCCGTCCTTTATGATGTTTTAAGGAAATTGAAATTGCGGTTTGCATGCAGCGAATTTCGTAAATGGATTCCATAGAGCCGTTTTGTTTTTAGATGTTGACTGATTTGAACACTGAAGAAGCTAGCTTCAAGAACAATATGTTAGAGGATGGTTGCGGGTTTATATAACTAAAGTAATTAGCTTTGTTCTTAGACAAAGGGTATGAGCCTAGTTTAAACTTTTTCAAATGATAGTCTTTAGGAGACTTTAAATCACGTTTATTAAGTTAATTTAACATTTTTTTGAAAAATTCAAATATAGAAAAGGAATTTGATTTCTTAATTCGAGTTGAAGACTATAACCCTTAAAGCTTTTTATTATAAGTAAATTTCATTCTTTCATTTTATTGTAGATATAAAATTAATTTTGCTTTGTGTATCTGAAGCACTGAAAATTGCGAAAGGAACATTGCCAATTGAATAGCAATTAGACTTTAATAATGGCTTTTCAATTTATTCGACATTGACATTGATTGCTATTTAAGTGCCAAGAAGTTCAATTTATATTAGTTTGACTTTAATGGGTTGAGTTTGTAACCCAATATATGCTTTGTGCACACATACCACTTAACAATTCTCGTTGGATGTCGTTCAAAAACTGGGCTATCCAATGTCACTTTGTAACCATTATGGATGCAGTCATGACCGATAAGTATGGACGAGCAAGTAGTTCTTCCTTCGTGTCGAGAGTTTTCTTCACACTTTAGTGAAATAAATAATATTGCAGGAATTTAAAACGATTGAGAGAAGGAAAAGATGGAAAAGAAAAGATGGACGGTTGGAGGGATCTCTATAGAAAAAATAACTATTTTCAAATATAGATATATAATCCAATTACACTAATACTTGAATATCACATAAAGTTTTTAAAATTATCTTAATTACCATAGAATCTATTCGAAGTTACATCAAAGATATAACCTCAATTAATTAAAGGGTAATTTTTAGTTATTTCTCTAGATTTCGGGTGAACATCATCCATTTTTGCAGCACCATAAAGGTAACAAGGAGCGCTCGGTTACAATTAATGTGCTGGAAGGAGTTGTCCTGGTTTATTTTTCTTCTATTTTGATCAAATTTTTTAAAATAAAATCCGTACTGGTTTGGAGTTATGGGCCAAAGACTGTTAAGAGAGCCGAAAATGTTGTTAAATTTTTAAGAATTTTGATCTTTGTATATATAATATTAGATGGAGTTTTTTTCGAGTCAGTTATTGCTGCAATTTTTTTCTCTATGTAGAAAGGTAAAACTTTGCAATAGGCAGGAAAATAAAATGTTCAACGGATGATGATATGTACTTAGAAATAATTAGGTGTGCAACTTATTTCTCGCCCAGACTTTTCAAATCGATTTAAAATTGATCTGCAGCCAATCGGTCATAACCAGGGCTGATCAAAATATTTATTTAAATAATAAATATTTATTTAAATATTTCGACTCTTCTGGGCAAAAATAAATATATCAGCAAATTTTGGTTTTCCGTAAATATTTCGGCTAAAATTTCATATTATATACGAATATGCAGTAGATATACTCGTAATACTCGTAATAAGCATGCTTTCCAATCAGATAAACATAATTCATAACGCTGTGACGATTTGTTTTCAAAAATGCTTACACGTTGCTCTTGCGCGCGTTTCAAATTCATAAATATGATTTGTTGTCCACAAAAATACTGGATTTGCTACGTTGCGAAAAATTTCAATGATATTAAGTGGTCATAAATTCAATGAGCCAGATAAATATATTGATGAATTAACGCCAACGAGTTGCAAGCATTTAAATACGCACCAGTCGTCAGCTGTGATGTTGAAAGATCTTTCTCTGATTATAAACGAGTCTTAGACAATAGCCGACGTTCATTCATTTTTGAAAATCTTCGAAAACATCTCATAATTTATTGCAATAAGTTTACTTAAACCAATAATATATGGAAAATACCTTTGAAATAAATTTTTATCGTAATTCAAAAGTAAATATTTATCGCAAATATTTTGAGTGTTTTTTCTTAAATATTAAAAAAATATTTTGAAGTTTTTTCATAAATATTTTGATTAGCCCTGGTCATAACCAAATACAGTGATTTGTCACAAGTACATTCAGGAACTCAACTAAATATTTCGTTTACATTCGATGACCTCAAAAATGTGCCACAGATTAGGTAATTGCACACACTCCCAAGTGAAATGTAATGTAATAGTTTGCAATTGGAAGAATTTGAGCTAACAAAAAACTAATGCTGAATAGACATATTGAACGAATCAGTTCTCAAAGCCGCAAAATGTTCGATTGATTTGATTTTTTCTGGGTCCAGTAAATGGAATTATTCTTAATAAAAAGCGAACATTTAAAAATTTTTTTTTTCTGAATTTTGTGATAACCTAAAGCGCACAATTTGCACATCGAACAAAAAAAGGCTCTGATGATTTATCAAAATTTTCCATAGAATTATATTCGAGCAACAAAACATTCAACAAACCTCGAGTTAACAACAAATGCGATAATATTCATTCGTTTTTCTGCGTATCGTGGACAAGCATATTTCGAGTATCATTTTGCGCAATAAATTCGGCGCTTGTGTCAGCGCAACGAATCAACAAAATTTATTGTACAAAATGCGAGCATAAAAATTGAACAGCCCATTTGAAAGAGTTGAAATGTGATTTTTTTTGTCATTTAATTTTTTGCTCAAATTTGAATGCATTCGTGTGCTCTTCCAAAAAGATTGCTTTGCGTATATTTCATTAATTGCGACCATTGCGAATTCAATGAGGAATTCTGATTATTTGGAATTTCGAATTTTGTTTCCTTTGACCAACATTTACAACTTCAAACAAGCATGTAACTGATTGATAATTTGGTTTTTATACTCCAAACGAGAAAATCGATGTAAATTCAATTTGATTATTAGGTATCAGGGGGGAAAAAACTAAGAAAAAAAAGGGTATTCCCTTCGACGCATTCTCTCGGAAAAATCGAAAATTATTTAGTTACATTTAGAGGAAAAATTTCACAGAGAAAAATAGTGAAGTATTCCATTTGAACTCACTTGAAATCCATCATAGGTCCACGAGCCGAATTTCATCTCACAGCGTTGATCATCGAATGGAAACCATGTTATGTCAATCTTACATGTCGATTTGAATATACCGGGTGGCACATAAAGGCAGGATCCATTGTTTCGGACGACAACATTTGTGGCATATGTTCCATCGAATCCTTCATCGGCACTGCAAATAACAGAAAGAATAGTTCATCTTATGAAAGTCCTTTCTTTTGATTGTATTTAATGAAAACAAAATGGCAAATAAAAGCTATTTACACTGCTCCTTAATGCGACATAACAAATAGAAAGACCCCACTTAGCATCATTCATAAAGAAATTCTAGTCACCGAGAAGATTTCTGTCTCCGTAGAGGCAGCTCTGTCGCATATGAACAAAACGAATAAAATAGTTTAATGTCCATTGTTAAGGTTGCTTCTTTGTTTCTGCATTGTCATTGCAACAGCCTTCGGCTCCGAGAATACATGACAGCAAAGGTCCAAGAGTGGAAGGACCACACATGCACACACACTGGCCTGGCGGGCAACTATTTTAATTGTTCTGCCGATGTGACGCAGTTGCATACGTTCATACAAATATTTTCACTTAGTTATGCCAGCGTTGCGTATGCGTAGCCAGGAATTTGTTTTGAATAACGAAAGATGACGGAAGTAAATGCAAGAAATATAAAAATGTATGAAAAAAAGAAAAACGAAAAAAATTGGAAAATTGTGTCTTTTCGAATGGAAGCCAAGGTTGTTGAAAATGAAAGGTGGAAACATAGCCAAGGGAGAAGGATTTGACCTACTTCAAAATGCTCCGTTATTCAGAGAAAAAAAAACTAAATGACGTTGATGAGAAAAATTTTTGTTTTCATTGCGGAAAATTATTTTTAATGCGACAAAATGAAAGGAAATGCAGTGAGAGTAGTAATTGATAAAACCAGAGAAATTAGAACAGCCATCTCAACCTGATTACAGTGAAAGAAAAAATATTAAAATAATGGAATTTTTTTTGATTTTGCATTAAGAAATTCTTTTAAAATGCTGTAAAATGAGAGTCTCTTCAAAAGTAATAAAACAGTTCAGTCATTTGCGAAAATTAAAGATAACAAAAATAAATATTTTTCCCCCACAATTGTTGCCTTCAAAGCCAGAGCAAACTTCCAGCGACTTAATTAAACGAAGTATGTATATAAATGAAAAAAGTATTTAAAGATGAAAACCGACAGAAAATCGAAAAAGCAGAAGTAATTAAACGACAATTCTATAAATAATTGCTTGCAAACGTACACAACAGTTTTCGGCTGTGATTAGTCTCTCAAACCATTGACGTTGTCAAGGAAACTATGAATGGGACGAACATCCTTACATGAAACTTTATTTTCCTTTTAGATAATGGCGAATGGCTGGCGAATGTGGAAGTATGTAGCTTCTCTTTTCTGTGTTAGAAATTCTCACTCCCCCTTGCGAATGGATACTATTTTGTCAGTATATAAATCAGAACAATAGCAACAGGAAACTGTTCGATACGAAGGACAGCAGCAGTGGCTGATGGGAAAAACAAAATCAAATGAAAATACATACATACATATATTTGAAAAGGCAGCCAATATGGTTTAATAAAATTGTGTCTTTCCATGGATCAATTGAATAAATATTGAAAATATTTTCAAAGGCTGATTTCAACCATTTGCTTTGATTGGGTTAGCATATTTGCACACAGCCACAACTTTTTGACGTCAATGAGAATAGCTGAAGGGCGTGGGTACCAACAAAATGAATGTTTTGCAAGTATGTATATATAAAAATGTTCATCCTATTCAAAGAATTCGTTAAACAATGATATGGAAAAATAGCTCTCTTTCTACCACATTAGAATAGTTAAAATCATTTCAACATACTTTTGCTGTTTACATTAGAATCGAAAGCTTGGTTTCAGCATGAGTCAACAGCGAAATTTTCTCCCCATTCTGCACTCAAATAATAATAGCGAAATCACATAAAATTTTAATTGCGAGCAAATATCCAATCCATGCCTATCTGCCCTCTCAACTGGAGCGAGTATACGAGTATATATAGGCAAGTGCTTGAGCACAGAACGATTGCGCAGTTTGGAGCCTCTGTTTGTGCAATTTAATTCAGCAGGGTTATTTATTAAAGCGCTATTTACATGAGAGGGTGGCAGCCTGTTTCATAATGGGACTTCATCGTATTTGCACTCAAGTAAACTCGTTAGTCTTTGCTGATGCCGGACGATGGCCGCGTTCATATGCTCTATTTGACCAAAAGAATACATCCCGCTGGCCAGTTGGTCGCAATGTTCAACAGTTCATTGTTCGACCTTTCGCATTCGCATTCGTTCATAGTTGCCAAATGATAAATGCAACTAAATATGCGAATGACATTCGCAACAGAATGTTGTGCAAAAACGTTTTGCAAAAAAAAAAAAAAATATTGAAGAAGGACATCAAAAATGCATGAAATGATACATTAAGGTTTCAAGATTCTCACAAACGACCTTCAACTTAGCCATAAGAGTACTTGTAATCTTCTCTTCTTATTTCCTTCACTTACCTATTGTACATGAGGACATCCGGTTTCCATAGTCTGTGCGGCGGTATTCGCAGGTCACGAACTCCTCCGTACTCACTTGAGTTCCAGCGCAAATTCATGTCATTCCATTCCTGAAAGTAGCCCAAGAAAGGAACATCCATGCGTTATTGGTATGTTAACAAACCAGCACTTAAAATTTCTCAGATTTGAAACATTTACAGTGTTGCCAGCAGCAAACGAAATGTTTGCACAAAAAAAGTTTTAAGTGTTCTTTTTAGGCGAACATTTGGCGCCATTGCCAAATTGCAGTCGAAGGCATAAAAGCGACCCGAAAATTTGTCGAAGCATCGAAAAACAAAAGAAAAACTAATCTATTCTTTTCTCTTGTCCCTCTTCTTTATTTGTTTTATTTTATTTTATTTATTTTGGCGCAACGAAATTACACGAGGGAAAAAATAGGTTAAAAAATTATTACAGCATTGTCGAGCGTTAAAATTGCACTCAAAAGGAAAACGACAAAGCGCAACGGAATTATATTTCAAAGCGGGAAGAAAGGATGAAAAAATAAAGGAAATTCGAACGAAAATATAATCGAAAAAGTGAAAATAAAAGATAAATTAAAGAGTACGCGATGCTTCGAAACTGTCAAAGAATTTTACGTCGGCGGTGCAACAGGAATTAGTTGCGGTGGAAAGGAGAGATAGAGAGAGAGAGAGACAAAAAAAAAAAGAATTGAAGCTCCTTCCTCGAGCTTCTTGAGAAAAAATGGCGCGTTTGAAATCAATGAAATGTGACGGTGACAGAAAGTATTTGCTCTTTGCCTATAGATTCAATCGAAACCATAAAAACGGCAGAGAAAAGTTTTTTAGACCCGTCTAAGCAAACTTTCGACAGTTTGAAGCTTTGCGAAAATGGTTTGTCAAGATTTGAAGAAAATTTCCATTTAAATTATCTAGTCCCATGGGCATTGAAAGCTTATAATTCTTAAATTTATTAACGGTTTAACGATTTAAAATTTTTTTCTTTCTCGAAAGCTGGCAATGCTGTGTGAATGATAATTTTATTTTATTGATTTTTGAGTCGATTTCGAATGGGCTTAAAACTTACCAGTTTGAGCCAAATATTTGTGATGAGTAATTGGTTCTTTTCATCCTGTAAAGAAATAAATAAAAATTTAATACCATCGAAGAAAATGATGCTTTATGATCAAAATTAACGACCCATTTAACTGGGTCCTTGCGTACTTTTACGCAGATTGCGCCCTTGTAAATTTAGATTCTAGATTTCTTATAGCATAAACCGTTTATTTTGAAATTAATCCTTTCAGTCCTATACTGAGATATGCAGTAAGAAAATTGCCCATAAGAAACACATTGAAAACAAAATCGTAAATCATTTCAAAGCAGGGAATGAAACCGTCACCGATGCCGTTACCCTTTACATGGTTTTACCCCTTAATTTGACCGATACCATTACCGCTGCCGTTACCCAGAAAGCCGACTCCTAACGCTACCGATACCCTTAAATGTGAGGGCTTCATTCCCTGCTTGAAAGTAAATACTTAACTTTCGCTTATTCTGAGCTGTCGAGTAATCCAAGAGTCTTAAGAGCATCCAAATTTCCGGCTATATTTCGCCCTAGAAATGAATTTGTCCATTTTTTGTTCATATCAACTGCCAGAACAGCTGATTGCAGCTTATTTTTTAGCATATTTTGAAGAATTTTAGAAGCATCAATGTGCATTATTGGGACTCATGCAGCTTCGCAAATTGTGGGAAATGAGAAATTTGTCACACAACTGTCAAAATTTATATGAAAATTTACGATGGGAAAACCCAGTTGCAAATTTTATGCTCTCCGGATTGATCATTTGAACATTCCTAAGCGAGGGGATATCATAGACTTTTCCCATCACTTTTGCACATCTACTTTGTTTGAGCATGGCCGCTTTGGGTAGGCCTTCCCAATGCCTCTCATGAGCAGGCAGAAAGTGAGGTGTTCAAAAAAGTTTTGGTTTTGCGTTTTGGTTTTGCTTTTGGTTTTAAATTTTAGTTCAATCCTGAAAATATGCTACTTTTTGATAAAAAGCAAACGCTATTCTTTGAACACATCACCTTTTCCCTGCTCAATGACTGCCACGAGAACTAATGCCTATTGACAGTGCTTGGGATAGTTCAAGTGATGCATCGCTTAGTAGAGGACTTCCCCTTATTTGCAACTGGGATTTAATGCATATCTCAGTATGCGCTCTGACAGTGTAAATCCAGTCTTGCTACAAAGCGATTGTTCGTTGCTGATGACGCCGAATATCGATAGTTTGCCGCCCATAATTTGCAAATAACTTTGCTGCCATCATGTTTTGAAAAGTTTTCTTCGCAAATTTAAGTGGAATGTTTACTCAATTTGTTGAAGTCACAGCTTCTTGTGCTTCTCTAGAAGGATTTCATGTGAATCAAAGCAGAAATATTTGACGAGTCTTAAGAACGCGCGCCATAACCCCTTGTGAACGATGTCAAGCGTCTCAAGTTACTCGATTGCGATACCATGCAGTGAGCCTTTCACATTCATCTTTTGGTCGTGCATATGTATGTTCGGAGGAATGTGCTCTACGGTACGGCGATGTTGCGGAATAGACAGCAATGCATGAAAGCATCCAAAACGCATTGGAGTAGATTTCTACTACATACATATGTATGTACATATGTCACTGGGATCTACGAATAACGATGGGACCTCAGGTATGTACCTACTTGTTAAAAATTCTAGACATGAATAAGTTATATAACCGTTTTATAAGAACTTACAGTATGAGTCTAAGAAAGTTTATTTTTTAAGTATTTCCTGTTTTCGTTAGAAGGAGTGACCAAATCCAAATACTAGTCCCTAAACTACGATAGATATTTCAACTGCTTTCGTACAAGAAAAAAACTTATTCGTTATTTATGTAAATATTGATAAAAAGTTTCTGACCCAAAAACCAAAAAGATTCCTTATTGGAACAGTCATAAATCACATGATAAAAAAAAAAGATACGTCATGCCAAAAAGGAATATCCATTGGACATTGGCAATGACGTTGAAATCATTTAAGTGGGTATATGAGGTTTTTATAAATAGGTTCCTTGACTAAAGCGAATATTATGTTTCCCATTTCTTTTCTATGCTGCATACTGTTCGCAAGTGAAACCTTAAGCAATCTCTGCTATTTCGTTGTAATGGCAAAAACGTGAAACTTGACTTCAATTTGAGAAATTCATACACTCAGATTGTTGAATGTTTACCTTGGCAATTTCTTTAAATTTTTTTTATATTTTTTTTCCTCTTGAATTTACTGAGTTTTCTTTTCATTTACCTTGCTCGAATTGAAGCCACCGGCAATCTTCGTATCTTTGAATCATAGCAAGCGCTCTCTTTAGTTTTTTCGTCTAATGTCAAGGATAAAGGTTTTGTTGAGTGAATGCTGCGAGGTCCCGTGGAATATGAGTGACATATACATATGTATGTTTATAGAGAACTAAATAAAGTTAACAGTTAACAGGGGTTAAAAAGCATTGCGATTTATTTTGAAGGAGGAAAAACGTCTTTTTTACATCACATATGAGACATTCATGGCATTGCTTAGGGACATTCTTTCTTTGCTAAATTTAACAAATATACACATACATACATTCCGAATAGGAAGGAAATGAAATCTTTAAATTTTTACAAAGCTAAGAATTTAATTAAGGATAAATGTATTTCGATTGTTAGTATAGCTTTTCAAATAAATTCTTCCTTGCTTTTACTTCAAAATGAGCTACATTTTAAGGTGAATAGATATAACGGAAAAAGCTCTCGGCCTTCGGCAATTATTCAAAGAGCAGAGTCCATTGAGTTCTGCTTTAAGATTTTAGCAGTGAAGTCACGTTTTTTGAAATGGGGAATGTTTATTAAAGAATTTTTAAATGAATTTTTTAATGCAATTGCAAAGTATGCGAAAGAAATTTATAAAATTGCCTTCAATAGGGCGATTCATTCAGCTTTTTAAATTGCCCTTGGGAAGATTTCCCCATTTTGAGTGAGCTTTAATATTTCTTTTTTTGTTTTGTTTGAAACTTATCTTAATAGGCTTATTATTATTATTGTAATTGGGGAGTGATGCGAATCGCGACTGATGATGGGTCTATTGTGCTGAGTCCAATGCAGCCTTAATTGACTACATATCTGTAGGCTTTTTATGAATTTTAGTACATTGGACGGATTTAGGATATTGGAAAATTTAAAGGGGGCGACATTCGCCTCCCCAAAGTGGAGAACTCTGCAGCTGGCTAAAGGCGGACAGTCATAGAGAATGTGTTCCGGCATTTCTTCGTCCACTTCAAATCGGCATGTCGATTCGTTTGAGAGGCCTATCTTTTTGAGATGATATCTCAATTTGCAATGCTCTGTGAAGTTTTTCAGCGAGGATCTTAAGATCTTTCCTTTCGAGAAAAAGTAATCTTTTGGAGATCATTTTGTAAGGATGTCAGGAGAAGGAGCTTGCCTTTGACCTTTTGATTTCATCCAAGATGTGAAGAAGCACTTTTTCTCCCAATTCCGAAGAAGTTATTTACTCTGTGGTTTTTGAAGTGTACAGAAAGGTTTGGGCCCGATGAGCTGTCTTTGAGCTCCCCGTTTGGCGAGACAATTATCCCTTTCGTTCTCTTCGTGTCCCTCGTGCTTGATAGGCTTAGACTAACACATATATGTATGTATATTTCTGCACCTATGATCATTTGAATCATTTTTTTTTTGTGGGTTTTTCCATATGTTATCCTTGACAGAACCTGCCCTTACCTTACCTTAATCCACTGTTGCCAGTTCAGGGGAATCTGCTCTAAATTAAATGGCATTTATGATCTTTAGTGGAGTCTTAGGACAGAAAAGTGGTAGGGGTAAATTTTATGGGTCCAAGTTTTTGTTTTTAGAAGATTTCAAAATTAAATTTAAGGGAATTTCGGCCTTGTTTTGAGATATTCCCGTAACAAAAAAATTGACAACAGTGCCTTTATCAGTTGTACGAAAAAAAATTATCACGATAGTCAAATAATTTTGACAGCCATTTCACACTTGTGGGATTTCATTCAGCTTCGGAAATTTTACAAAACGAGAAATTTGTCACTAAACTGTCGAAATTTCCGATGGGAAAATGTACAAAGGCATTTTCAAGGCTGCATAATATGAAAAATATCCAATTTTGTCAAATTTACAAAACCGAATGAAAGAATGAAACCCCATTGTTTATTATAAAAATTCCATTAAAAAACGATATGAAAAAGAATTTTTAAATATGAAATGAAAATTCAAAATTATTTCACACCAATTAAAAACAAATTCAATGGAAATTTTCAGATAAAAAAATTATTCGAAAAAAGTAATTTGTACTCGCACACGATGGAGGGAAATGATTTCAAAGAATCCTCAATGCAAAGGCTCGCTGTCTAATTACATTTTTATAACTTGTGTAGCTTAGGGGATGCGAAAGCGGCCGAACACATTTGCATAAGATATGAAGCCCGAAATCATAAAACCCACAATTTGAGAATTTGGCAAAAAAAAAAAAGAAAAAAATCCTAATTAAAAATGTTTTTAAAGGGAATTGGATTCAGCGCTAATTAGCCAGTAAAGCATAACAGCAGGAATTTATGTAATTCCATTTTGAGTCCTATAAAGCTCCAAGCTCTTTCCATATTTTATATATCTCTAGTATTGCCTCAAGGAAAGTAAAAAAAAAAGATTGGAGGAGTTCATAACATATATTTTTTTATTTTTTTTTTTGAATTTTTATTAAATAAACTCTGGACTATCAAAATACATGAACGACTATCAATGAAGCTACATTCTTTGGATGCGATGTTTTTTCGGAATGCCGGTCCTTCGATATTCTGTACGCTCGTTTAAGTAAATTTCCTTGCATTCATCTCGAAATTTGTCGTCCTTGTACCACCTTTCGAGGCAGGATTTCAACCTTGTGTTCTGCGTTCTACAATTCCATACCATTAGGATGCTACTGTTCTTGCAACATTCTTCGAATTCTTTTACTTCTTTCGAACATTCGTCTGCTCTTGCTCTGTCCCGCATTATTTTAGGAATCAGAACCTCAATTTCAACTTTCCGCAACGATTTGTCATTTGGATCACCTGCAAGACGGGGAATTAATTGAGTTTTGTTTCGTAAGACATTGAAAGAATATTACCTAATCCATGCGGATTTAATTCGCCAAACGATTCTTTATTAACTTCCATCTCAATCGAATTTCAAAATAAATGTCAGATGTTCACGAACAGCTGTCTGCAAAATTTTAAGCTGCAATCAGTGATGGCATAGCATAAGAGATCAGTTGGTGGTTGATGGAGGCAAACCAAAGCATAGCATAGCAGAAGAAGTTGTAGAAAAAAGATTTTTCTTATGCCGTCTTATGTAAATTCGAGTCAGCTGATTAAAATTTGTGCTGCCAACCCCTTCCCAAAGCTGAAAATATTTCCCCTTTCTACGATATTTCCCTTGAAGCCACTATGGCTACTTTTTTATTCATTACAAAATTCATATAAATAATATATATTTGTATCCGAATGAATTATATAATTTTTTATTAACATATTCTGAATTATTTTCAGACGTTTCTAAATCACTTGACTCAAAAACCATGAGAAATTTCGATTGTTCCGAAATTAATCGTTTCCTCCTTTTCCCCAAAATGGGCACATTATTATCATACAGCAGCACTGCCCTTATGTATTTTTCTGTTTTCACTGCCTACTCATATCAACTTTATGCTATGCTATGCCGTCACTGATTGCAGCTTTATTCACACGGAATCCGTCGTCCGTCAAACGTCACGCGCACAGAGTACTACAGCTGACACTGAGCACGAAATCGTGCTACCACACTAGCAAATATTATTCGCCACTAGTGCTCTTAAGCGGATGAAATACTCACCACAAACGCAGCAATGCAGAGAGAAGTTATTGGTGTGAATAAATTGTTAGCGAACTACCGAACATCATGCGAGTATGAAAGGCCAAAAATGAATGAACAATTTTTTATTCATCATTTTTTATTGAAACTTATGTTTATTCCAAAACTGCATACATTTTCCATGTAAATAATGTCCCATAAAAAATTTAATTTTCTATTTTGTCAAAAAGATACCCACTAGGGTAAAAAAGACAGCTCCGAACAAAACGTATTCCCCGGATATATGCACCCCATTTAAAAGCACTGAAAAGCGTGCGTTCATGTTTTTTCAATGAAATTGTACTGAAATTATTTTGAAATATGCAACCCGCTTATAAGCATTGCTCGCTTATATGCACCCGAAATTGTGTCAATTGCCTTCAATTTTCCTACAAAAAGACCCGCTTAAAAGCAACGGCTCAAAACTTTTTCAACTTTTGTAATATCAAAAGCATAATGCGAAATTGCGGACTACTATTCGCGAATTTAAAAATATCCAACTAAATACGTAACGCAAAGTACAACTTCATTTGCTAAGAAGAAGTGCGAATTTTTTCTTTTTTTTTTTAATACAATGGCTTAAGTTCTTTTAATATTTCGAAAAATTGTTTTGAATGCTTTTCGTATACAAGCACCGGCGATGCTTACAACCGGGATTGCAATGCACATAAGCATTGCCCGTTTATAAGGGCTCTACGCTCTAAAGCAGCAAGTAAATTTCCTATACCAAACACATGTTGAAAAAACAAAGAAGTACTTTGGCTTACTTTCGCTACTTGAACGCATACGCTAATTTTAAGTAATCGGGCTCACAGGGTTGCATTTAAGTCATACATTTTCTATATATCTGTCGACCTGTCATCGAAATTTTAACTCTGATTTCCTTTCTTCAAAAGAATGGGCTCGTTACTTCCTTTCAATTTACTTTAACAGCGTTGAGCCCTATATGCACTATTTTTTGTGCATTTTGCACGGTGCTTATATATGGGGAGTACTGTATTCGTTAAAGAATTGCTTAAATTTCACCACTAAATTGTGTTGTTGTTATTTAGCCTGTAAAGGCCTTCGGCCACGGCACGTCGCAAATTTAAATGTGTATTAGTGACGTAAATGTGAGGCCGTAAAATTTGCAGACGTTACGTTTTTCAGTCGAAACGAAAGTGCCAAAGGGCGAACATGCCATCGCGGATGGCAATAATAAAATTGTTTCTTGTATTTCATTTATAGAAAATTACCCAAGTCGTTTTCAATGATTCGATGTTCGCCAAAGGCTGTTAATGTTGCGTCGTTCGTTCTCAGAATTGTCAATGAAAAATTTAATATATTTCAGAATTTTGCTTGTGAACGTAAGCAATGGACACAAGCACAAAACGTGACGTAAGCTAGGACGTAACATCGCGGGTTAGCTTTACTTGATTTGACAGCGTTGCCACTAATGTTGTTTTACTCGTACGAAAAGATTGACAAATGGTTAAAATTCGGATTGAAAATCAATGAAGAATTGAAATATCCTTATTTTTATGGTATACCCATTGAATTTTTATTAATATTTCCCATAAGTGGTCCCCGCCTTGATTCAGCTATCAAAACAGAAAACTCTCCCTTCAAGACGTGGACCTATAACTGATATTGGGTGCAACGCATAAGCCGTATACAGCCGTATATAAGAGCCATTTCCAATAGCACGTGAACTTCGGGGCATAAATACAAGCAGATATTGAACATACCTGTGAGAATCTATGGAAATTGCTCCAATTAGAAAAATCTTTAATTTTATTACTCATGACTTCAATTTTTTGCCAATGCTACAATGTTTTGAACAAAAAAAAAAATTAATTTAAGAAATTCTTCGAAGTGTTGCAAAAGAATTTCAAGTAGAAAAACGTTCGAATTTACTCCGAGGTACATCAAAGCGATAAGCGTCCATTCAGAATATTGTTTGGCAAGATTTGTGGGAATTTTTTATGCTGTCACCTTGTATTGGAAAATTAAATTTTGATGCGGAAATTTTGATTGCGTTTGTGATAAAAACTGTCAATTTAGTAATTGGAATTTAGATTGGCAGAACTGGATTGTTGTTAATATTTGAGGCGAAGAATGAGAATAAAAACTCAATACATTATAAATAATTATGTATTTTCAAAGGCGGGGTAAAAGGTTATTCGTGTGTAGCCACTTTTAAAAATAAATCTTTTTTTTATTCATATTTCGATGGTTAAACCTGTTGTGAGGATACTGTGGCAAAATCAAACCGAAGTTCCTAGTTAAAAAAGTTACAGCTCATAATCCTAGATGTGCCGAAAACGATTTGTTCTGCTCTTGAAACTTGAAATGCATTTTTCTTCAAACATTATTCTCTATCACGGCCATGGTCCAAACAATCAAAGCTTTCTTTAACTTCTTTAATAAAAAAAAAAAAATATGTAAATGTATGTATCCATGTATGTATGTTGCAGTGGATACCACTTAGGCCACTTTGGTGCCTAATCTTACTGTCTTATTTAAAAAAAAAAATCTCCAAAAATATGAAACATTTTTCCGTTCACACGAGAATTACCCATTAAATTTGTAAAGAAAAACAAATTCTCTCATGGTACTCTTCGATCTGAATCACTGACGTTGCAAAATATATGAAAATTTGCCTTCAAAAAAGAAGAAATCCTTTGAATTTGATTGCATTTGTCGC
The DNA here is from genome assembly GCA_020466095.1 of Chlorops oryzae. Classification (NCBI taxonomy): domain Eukaryota; kingdom Metazoa; phylum Arthropoda; class Insecta; order Diptera; family Chloropidae; genus Chlorops; species Chlorops oryzae. The sequence goes on along the minus strand of CM035808.1, from coordinate 25,150,679 downwards.
CTATTATGTTGGATTCAAACACGAGAAGAGCATTCTAAAACAAAAGCGGAGAAAAAAGCGTAAAACGAACGAGAATACTTTCAAATTGATGAACGCTCAAAACGTGGGAGTTGCTGCGTACGGAAGCCAAAAGGATCACAGGATGTCAATGTCATTGCTAATTTTTTTCTTCTCCTTTTTTTCCGTGAGCACATGACAGCATTTACGTCATCAATTGACGTTGTCTCGCAATGAGCCTTTTGCAAAGTTGCCGCGATGTGCATGCGAGTGTTAAACGCAAAAGAGAAAGGATGGGAAAAAAAAACAAGAATACCATGAAGCCACATGGCTCTCGAATGAAAAAGACAATGCGGAAAGTAAAATGATTTTCCTTTTTAGAGCAATTTATAAATGTACGGCGTGTGCTTTCAGTGTTTTCTCTCAGTGAAAGTAAAACTTTATGGTTTTGAAAACTAAGTAGAAAATATTCTGTAATGAAATGGATGGCTGTTTGTATGGCTGTGCTTGTGGTCTTATAAGTGAGCGAGGACGGCTTACATATGTTAAGCATTGAATAGCTAGCTCTTTCTGTGTATTAAGCCACGCTAAAAGAATGAAAATGAGTTAGAAACACATACACACATTCATATGTATGTACATACATACATTTGTATATCCCTTTGAGGATTGAATCATATCACGTTACGTGTGTATTACTCATTACCTTATGTTGAAAGGATATGTTATTCAATTCAATATGGCAAAGGCATATCGCCAAGCGTGAAATCAACGGCAGTCATCACGTCAAAGAATCATTAATCAAATCATGCCTAAGCAAAGACTCCTTTTATCTCAACGCATGTCTTTCGGCGGGCATGTGCGCGTTTTGACGTGATTATTTGGATGATTTGGCCCAGAAATGCTGTAAATGCCGGCACGTTTCTTATAACAAATAAAATATCTTTTGTCCTAATATGTTGCATCTGTGCTTTCAATAATCATAATTTCTAAACGATACTTATTGGCAGGAGTGTGACCACTATCTCTCTCTATATACCTACATATACATATGTATCTATATGTGAATATATATTTGGAGACAATTCAATATTGTATGTACTTAGCAAGCGTATGAGCTGAAGGCTACAGTGGAATTCAATATTTTTTTTCTTTTTTTTCGATTATCATATATGCTATAAAAATCGAATCAATTTGTTTATATATTCCTTCTCTCTAGAGCGTGAAATTTTTTGATTATTTATTAGGTACATATAACTTTCGCTTTGTTTCTTCATTGTCTTGACACAAAATTATCGTCACAGCGTCAATCATGAATTGTGTTTTCATGGTGAATTTAAATTAGAAATCAAGTCACATTTGACTTGTGTCGTGTCGCAATTTGAGACACTTAAAATTTAAGTTCACACTTCAAGTTTTATGAGACGCAGGTATTTCATCGGTTTTCGAGGTGGAAATTTTATTGATTTTGCTTTGCTACCTACGTGGAAAGGAAAACGAATTCTTGTCGACGGGAAGCAGTATTGAGAAGTATTCAATCGATGCTTTGTCGGTTGTTTTTCGAACTTTCGAACAAAGTACTCCAAAGTACCTACTATTAAGGTTGTTACATATGTTATCGATCAATTACACATGACATATCCTAACAAGACGCAAACTGACTTCGAGTTGCTTAGAAAACTTATGAAAGAAAGAAAAAACAAAGCAAAAAGTCATGTTGGTTCATGTATTCCTTGGTGATTACACTAATACACGTGTTTTAGGTAATGGCGTTCTTTGCACAGTATTATCTTGATACACATAACCAAGGGCGTAGCCAGGATCTGAATTAGGGGGGGGAAAAAAAAATTTATTAAATGAAAAATCAACACTTGTTGTTTTAAATAGTACTTTAAGAAAATTTTGTTTTATTTATGTATGTACATATACTACCAAGGGACTAGCCAGGATTTTATTCGGGGGGGAATGCCATCAGGCAAATGCTAGCCGGCGAGGTTTTTCGGCAAAAATCTTGATAACGGCTTCTTCCAGCTCTTTTGAATGTTTCTTAACGTTGTTTCTTAATTTTTATGCCGATTTCGGTTGCTTAAAAACTGTGCAGTGTGTAAGAAAACGCCGACGGAAGACGATTTCAAAAAGGAAATCGAAAAAATCGTTAAAATCGCATCGACAATCGATCAATGTAAAGGCCGACTTAGCAATTTCAAAGGCCAAAACACAATTAGGCTGCCTGCAGACAACCGCTCGTCTGCTGGCAGCCTTGGTGTTCAACAATTGCGACTGAGAGTGTAGAAAATTTGAGTAGCTCTATAAATTTGTATGTGGTCTGTTATAACTCATTTAACAATTATTTAAAACAAAGTATGCGCAGAGTTTTATCAAAATACTAATTTTTATGTCGGCAAAAATTATTTTTCCAAATTGTTGTTAAAATTTTTTTCTAGGCGTGCTCGTTTAAGTCTAGGGGGGGGCAAGCGCACCCCCTGCCCCCCCTGCCTACGCCCATACACATAACTCTGTACAAGCGATGATGATTCTGGGATATAGTTATACTTAGAAGCATATTTTATATTGCATAGAATATTCTATCAGTGGGAGAGATTTATATCAATTTCGGCATTTCAGCACAGTAAAAAATGCCACCCTGTTTTCCAAAGCGTACATAACATGCCCAAGAATGGTTAATCACACAATAAGAATGGAATTAACTTTTCAGAATAAATAATTTTCTATATAAATAATATTCTCCTGTCGCGGTGTTTGTTAACAAACTCCTCCAAAACGATTGGACCGATTCTTATGAAAATTTGTGTGCATATTGGGCAGGTCCAAGAATCGGCCAACATGCCCTTAAACCTCATTATTTGGTACCATGGAGCAACTTTTTAGTTTAAATTTAAATTTATGGAAGACAAATTTGTGATTTCTAAAGAGAAAATCATGTGCTTTTGAACGTCAAGGAAAAGAGGGAGAACGTCGGCTGGAAAGAGATCTGCTTATTTTTAGCAATTTAATTTTGACACATAAGTTTCTTCTGAGGCAGACCGATGCTCATCGGATCAGCTGGTATAGAAAACATTTTTGCGTAATATGTAGGTACTTAAAAAAAATACGTTTTCCACCTAAAAATATTCAAACTATTTGTTTATTCGTGTAGAAAACTATAAAAAAAGTCGTTAAGGCAATGGTTGTGTCTGAAGCATTATAAAATTGATAAAACCAATTTTTAAGATCACTGGTGGTTGGACCTATACTCGTGCGCTATCTTGCGACAAAGATTGTCCATGTCCGACAATCTAAACGCGCCAACAGCGATCTTAAAGCCAACAGTGATCTTAGAAAACCAATCTAGCTTTCATTGCTGAGAATGAGTGCAACTTAAAGATTTTTTTTTATTATCTTCAAATTTTGCCGCCCCCGAAAATCTGCCACTCTGTGTCTGCGCTCCGAGTATATATTATATAACAACTCACTGAAAATTTGTAATAAGTGCTATTAATGTCCACTCAAGATGACTACATTCCTTTCCGTCCTTCTAAAATAATTTATTCAATATATTTTTATTATAATTCGTTTACAGTTTCAGTAAAAAGGACACAAAGTTTGGTTCTTAATTATTTAATTGCGAGGCTATGAATAAATTAATGTGTTTCAAACGTTCGGACGTTTTCTTGTATCTCAGTGACCGTCATTAATATTCTACAATGTTGCGGTCATAAGGAATCTTGAGAGGAATTCAAGCAATTAAGAATGAAACCAACGCCATTTCTGACGGCTCGCCGCAATGTTCGTTGTAAACAAAGAGATTAAGTTAATTCCGAACACTTTTAGGTCGTTAAATGGTAATAAACTCTGAGAAAAAGCTTCGAGATTTCCTCTTCGTATCCTATTTACGAAACTTTAAGAATTCGAATGTATTTTATTTATTTATATTAAATTATTTTCATTGGTTTGAGATTAAGTGGGGCCGTTGGAAAAGAATTCAATTTTCCTCATACCAACTGATGTCAAGGCTGTTGGGATTTTTACCTGAGGAAAACAAACTTGACATTTCTCTTAATAGGAAACGTAATTCGAACTGTCGAATGCATGCATTAAACTGAATAAATGGTTTAGGATCTTACACAATAAGCTTCCTTATATCTTCTGAATTGTATTTGTAATGCCCTAGGAAGGAGAAATGATTGTATGCATAATGTTCAGAGTCTCATTTTTCGTTTTTATTTTATCATATGAGAGGCAATATATTCTAATAAGAAAGGGTCCAAAGGCTTATTTGGAAGCTTAGAAAATAGAAGGAATAAAATCCTAATTTAGTCATTCAAATACATACTTGCTTTGGGATCTTATAACATAAATTATTTTTTCATGACTTCTTGTTCTCGGATAAAAATGTATTCATGTATTCTGCGAGAGCCGATTACTTCGTTACGAATAATTTTTTCTCAAATGCGTGCTTGGAATACTTATATTATATATAAATGTATATTTATTTTTTATCCGTGCTTCATTTGCAATAAGTTTGTGTTCTTATGTTGGCCCTCAAGCATAAGTATTGACCCATTTGACTTTAATAAAACAAGCTGTATTTCTTGAACAATGAAAAGCTCAATTGCGCTTACATAAGATGAGTACAAAAGGTTCTTGTGATATGATAACTAAAAAACAAAAAAAATTATTGAACAATTTAAAACAATTTTCTGCTTACCACATCAATAATCTGCATGAGTGTCAGGCCGAAGCTTAACTGCAGAGGGTCTGACTCATTAACAACAGGACGTTCCAGGCTATTATAATTATCCAGCAGAGCATGTAACAATTTCTTCTCATGTGGGCCAGCAAGACAAACTGCAAAGAAATTGAAACAAAAAAAAAAAAAAAGATATTTATAAGCATCATCGTAAAACATCAATTTCCTTGAGGAAAATTTAAGCTAAATGGTGGTAGGATTTTATTTCATACTGAATTTTTGTCAAATCTTTGGCCGTAAGAATAAAAGCAAGCCTTATCTTCACACCTGCTGTTTGGAACAATGCCAATTTCGGTAATAAGCATCATTGATGCCCGTGGTTTTGCTTTAACCATCGACAGCCACAGTGTACGGTAAACTCAACGGCATTGTTTCCCTTCGTCTTTGGCGAACTTTGCTCTCACATGTCGTCGCATGTTGTAGGCTTATAAAGTTTCGCTTGAACAGGTGCTCAACATCAGGTCGTATTAAGACGATAATATGTTTAACTTTACACCCGTGTGAGGTTTTTGAGGAAAGCCTTAAAGAGCTTTAAACATTATTTTTCATTGCATTTTCAAAAACCTCGAACTTAAGTAGAAAAGCTTACTTTTTCATATACTTTTATTCATTAAATAAATTATCTCCTCTCAAATTGCTTAAGATTAATTAATTACTGTCTTTCTTCTCTCAATTATATGTAATACGACGAAAGGCATGTGCGGCCTGCTTGCGTATGAGCGATACTGTATAGCATCCCAGTTGTAAAAATGTTCATGAAAGATGCAAAGATGCCAACCTTCCAGGCCTCTTCATTTCTTTTTTATACAGGCTTGTCATAGGAATTCATGCATAGACAAAAACTGTTTGATTAATGCTTGAGAATCCATGAAACATATCTTCCCTACTATGCATGAATCAATGATCCTGAGAATACAATAATCCAATTGCTGGAATTCGTTCGCCTAAACAAGCAGTAACAATCCGATGTAGAGGGTTCAATCCCCGCTGCGGCGAGCGTAATTTTTTTTTTTTGGTGAATACTTAGGTAGATAATAATATACTAATTCAAAATATTTAAAAACTTAGAGCAATAACTAGCTTTCATACAAACATTAATGGGGAAAAAAAATTGTAAGCACGGCGTGTCTGACGACTGGATAGGAAACTTCAGTTTATAACTGCCAACTTGCTTTCTACCCCATCGCCCGCCCCCGCTAATTGGTTCACACTTTACCACAAATTTGAAAATTTACTTTGCATCTTTCTAAGTCCCAATTTTTCCCCCTGCGACAGGAATCGAACTCGAGCCCTCCAGGTTACAAATCGCAACACGCTCCCATTACGCTACCGAGAGATCTCATTCGCGAGTGCTATATCTCTGTTTTCTAGATGCAAGAGAAAGTTATTTAAAAAAAAAGTTTTATTTTTTCTATACATGATTCATGCATAGTAGGGAAGAAATGTGTAATGTGTTTTCTAGGATTCATGAATCAAACAGGATCATGAACGCATTAATCATGTATACTACGATCATGCGTTCTTGCTTTACAACCGGAGAAGAAATGTTTCATGTGTTTTCAAGTCTTCGTGAAACATGCATGATCATGAACGCAGGCATCATGAATTCTACTGGCATGCATTCTTGTATTACAACACGGGAAGACATGAATCATGAATACTACGGGCATGCGTGCTTGTTTTTACAACTGGGATTACATTGAAGGTTGAATTTACATTACGTATACGTGCCGCGTTCCCAACGTCATTATGCGGTTGAAATTTTATCAGAGTTTGGTTTTAATTTCTAGGCATGTGATATCTTTATTGAGAGTGAAATTACCTCAGGTATAAATTTTAATTGCAACACGAGCTAAGCCAACACGAAAAATCTTCAAATAAATGGAATAAGAAATTTTAAAATTTTAAAAAAAATCCCCTTAACGCTTGGCACAAGAGTTTCGAGGAAATCTCTTGTAAAAATTGTTCATAAAATGATATTTTTCAGGGAGAAACATTTTCATCCTTATTTTCTACTTTCTAATTTCATCACTCAAAGTCGATTTACAGCAAAACAATAACAACAAGAACCAAGAAAATATATACAAAATATAACATGCAAATAAAAAAGTATGACACGGGCGGCTTTAGTTATTTGAGCATGAGAACTAATACGCCAACAAAAGCAACAGCAGAGGCAAGCCCGATGATAGAGAAAAATTGTAAAATATTCTCCATTGAAGGGGAAACGTTATACGTCAGTGGAAAGCGAAAGAGTGAACGGAGGCTTCTGTGTAATCAGTAACATGACAACAAAAGTAATGAGGACTCTTTTATTCCACTTAAAAAAAAAAATATAAGAAAAAATACAAAAAAACAGAAACCAAATGAAAAAGATGTCAGTGAGAAAAGAGGGAAAACATGAGAAAAGAGATGGCTCGCCTCAACTTTTCATTATGGCAACATTTTTGGTTTAGTGAACAACTCGGCCGAATGCAACATCCGCAATTTGAAAACAATGAGAAAAGTGTTTCGCTAAAACAAACAACGAGAAAACCCACTTTTCCAACATTAATGAAGTCTACTAATGATGCTTTGCTGTGGAAAAATGACATCGGAAAGATGCATTCACAAATATATTGTTCGTTAAGGCACTTGAATATTTTCTGGCCTGATTGTTTTTTATGATTCTGGCAGCCGCATTCAATGAAGATGTTTCAAATTGTTTTGGGAACTCAACTAAGCTATTCAAAATCCCTTCTAAAATAATCTCTATTATTAGCTCTAAAAATACTCATTTCAGCTGGGGATAAAATTGAATGGGATCTTAGAAGACTTTGTGAATGTCTAAATTTGTTACGGAAAGCTGGTTGTCCTTTTTTAGAATGTATTAATTATTAAATTTTTTTTTTTCGATTGCTCCCTTTTATCTCAGTTAATTGCTTGAGAATAAAAAAAAAGTCAGCTCTATTCGTAAAAAGTAAAGAACAAAACATTTCCAACTGATTGGAAAGTTTTCAGGAAAAACTCGAATCGTTTACCATAAAATTGAATGGAAAAACCGCTCAATCGAAATTGCGGAGTTTGTTGAAGAGGAATTAGAAATTAATAATGCTCAGAATCCCTTTCCCCAGTGGTATGAATTTTCACAACCGCTGTGCACGAGGCGATAAAGTGGAAAAACCGCTGTGCATGGGGCATTGGAATTGCACAACAATTAGGTCGTTGACTACATGGGAATATGCTAGGAATGGGAACCGCACTCTATGGGTTCCTGGAGCAATTTGGGGCGTTATCGTGAGTTGAAATCAATATTACAATCATTGGCTTTCTAAGCAACGATTGTACCACTCAAAATTTTACCTGGAAAAGTTGTTTTGAACGAAAAGAGGAAGAAATCGAAAATTCCGAAAGCTTATGCAGCATCCATAGTTATTCCCTTCAGTTTTCATGTTTTTCATTATTTATTTCGAAAAACTGGATAGCAATGAAGCCTTAAGGTGCTTTATTTCCTTTGGGATTTTCATATATCGCACCCTTGCTAATAAATCGGCACAATTCAAAATTTTTTTAATCAATTTTTTTTATGTTCGATTGCATTTTTCTGTAAGAAGCCCAACACATAGAAAATTAACGCTTATATTGACTGATGCAGCAGTCGATTAAGAGTAATATAAGTTTAGAAAGAAATATAATTTTTCCTTAGTTTCAAGAGAGATTGAATGATTTCCGAGAAATGCGAAATTTTGAATTGTGCCGATTTAGTAGCAAGGGTGCGATATGTAGATTTGAGTTGTGCCTTTTTCCAAGCATCTGACTAATCATTTTCAGATTCTATTTTAACACTTTTAAAACACCTGCCAAAACTTTTAACCATGGGCTGACTGAAAGCATTGGATTGTACCTTTCTGACAGCTAAACACATTAAATTTAACGATGGACCATTTTGACGTGGGTTATACCGTCTTTTGTTGTTGTTTGAAATGTGTTTACAAACATCTACCGAAAGCGATATTTGAACAAAAATACCAAATGAAGGAATTGAAATGGTTTCTGTTTTATGGTCTCCGGCAGACAGTCTCACCAACATTTGAATGCTCTTCTTGTCGTTTTAAAATGCAGAAAAAATAGACGACATTGTATGCGTTAAGTCTGAATAAATAAAAGTACAAAACGACACATCTGTCAGGTGACAACGACTTACGAGGGGTAATTGCTTTTTCCCGCGTCAAGTTTGCAGCAATCAAGGAAGAAACATTTTTGTTTATTTCAGACAAAGTTTATGGTAATGAAAGTGATAAAAACGGTAAAAGGATGTAAAATAGTTAAATGATTAAACGAGAAGACATTGCTTTTTCTCTCTCGTGTTTTTTTTTGCAATGAAATACTTTCAGGAGAATTTCATCGGCTGAGAAACATGCGTACACCTGTCAGCTTAAGTGAAAGGCGTATTTGGTCCTTTGCTTTTCGATTTCAGTTTTTTTTTTTCTTTTCTGCATCAAACGTATACATACACATGACTCATAAATAATTCAAAAATCAACAAAATCCATTTGGAAGCAATTCTGGATTAAGAGAGATTTTCCTTGAATCCAAAATTAAAATTTTTAAAATTCTCATCTCATAAATAAAATGATCAAAGTGAGAGAAATTCCAAGGATTTCTTTTCAGTCAAACGCAAAAGGAACTCGACCCTTATGCAATATTCGTACTCTTTATATCAAAGGTAATCTAAGCAATTAAAAAAGCACGTAAAGCAATTCCGTTTGGACTATAATTCCGGATTAATGAGAAAGAATTGAGAGAGAAAACTAAGCGATTTATGAAAAAAAAACAAAAATAAAATCCTTCCTAACAGTAGAAATTTAATTATTTACCTCCAAATGTTTATCGGTATTAAATTTTTAAAAATTTTTTTATTTCATGGAGACAAATGTCAAACGTTCGCATTGCCCGCAACGATGGCTTAATTTGTAAGTTTTGGCTCGATTCTGTCTGTTTCTGGCTCCCTCGTGACTTGAAAGTCCTTAGCATTGGCGTTTTTTGCTATAAAATTTTTCGGTGCGCTGGCCAAAAATGATTACGAGTGCGTAATTTATGGGCGCATTGCGGCTTACATTTGAAAGCAGAACAGCTAAATGGCGACAATGACGGCACGAGAGAATGCGTCGGCATTGGATACGCTCAATTCAATTCGGATTAGCATGGCCGATGCTAATTGTAATGGATTTTAAGAAATTGGCATTTCGGTTGGGGTCAGGCTTTATTGATTATCAGAGCAAGTAGAATATGCTCGAAACAAAATGCAGATACATGCCAGATACATGTGCTTGAAACATGTTTCACAAGTTTCTTGCAACATTTTTGACAAGTTAGAAATCTAAATTATTATTTAAAAAAAATTTTTTTTTTGAATTTTAAACCAGACCTGTTAAATAATGATTATTTAATTAATGATTAATTAATCAGATTATTTTTTTTTATTAGTGTAATAAAGATTATTAATGATTATTTGTGTATAACCTATATTATCAATGATTGCGATCACTCAATAATCGTAAAATAATCAATATTATTTCACAATAATTAGAAAAATCAGAAAAAATTAAAAATAATCCAAAAAAATAATCTCGATTAAGTTAAGATTATTTTTGAATATTCTTGATATATTTTTTTTTTTATTATTTCAAATTAATGAAAAAAATCAGAAAAAATCAAAAATAATCAAAAACAAGTAAAGAAGTTTACATCGGCTAAGCCGATTGCACACATACCTTTTCCTCAGCCTGAAATATGTTAAAACATTACCTTAACAAAAATTCCTGCCGTTTTTTTTTTTGTTCTAGCTTGGATATCTAGTTATACCTTATCTGTACTTCGATTTAGCTTCTAAAACTGGAGATAATTATTAAGCACAAAATTTTCGCGGATGGTGAGCATGGTCAAGTTTTAACCGTTAGAGGACATTTTGTCTAGCTGCGAAATCCTCAATTCAAAATAGTGAAAATCAAATTATTGCGAATTTCGCGAATGGTGGTCATGGTTAAATTTTAACCGTTAGAGGAAATTTTGTTTAGCTGCGAAATACTCAATTCAAAACTGTGAAAATAAATTTTCGCGAATTTCGCGGATGGTGGTCTTGATCAAATTTTAACCCTTAGAGGACATTTTGTTTAGCTGCGAAATACTCAATTCAAAATAGTGAAAACCAAATTTTTCCAAATTTCGCGAATGGTGGTCATGCTCAAAATTTAACCGTTAGAGGACATTTTGTTTAGCTGCGAAAACCTCAATTCAAAATAGTGAAAATAAATTTTTGCGAATTTCGCGAATGGTGGTCATGACAGACAGACAGACAGACATGGCTAGATCGACTCCTCTTGTCATCCTGATCAAGAATATATATATATGTCTATATCTATCGCAACTCCTTTGGCATGTTACATACTCCGAGCCAAACTTAATATACCCTTTCCTTCGGAAAAGGTATAAAAAAATCAAAAATATTCTTAAAATAATCGAGATCATTTTTTTTGGATTATTTTTGATTTTTTCTGATTTTTTTTCATTAATTTGAAATAATTCCGATTATTTCACAATTATTTGGTAATCCTAATTACTAATAATCCAAAATTTCAAAAAGTGAAATTAATAATGATTATGGATTTAAAAAAAAAAACCAAAAAATTCATGATTATTAATCTTAATTGGGATTTATTAACTCTGTTTGAAACTTTGCAAGAATTGCTTGGTGTATGTTCCTCACATTATTCTGTTTGTTAACGCTTTAAAAACTTTATAAGACCGTCCATTAACGTCCACTTTTGATTGGATCTTTGGATAGCTTATCTAAATTCGTTCGGATAGAGTTTATCTAAATTCGATTAAAGTCAATGCTTCTTTCAACTCATCTCATATCTAAATGCAGTTGTTTGAAAATTATCGTTCCAACTTTAGCCTGACTTTGATGAGAATTGAATCTAAACGAATGTGGCCGTTTGTGTTTCATTATTAAAGAGTAATTAGTTGCTTCTTTGGTACTTTCGTGATAATTAAGTTCTCACTATGAACGTGTATGGCCATTAAATGCCATCGATGACCCAATTAGTTTAACCGCCCTCGGCAGAGTAAATGACTGCTGGACGTTTATTTAGAAGCATACAATAAATGGATGTGTTTGGTTGAGAACGAGGTGAAACTATTAATAATTAAGTCCAGCCAGCTCGCTTTGAAATTAGTGGAGAGGAAGTAAGGATTATTTATTTTTCATAATAGTTGAGTCGATATGGGAATGGTTGGCTTTCAAATAAAATATTTTGATTGTTATACATAGAAAAAATCGGATAGTTTTTTTTGAACTTGATGATTTCTGAATGGTGATGAAAGTCTTTAAATTTTAAAATATCAGCCAATTTGTATAATTTCCATCAACCACTTCTAAATAATCATCACTTTCCGCACAATTATTCACGTTTATTGTCACAAGGGAGGGGAGAAAAAAAAAAAAAACCAAAAAATTTATGGAGAAATATAAAGTGGAAGATTGATATGTAACGAGTTCCAGCAAATGAGAGAATGCTCCACAAAACAAGAGGCACTTAAGCTATCGTTATCAACGCAATCGTTACACCGAGCTATGGAAATGTCACTCGAGTCTTGCATCAAACTGCGACAATCCAAGGAAATGCATTACATTTGCATGTACTTGTCTCTGTGCCCCATCGAAAAGCGTCGACATCCAGTGACTGAGTGAGTGAGCGTTTGAACAAGTGAGTGACTGATCCGAATCGAATTGAACTGAATTTTCAAACTAAGGGAGTAGTGCGAGAACGAGAACATTATCCAGAGTGCGGAAAAGCAATACAAGGAGACGATTGCAAACAGCCATCGGCATTTAAATGACTGCAGTGAAATTGCAAAACCGTCGCTTCATCGATGTTTCCCATGCGGGGGAGGAAGTCAAAAGTATTTTCTATTCAGAACTAAGCATTTTATTGGCTAATCCGCAGTTTTGTGCTCATATTTGATTGCACTGAAGATAGTTAGCGCTATTAAAAATAAAAGTGTGTAAAAGCATTCACTCCTCAGTTTTGAAGTGAAATAAGCAGTTCCTTTCAGTTATAGATTAAATATTAGGTGTAGTAAAAAGAAATCCATTATTTTTGCATTAAATTGAGGGCTTTTTTTAAGATAGTTAGAATGACCCGATTTAGGTCAAATATGCGCCGTTTTGTTCGATAACTTGTTGCCATTTTAAAGGTAATTTCATTATGCCTCTCTCATAGAAGCCCTCGTTCCTATTAGCAAAAAATTGAGACAGTCGAATTTCAGAAGCCTCTCTTGAAGCGAATGTTTCACCAGCAAAATTGTTCGCCATGGACAGGAACAGATGGTAATCACTTGGTGCCAGGTCCGGACTATAAAGTGGATGCAGAAGAACCTCCCAACCAAACTCCCGGAGCTTCTGGCGAGTCACTATCGATGTGTGTGGCCTGGCGTTGTCCTGATGGAACACAATTCCTCTCCTATTGGCCAAAGCTGGCCGCTTATGGGCGATTGCTTCCTTCAGACGGTCCAATTGTTGACAGTAGTGTTCCGAGTTAAGAGTTTTGCCGTATGGGAGCAGCTCATAGTAGATAATTCCCTGCCAATCCCACCAAACACACAGCAAAACCTTCCTGGCCGTCAATCCTGGCTTGGCCACCGTTTCCGCCGGTTCACCGTGTTTCGACCACGACCGTTTTCGCTTGACGTTGTCGTAAGTGACCCACTTTTCATCACCAGTCACCAACCGCTTCAGAAATGGGTCGATTTTGTTGCGGTTCAGCAGCGATTCGCAGATGGAAATTCGGTCTATGAGGTTTTTTTGCGTTAACTCGTGTGGCACCCATACATCGAGCTTCTTTGTGTATCCAGCCTTATTCAAATGGTTCCAAACGGTTTTTTGTGCAATCTTTAGCTCTTTTGCAATCGAAACAGTGCTAACATGACGGTCGGACTCGATAATTTCCATGATTTTATCGACATTTTCGACAATTGGCCTTCCAGTGCGTGGTGCATCCTTGACATCGAAGTTACCGGAACGGAATCGACGAAACCAAAATTGCGCATGATTGGCTGTTACAGTATCAGGTCCATAAACGCTATTCACATTTTCAGCCGCCTGGCTTGCGTTTTCTCCCTTATCGGAGAAAAACTGTAAAATGTAGCGAATTTTCTCTTTGCTGATGTCCATCTTTGACAAGCTCTCAAACAAAACTGAATCAATCAATCAAAAAAGTGTCAAAAAAGCTTTTTTAGTAGGAACTGTCATCTTTCTAATGCCCCCTAGCGGAACACGATCGGACTTATACAACGCGAGATGCAGATAAATAACGCCATCTATTGGAAAAATAATGGATTTCTTTTCACTACACCTAATATTAAATATATTAAGAACCGTTTTCTCATCTTTTTTTTTTTTAATCTGTAAGTTAAATTATCCTGACGATAATTTCATACAAATTTGATTATGTATGTATGTATCAGCGTTGCCAGATGAATTTTCTTAAAAAGCGGGATTTTTTAAAAATTTATCCAAAAAATGCGGGATTTCACAAGCAATTGCGGGACAAATTTAAATATACTTTCGCGAGACAACAAATGTGTAATTCCAACAAAAACCCCTTAACAAAGTGTTAATTATGTATATTCAGAATTACTTTTTCTTTCTATGGCTTTATTGCTCGCATTCAAAGATTTTAAACATTTTGTTACGTTAGTAAATTATTTTTAAATTTCTTACATTTTGTTACATTAGTAGATTATTTCAGATTTATTTGTACTTTTCTGACATTTTCACCGAATCTAAGATATCTTTTTTATCTTTAACAAACTAAAAGTTAGTTTCCATATATTTGAAAAAAAGCGGGATTTTTCATGTCCCGGCGGGACATTATAATTTTAGGCCAAAAAGCGGGACATCCCGCAAAATGCGGGACGTCTGGCAACGCTGGTATGTATGTATGTTGGAGTGGATGCCACTTAGGCCCTTTACCGGCCCATTGTGATACCACGAGGGGTTTTCTTGTGTTTGTGTGAGTGTGTCTTATTGTGTAGTGTGCCCCTAACATGCGATTTTTGAAAAACCAGTGCTAGGCTTAAAACATTACTCTCCGTTTCGCCTGTGCAGGAATTCGAACCTCGGCTCTGGGATCAAGAGCATAGCGCGCATCCCCTACGCTATCCCAGGGCCAAAATTTGATTAATATGTCAAAGGAAATGAAATTTAACTGGCAGTTAGAGCTTAAAAGAATAATGAGAAAACGGGCCTAAAAGAAAGTAAAATTGAAAACCTTCAAGCTCTATTGAAATACAAAATTTTTTGTTATGTAGTAAAGAAGTCATTCAATACAAAAGGACAGTCCGAAAGAAGTAAGGTCTAAAGTTAGTTTGCAATTTGAAATAAGACAGAATTTTCAATCATTTTAATTTTTTATGTTTTCATTAGTAAATTGAAGTGCATAAAGAAATTCTTCGAATTTCAATCCCTTTTTTTGGCACATCTGAAACGGCCAATTAAGTAGACAGCTTCTATTCGAAATACAGTGGAATCTCTATAATTCGAAGATCATAGGAAATGCAAAGAATTCGAGTTAACGAGCTTTCGACTTAACAAGAATTTTAAGATACATGATTTCAGCAGAGGGGAAGCGACTTCTAAGTAATATTTCTTAAATTATTTTTATTCCCTAGGATTTGGCGTAATTTTGAAAATGTTCGATTGATTTTGTTCCTTTTTGGAACATGGCAACATTAGAATTGATCAAATTTTCAATCTCATTTCTTTTATTCGATAATCGAGTTGTACGAAGCGAGGGGGAAAACACATTCAAATCGCATTTTGACACAAATTCTGTGAAATATTTGAAACAATAAAACACTCGTGCATAAGTGCTTTTAAAGAACCCTCTTGAACATGAAATATGGCATCCAGTTAAGCCCGAGTGAATTCGTGCGCAGTCGTAAGTAACGCTGCAACTTATCTGAAAACTAAAACTTAGAACAAAGTTCTTTTAATGCCTGAGTACGGATTCTAAGTACTTCGCAACACCTGTGAGAATTATTTTTCATGTTTTTTCCCTTTGCACTTCATGTGAGTTCATGTTGTGCTCGACTCGTTTTCACGTGTTAATGCTCGTACGTGCCTGCTGCATTTTCCCCTCATTTTCATTCATGTCTGTTTGGAGTGTTTTTGAAAGGCTTAGAAGAAAAATTGAAAACGAAGATCCAGCAATGAACTATTCAGGAAGGCTTCCACTGAATGTTCAGGTGAAAATAAACTGTTTACCTTAACTTGCAATCATCGCCATTGGGAAGCAACAAAATTACTTATGTAAACACAATTAGGCTACTGAGTGCCTTGCCTCTTTGAATAAGCTACCTCATCAAACGATTGAGCTGTGAGGACTGCATCCTTTTAAGATGAAAAAAAAAAAAAATACATATACATATAAGAATTTAAGATAATTTAGCTCAGCCATGTCGCAGCATGGCTTTAAGAGGTTTAATGTCTCAGAACTGCAACAAAACTTTCAAAGGAAATAACACTTAATGGACCAAATAAAAGAATGAAAGGATATCGCAGAGGAAAGGCTTTGTCTTCATTACAGTTCCATATTCCTCAGCCCTAAAATACTGCAAATGATTCGTGAAATCCCATAAGGCCAAATAAGAATCACTATAAAAGACGGAATGAGGAGACATAACAAATCACATATGATTTTCAATTTAATCTTGGAATTGATTTGTTCTGGAGTTACCGATAATGCACTTACTTTGAAAGATTTTCCTTCATCAAACGTTCAACCGCTTTGGCCACAGCATCAATATTGAAATGAAAAAAAAGGAGAAAAGAAAACAAAAACAAATAATGGAAAAAAGGAAGAATTACTTTCTGTTGAAGCCGGTGAAAAGTCATTCAATCACGAGTGAAAACGTCTGTCTTTAGAGATGATGAAACAAAAAAAAAACATTAGAAAAAGGGCACAACAATGTCTGAAAGAAATGTTAGGTTGCTTGAGTGGGCACTTCATTCGTTACTTGTCTAAATATAGCCAAGTGTCGGCAGTTGGCTGCAAGTGAGTTCTGTCAATGTGGGAATACGTAGAGTTGCCGTAGTTACTGAAAAAGTTCACAAACTTGTGCACGGCTGTCATTGCACTTCAAAGTGTTTTTCTAAGGCGAAACAGACAGCTCCAGCGATAGCTAACTAACTTATATGTATGAACCGCATACTGTTAGTAGACGTGTTCATAATTCCAAGGTATGTGTATGTATGTAAATTAGACTGCCCGTTTGTGCAAATATGCGCTTATGCTCTTCTGATATTGAGAGAAAAAGTTGCTTAGCAGGCGAATTACTACAACGAAAGAATGAGCTTCCATTGCCTTCTCTTATTTACCTCTGCTTTATTCTTTTCTACATTAAGAAGCAGACGAAACTAAGGATCCTCTCTGAAAGTTAAATACTTATTCAAATTTGCCGCGGAACAGCGATTTAATGAGCGTCTTTTTAAGGCTAACGAACCACAATGCGGAAGTATGAAAAATTCAATGAGTTCACATATTCATGCTGAAGACGCACTTATGCGCATAATTTTCATAAGAGCGACTTAAGCTGCTTAAAGGGTGGATTTTCTTGGACGTTAATATTCAAATGTGATACTTAGAAAGGAAAGTAAAGCAAAGAAAGTGCAACGTCGATGTCATAATTACGTCGGATTTAGAATCGCATGTCTTGGAAAAAGGGGAAAAAGAAAAGGGAAAAAGCTTAAATCTTTCACGTATGCGAGATGTTCCCACACAGTTCAGAGCTTCGCTTTAAATTCTTCCAACTCTAATCCTTTTTCATGTTTATCTAAAGAAGAATTTTTAGAATTCGACGCATGGGTATAACTTTCCAGTGATTTTGCTGTGGTATAAACCAATTTGGGGTGACGTGTACAAAAAATTATTCATCTGAGGCTGCTTATTCAAACTTTTTGTAGAATTTCTTCATTAGTCTTGGTTGAAGTTGACAAAAGATATCAAGTAGAGTGGGTGGAACTTGAAGACTTGCCTTCGAGGATCTTAATTCATTTTTTATCTTTTGCAACTATGATATCCTTCCTTACGTTGCTGTAGCTGTTGTTGTTTTGTTCAAATTCCATCAATGAATCTCTAAATAAAAATTAAATTTCCGCAACTTTCCTCAATTTTCCCAACCATCCCAAAAAATAGAAAAATCCATAAACAATTTTCTAACTTATACCGAGAGATTCAACATGCCAAGCATCATGAAGTCTCAAGCCCATAAAGCCAGGACATTCGTTGTGTGCAGAAGGAGATAAGGAATTCATTTCCTCCGCAGATGTCTTCCAAAAGGCAATTGCATTTGCTTTCAATGTACTTATGCCTTGGCAGTGATTTAACTTAACGTTATGCTGTCGAATTTTAAGGATATGAGAACCAGGAAGTGATGCAGACACCAATCCAGATAAGGCCAATAAAAAGCACGTGATGAACAGCGACCGCAACACACCGAAACGGGCAAGACAAAGTTTTAGTCAGAAAAATAAAAATAAAAGTAAAAAATTATTTGAATTTTATGCTTAATCCTAAAAACAAATGATCGAACATAAAACCAAAATACACAAACTTATTTTTTGCTCTTTCCCTCATCGCTTTTCCCTCTTCTCAGAAATATTAGAGAAATGAGGGGCAAGCATAGAAAAATGTGTGTTTTCCGACAGATTTTGTTTGCGCTTTTTACTTGTCACAACTATTGGCCCAGAATCGATTTGCTCGGGGTTGATGGGAAAAATCGCATTCAAATGGACGTTTCTTTTGAACAGATGTCTCGAACGATTCGAGGTTGAATGCACTCGAAAAGAAAGTAGACGAGAATTGCTGCCAAAATATAAGAAAATAGTGTAGGAAATAGTTTATTCCAAATATATTTATATGGGAGATGCAAGAGTTTTTGACAAAAAATAAATAAAAAGATACAAGAAGTTTAAAGGATTAGATATTAAATTTTTGTTAAAGACTTTGAGGATCAAGGACTTCAAAAATGAAGAGGAAAATACAACCCAAATTCTCTCATTGAAAACCGATTAGAGCCACTGGAACTTTGGTTGTGTATTTTTCGACATGACCTAATTAAAGTACATCAGATTCGAGTCGAGATTAAATTGTAGAAATTAAAACTAAAATGAAAAAAAATCTTTCCACGCTCACCTGGCAGAGTAATTAATAATCCGAGTCCGAAAGAAAGCCACGTGATAGCAGCTGCTGAGGTCTGTTGTTGACGCATTATTTCCACAACCAAATGCATATTTTATGACTAATATTTGTAAGTCGGGGTGTTCCAACTCCCCATGCAGGAGTAAAAAGCGCGTTTGAAACGAAGTTTTTGTGAGCAGAAGAGCGTGCTTTGAAGACAGAAGATGCTTGTTGTCTTGTTGGTTTTTTTTTTGTTTGGTGTAAACTGTTCACTGAGTATTAGCTTAGTCGAGTCCTTTTCGTTTTGAATTTTTTATGCATCTTGAGCTGCAATTTGTGCGCTTTTGGTGAGAATTTTTGTAAAAAAAAAATTCAAATAAATTTTTCTTGTTTCACGAGATTTTCGATTATTCTCAGCACGTTAACGTGTTTTCAATTCATTTTTATTTCCTTTTAATATTTTCACAAAATTCTTCTTATCCATTTTATAGTTTTTTTAGTTCATTTTTCATTCTCATGATTATTCGCAGGCATGAAGTTTTCCCTTTCGCGAATGTTTTACATGTTTCTTGATTTATTCGAAAATCACAATCGCCCCACACTGCCCAAAAGTTTGCGTTGCCTTGCGTTCCGTTCCGTTCCGTTCCGTTCCTCTTCACATTGTCTTACGCTTTTCAAAGTTATGCTGTGTCCGACAGTTTCCGCTTTTGCGTGTGATAAATTTATACAACTTGAAGGTTTTTCTAACACGCGCCCAAAACGAAACGAAATGAAATGGAATGAAACTTTTTAGAGCATACTTCTCGGCGTTGTTGTGTATTTCGCGATTTCAAGGGTAGTTGAATTGGATTTTCTTGATCGGAAAATGCGTTTAAAGTTTTCGTTTTGTTGTGATTTTGTTGTTCTTTTCTTTTGATTCGTGTATTGTGTGTTTAGTAGGGCATAAAATATGTATTTGTTTCCATTTGTTCTTATGTGATGCCTTGTATATTCCTTTAGAATGTAAACTGTGCGATCAAAAAATACGAGTTTTTTTTTTTACAAGTGCATACAGAGGAGTTTATTTAAGTTGGAAAGTTAGAAAGTGAACGGTAATCGGGAAAACGTAATGCTTGAAATAAGTTCCGATTAAACTTAAATTTTATGTGATTATTTACCCCAGAAAGAGTGAATTAATGTTTTCAACGGCTGTTCCTTTTACCTTGGCTGTTCCCACTGTTGTGGCTTAATTTTTGTATGTTTAATTTGTCATATTAAGTTCAAATATATACTCAAATTTTCATTTAATGTTCAAACAAAATTTTTTTTTAGTCAAGATCCAACACCAACCAAAAGAGTTCCAAAGGACTCGTTTTCTGGGGTGCAAATGCTCCGATAGGAGTTCAAAAGTAAGCGTTTTTTTCAGGAGAAACCGGCACGGAGCCTAACATAGAAAAAATATACGTTTCGGGATCTCAAAATGTATCCTTTATGATTGCTAAATTGCTCCGTAAGAGACTGTTTGGACTATCTTTCAGTTCTAAATTTTTCTAAAAATCACTCGTCTAGTCTCCCTAAGTCCTCCTATGCGGTGTGTTTTGAGGCCTTTGCAAAATCACTACTGCGAAGAATTCCATTATTCGTCCTTTGGCACTCCTTTTCGGAGCACCCCGAAAATGGTTGGCTGATAATGGGCAGTTTGTTTGAAAAACTTTCAATAGTGACGTTTGTTACTAGCGTTCATCTAATGATTTTTGAATGGCTTTAAGAATACATGCGTAATCTGTGGTATAAGGCTCAATCCCTATGTTCACATTACTAAGGTGTTCGGGCTATCCGAAGCGTAACTATTCAGACTCAACTGTATACCAAACATATTTAAACAGCCGATTTATCGAACACAGTTAAGTGACGTTAAGTCATAGAACTTAAATCGAATCGTAAACTTTTCAGGGGAATATAAATGCTCGAAATATTAGGGGTTTTCTATAAGGGGCTTCTCCAGTTTTGTCAGAAATGATACAGAAATGGAAAACTTCATATAAAAAACACTTCAGAAAATTTCTAATTCATTTCTGAAGCGTTTTTTTATATGAAGTTTTTCATTTCTGACAGAGCTGGAGAGAGCCCTAAGACGTGAAATTTTTCAAACAAAGCTTCGTTCATTAATATCTAATGCTTTCTTGATGTACGAGTTTTTCAAGTTTTCGATGAAAATACACGTTTTAGGGAAAACCCCCATTTATTTATTTCGAATCAAAAATTTTTGTAAAAACGAACTTTGTGAATACATTGTTGAGATTTCGAAAAGCCAAAGCGTCGATTTTATGACTGAATTTGGATATAATCAAACCCATTAATTCGATAATATGATGAGGGAATATGTGTGCTCAACAGCTCAAATTTGATCACCGGAAAAGATCTCATTCATCAAAGTCGACACGTGTTGAAACAAGGATTACTCTTAGCCCAGAATTAATCTCCAATCAATGCCTCGCAGGCTGTCGATGTGGACAAAAATAAATCGATTGAAAAATGGAATTTTTCGAGAGCAAAATTCAACAATGCGGAAAAACAGATTTATGTGGCTTAAGGAATTTTAAATGGAATCCGAAAAAGGGGCTTCTTTTAAATATACATATATTTAAATTTGATGCACATACAAATATATACAATGTAAATCCAAGCTCATAACTTTCATTCTTTGGAAACTAATTTTGGATTTCAACTGAAATTTCTATAATTTTTTTATATTTTTATTTTTAACGTGAACAGTGTTCAAGTGGCTTAGAGTTAAACCATTTTCCTTTACCTCCATTTTCATTCTCCAGAACTTTAAGAATTGCTTCGCTTTGGGTTTTAGAGAAACAAATTTTGTGCGATGACCTTTTTCCAAACGGATGCGTAAGACAGGTCGGCAGGCTGGGCGACTAACCGAATGCGGTTTTCCCTACAAACTTTATGTGTTCAGGAAACTCTATTTTCAGAATAATTTTTTGCTTTTTTCTGTTTTTCACAATTTGCCTCTTTATTTACTATTACCGTTTTATTGGCAGTAATTTAGACTTAAATTGGGCAATTCCCAGAGGCGACGTAATAGAAGGAAAAAGCGAAATAGCCAAAGTAAGAAGAGGAGGAAAAAACATTTTCTTTTTTTACACCATCAAAAATGCGCTTTTAGTGCGTTCCTCATTTCTCATTCCCAAGCAAGCCCTCTTCCTTCTTCTCTGTCTCTCTCTAAGTGAAATATTACTGCAAAATGTCAAGGATATTCAACATGTACACGACGTTTTGGTATTTCTTTTTGTTTACTTTCGGGGCTGCTAACTTATTGCATGGACGTTACTGAAAAATGCTGCATTGAAAATTTGTGCTCGGAATCACTTTATATAGCTGCCATAAGGTCGGATTTTAAGGCGGATCATGGAAGAACCTCCCAAC
This sequence comes from Chlorops oryzae, assembly GCA_020466095.1. Classification (NCBI taxonomy): domain Eukaryota; kingdom Metazoa; phylum Arthropoda; class Insecta; order Diptera; family Chloropidae; genus Chlorops; species Chlorops oryzae. The sequence goes on along the minus strand of CM035808.1, from coordinate 25,128,290 downwards.
CATTAACTCACAACGGAGCTTCTGGCGAGTCACTATCGATGATGTGTGGACCTGGCGTTGTAACCTGATGGAACACAATTCCTCTCCTATTGGCCAAAGCTGTGCCGCTTATGGGCGATTGCTTCCTATAAACAGACGGTCCAATTGTTGACAGTAGAGTTCCGAGTTAAGAGTTTTGCCGTATGGGAGCAGCTCATAGTAGATAATTCCCTGCCAATCCCACCAAACACACAGCAAAACCTTCCTGGCCGTCAATCCTGGCTTGGCCACCGTTTCCGCCGGTTCACCGTGTTTCGACCACGACCGTTTTCGCTTGACGTTGTCGTAAGTGACCCACTTTTCATCACCAGTCACCAACCGCTTCAGAAGTGGGTCGATTTTGTTGCGGTTCAGCAGCGATTCGCAGATGGAAATTCGGTCTATGAGGTTTTTTTGCGTTAACTCGTGTGGCACCCATACATCGAGCTTCTTTGTGTATCCAGCCTTATTCAAATGGTTCCAAACGGTTTTTTGTGCAATCTTTAGCTCTTTTGCAATCGAAACAGTGCTAACATGACGGTCGGACTCGATAATTTCCATGATTTTATCGACATTTTCGACAATTGGCCTTGGTGCATCCTTGACATCGAAGTTACCGGAACGGAATCGACGAAACCAAAATTGCGCATGATTGGCTGTTACAGTATCAGGTCCATAAACGCTATTCACATTTTCAGCCGCCTGGCTTGCGTTTTCTCCCTTATCGAAGAAAAACTGTAAAATGTAGCGAATTTTCTCTTTGCTGATGTCCATCTTTGACAAGCTCTCAAACAAAACTGAATCAATCAATCAAAAAAGTGTCAACAAAGCTTTTTTAGTAGGAACTGTCATCTTTCTAATGCCCCCTAGCGGAACACGATCGGACTTATACAACGCGAGATGCAGATAAATAACGCCATGTATTGGAAAAATAATGGATTTCTTTTTACTACACCTAATATTTGTTCTCCTATGGAAACTTTTTTTTTTTTTGAATCGGCGAAAATGTCCCTTATGACCAAGCATATTTAAAAAATTTTTTAAATAAAAATCTACTTGTAGTTTCGCTATTCAAGTTATTTATAAATTGCAACTTATTTATATATGTTTGGAAATATTGGCGCTTAAAGAATAAACTACAAAAATTTTAACAAACTTAGATACCAATAATTTGTTATTTATATAAAAAAAAGCTTTTGGGTATTTTTTTACATTTCTTGATTACGGCTACAAATAAAAATTAGCCACAGCAACACTGGTCATGCTGTCATAAATTTCTCAACGCATGAATAAATTCGCGGAACTAAACGCACACACACTTGAAATCGCTCAACGCAATTCACTATCACGCAAAATTTACCAAACAAAATTGAGGAACGCGTTGATGAGATAATGTGCAGCACATTATTGTTCAACTCGTGCTTCAACGTTGTTCGCATCGCAACTTGAGGCTCGTACACTTGATGGGGCACGCGTTTAAGAACGGTTGCGCAACGCGCTTTTTTCGTTGGTTGATTGAAATTGAATGCCTCGTACACTAGCGTTGAACAAGTTGAGGAACGTATACGTGCGTTGATAGCGTAGTGGACGAGGGGCATAATTCATTTCTGAAGCGTTTTTTTATATGAAGTTTTTCATTTCTGACAGACCTGGAGAGAGCCTCTAAGACGTGAAATTTTTCAAACAAAGCTTCGTTCATTAATATCTAATCTTTCTTGATGTACGAGTTTTCGAAGCTTTCGAGGCAAATGCACGTTTTAGGGAAAACCCCCATTTATTTATTTCGAATCAAAAATTTTTGTAAAAAGAAAATTTTGTGAAGAGATTTCGAAAAGCCAAAGCGTCGATTTTATGACTGAATTTGGATATAATCAAACCCATTAATTCGATAATATGATGAGGGAATATGTGTGCTCAACAGCTCAAATTTGATCACCGGAAAAGATCTCATTCATCAAAGTCGACACGTGTTGAAACAAGGATTACTCTTAGCCCAGAATTAATCTCCAATCAATGCCTCGCAGGCTGTCGATGTGGACAAAAATAAATCGATTGAAAAATGGAATTTTTCGAGAGCAAAATTCAACAATGCGGAAAAACAGATTTATGTGGCTTAAGGAATTTTAAATGGAATCCGAAAAAGGGGCTTCTTCTTTAAATATACATATATTTAAATTTATGCACATACAAATATATACAATGTAAAATCCAAGCTCATAACTTTCATTCTTTGGAAACTAATTTTGGATTTCGAACTGAAATTTCTATAATTTTTTTATATTTTTATTTTTAACGTGAACAGTGTTCAAGTGGCTTAGAGTTAAACCATTTTCCTTTACCTCCATTTTCATTCTCCAGAACTTTAAGAATTGCTTCGCTTTGGGATTTTAGAGAAACAAATTTTGTGCGATGACCTTTTTCCAAACGAATGCGTAAGACAGGTCGGCAGGCTGGGCGACTAACCGAATGCGGTTTTCCCTACAAACTTTATGTGTTCAGGAAACTCTATTTTCAGAATAATTTTTTGCTTTTTTCTGTTTTTCACAATTTGCCTCTTTATTTACTATTACCGTTTTATTGGCAGTAATTTAGACTTAAATTGGGCAATTCCCAGAGGCGACGTAATAGAAGGAAAAAGCGAAATAGCCAAAGTAAGAAGAGGAGAAAAAAAACATTTTCTTTTTTTACACCATCAAAAATGCGCTTTTAGTGCGTTCCTCCATTTCTCATTCCCAAGCAAGCTCTCTCTCTCTCTCTCTCTCTCTCTCTGTCTCTCTCTAAGTGAAATATTACTGCAAAATGTCAAGGATATTCAACATGTACACGACGTTTTGGTATTTCTTTTTGTTTACTTTTGGGGCTGCTAACTTATTGATGGACGTTACTGAAAAATGCTGCATTGAAAATTTGTGCTCGGAATCACTTTATATAGCTGCCATAAGGTGGAAGTTTTAAGGACCAGCGATTTATGGAAAACGTTTACATTTAATCAACAAACGAGGCCTTCTGCCACGTCAAAAGAAAGAATCGGGGGAACCGAAAAATAAACATCTGTAGGAAAAAATTCGCATCGCTTCATTGAATCTGTTGAGGTCTTTTATTTTTGAATAAAAAAACCTCCTTGAAAGGATTTTTATTTCTTTTAAGCATTATGTTTTAAACTCAATTTAATATCGATAAAAAAAATGTTGCCTATATGCCGAACACCACCGATCATATCGACCCCTTTTCGCGAATTCATCGTATGTTACAAAAACTAAATTTTACAGGAGAACAATTTTTCTATTAATCTTTCTATATGCGACTGTGTATAAGCTAAAACTAATTCCGCATTATCTCCATAGCTACAGTGCTAAGGGTTATAATATTTTTCCAGGAGATGAATTGAAGGCTTAAGAAGAAATTTGCATCAAAAAGCCAATTTCCTATAACATATAACATACGATGAATACGCGAAAAGGGGTCGATATAAAAACTTATTTTAGGTAATTTTTTTATGTTTTTACTCCCATTTGAATAAGTCAATAGATCGACCACTCGTTACACAAACAAAATACAATAAGAGAAGAGCATGCAACATTTAAAGACATAAAGCCAAGTGTTTGTCGGATTTTCCATGTCAATTACTTACTACAAATATAAATATTTTAGTTCTCAATCGTATCGACTTAGAATCACTTGAGATAAATAAAAACAAAAAATTTTCGTTTTCTCATTCGAAGCCAAATGGAATTTCCATGCCAATCACAGATCTCTCTAATAAAATATTTGAAAGACAGCTTGAATCATTGTTCGGCAGCACGTATGAGCAACGTAATGGACCCATAGTAAACGACGTTACGTATACGTCTTGTTCGAACTGAGAAGACTTATCGACTGCTTTTGCGTGGAAAACACCATGACTATTAAAGAAATTGTGTGAAAATGATGAGTGTATGCATTAGATGTGAATAAATTGTTAATGCAATCCAAACACTTTACGATAGAACGCAGTAACGAATATAAAAATAAAAATAAAAAATAAATAAATAAAGAAATATCAAGGGGCTGTTGAGAAAATGGGAAAAAGGAAAAAAATATCACAAATAAACCGGTAGGCAAATAAATTTCGCTTCATTGCAAAAAGGATCTCTCGATTCAGGAATTTTACTAAGCATTCTAATTGTTTGTTTAAAGGATAATAAAAACTCGAATCCATAATAAAACGTTACATCACATGTTAAGATTACATTGATTTGAAATTCCTTGTGTTTGCAAGAAAACAACAAAACAATCCAATTTCCATTGTCATTTCTTGAGGGGGAAAACGTAATTGAATTTCAATATATGTATGTACTTAGAACGTTTTTCGGAACGGAGATGATATTAAAATTGTTTCTTATTAGGGATCGTGTTTACTTAATATGAGCACATCCTTCTTGACAAATGACAACAAGAAAAAGGACCTGCGCTTCGCAATGAAGAACGATGAGATAAATCTTTTGTTTTTTCAATTTATTTTCCGTTTTGAAAGAAACAAAGATTTCAGTAAATAAGTTAGGTTATTCCCATAAAAAAGGAAAAGCGAAAAATTAAAAAAAATTTCATGCAAAATTTGATTCATTCATTTTCGAGGCTACTTGGTTTAAGAGTTTTCGCGGTTTGCGTTGCAAATACACGATTAAGGGTTTTTAAAGTTGAAAGATTTGTTTGTTTGTTTGTTATTTCAACTTTCTGAATAAGTGGAAAAGCTTTTCATTCTATCCAAATGGGCAGCATTTTACTTGAGTGCTTGCAAAAAAGCTTGTTTGAAGTATTTCCTTTGAAAACAACCAAACAATAGAGATTCTATCATATTTCATATTTTATGAATTAATTTTCGCTGTTTTGTTTTTGATTTGGGAAAAAATGTTCATAAAAAATTCCTGGAATCTTCCATTTAATTTGACAAAAAAACGTTAAGCTTTTTTTAAACTTTGACCAAAGTAGGTACCCGATAAAGTTTATTAAATCATTTTAATTCATTAAAAATCAAACAAGCCTGAATTAAATTATGCAAATAGAACAGAAAAAAGAATACAATAATATTCGCGAAGACACGGATATATTTCGCAAAACAATTACGTAAATAAAATTAAAATATTAAAGTGAAATAAATTCCTAAAAAACTCCTTGATCTGCAAATACGATAACCCCGCTGAACTCACGTGGACGCAAAAGAGTTGGGTACCAATTTCCGCTGCAACGATCCCGAAATTGTGGGCTAACGAGGCTTACAGAATCTCAATCTAACAACATATTACCACGTATGAAAGTTATTTTAACAAGCGACGAACAGTCTACCGTTTTCAATAAATTATCAGTGGATGCGAAACGGCCGTAAAAACACGGAATTCATTACTTTAAATGTTGCCATTGCAGATGAACGCACCGATGACACGTTGCCGGATTTGAAGCTATGCTGTTTTCTTCGCATTTCCGGTATTCCATATGCATGAGTTCCTTTTCACTTTCCGCTTAATAAAATGGAATCGTCGAAAAATGATTTTCTTTTTTTTAAATTTATTTTTTGACTAAGCCAAGTTATCGGTTAAACTTTCCTGGCACAAAACGCGCCAAGGCTGTAGCTTTAGAAGCATTGGAAATTGAACGTTGAAAAATTTGAAAATTGAAAAACAATAATCGGTTCGTTCAGTTCAGAAATATTCACGTGATTCGCTCTTGAGCTCGTGATTCACGATAAAAAAAATTTTAAAAAAAAATTCAAACATTAAAGAATATTCACGATGACGATTTCCTTGGCATTTCTTTTTATCTCATTTCTTTGAAAACTGCACATCAAACGTTCACTTCACTGTTATCCGCTGATATGAACTGCCTCGTTCAAGCCCACGTTCTTAACTGAATGCGAAGTGCGTTCTGAAGCAGTCACGAGCGCTGGATGCTTGTTTGCCGCGCCATCGAGAGGAGACGTTCGCATCGCATCGAAATCCACCACGGCCGAATCTGTTTCCTTTTTATTATCCGGAAAATCCTTTGTAATTCGATGCCCTTAAATCATAGTCCTTTGAAGTTGAAGTTCTGATGCTGCAGTTTGCTGCAGAGAACTTTTTGCAGAAAGAATTCGGGAAGAGCAGAAAAAGAGAGAGAGAGAGAGAGAGAGAGAGAGAGATTTCTCTTTGGAAAAGTAAAAGCGAGCATATGTTTTTCTAGCAATTATCCGTTAAACGTTAAAACGGGAAACGTTACTTACACACATATTATCAAATGAATCCATGAACACGTGTTGGAGAGAAAGTAACGAAGAATCCATTCAAAAGTAAATGTGAACACTTTAAGAGCATGGACAGATTTAATTAAAGGCCTGACAGCGGATTCGTTATCTGGTTAAAAGGTGAATTCGTTCTAACATTAATAGGTGTCTTATTAAAATTGTTACCCTCTCTATATATCAGGTGTTGAACGAGGACATCAAAACTGTAGGACGATTAGATGGGAAAAAAATGGGAAGGAAGGATTTCCTTCTTATATTATGTGAACTTCTCTGGGATCAGGTTAAATTGGATGGATATATTTTTAAGCCGCATTCTGACGCAATTTTTATGGCTAAGAATCTTAAATAAATTTCGAACTAAATAAAAAAAGAAGGTTAAAATGCTAAATTGCTCTGGTTTTAACACCTAAACACCTGAGAAGGCTTGCCGAGAGAAGTTTGGGCCTTCCTTTCTTTTTCACTAAAAATTTCCTCTACAAATACGGACTCCTTCTAAAGCTGAGGTCTTCTCGTCCCAAAACCAGAGCCAAGTAACATAACAAAAGGTCATAACACCATTTGCCAAAGAGTCATCAATTTGGGTCTCCTTCTTCTAGATTTCTAGATTTCATGCAATGGAAAGCTGTCATAATTAACATTGAATGACCAATCGTAGAATCAATATCATTTATAATTTCAAATAATGCAACCATTTTCGAAGAGTTTCAAATGTTTTCATACTGGGAAAAAGTTTTTATTGATTCCAAGTAGAATTTTCATAATCTCATTCACAGCGAAAACATATTTCTAGTGCTTTCAAATGCCACAAAACGTCTTTTTTTTTGTTGCAATTTCTATTCAATATTTTTGATTGTTTTATGAAATAATTTTGTTCATCCATTGAAATAATTTTTTCATACTAACCATTGAAAAGAATCAATTTGATTTAGGGAAAAAGTTCGTATTGCTCCAGTCCCATTCATTGTTTTTACGTTTCGGAGAGTAAGTGCAGTCGTTCAGAGTGGAATTGAAATGCTCGCATCGATTCCATTGTCTTTAAAAGCTATTTTTTCGAAAATCTCAATAGACGAACTTTTGAATTGGCATCATTATCCTTTCAATAGAATTCTCTTTATAAAAACTTTTTGATGGAATTTTTCAATTTAATCATTTATTGTTTTACATTGACTTCTGTTACCTTGTGTTTAGGCCAGTCAGCTGAATGATTAGGAAAGGGTCAGCATTAGGTGTTTTTCAAAACAAAATATTGATGGCAAACAAACTAGCATATGTATGATTACAATATGACCTGCTGTAACAATCTTTCTTTTATGAAAAATCTATCGTTGATAAATTATTTAAGTTAATGGAAAATTCATGCAAAATAGATGACATATTATCGATTCATCAACGGCAAAATATTATCTCCCTTATATTGTGTTCCATAGTAAATAATCTAAGTAAAATCCGTAAAAACTTGTCATGTTGATCAAAATACTTTCGAAGTTTAGCTGAGCGTATACCCTACAGTGATGCGGAGTTCAATTTACCAAAAGGGACTAGCCTGAACTTCTCCTTTCTCATCTTTGAGAACTGGAAAGACTCTGGTGATAAACGAAGGATTGAGGGCCAGATAGGAGGAGTACATCGATCTAGGAAAAATTTAGTCAGATTCAATAATCAAATAAAGTTCCATTTGCTCTAGAAAAAAGTTGCATATTGTTGTTCTCTAATAACAATTTAATTTATGATAGGATATACTCCTCAGAGGGACATCGTGGCATTTCTAAATGCTTCTCGACTAGGAAATAAAACGGGTTCTTGTCACAAAAATCGTTTGTGGATGCAGTGGCATGGTGACTAAGTTCCCAGACCCTTTATCAATGTAATCTATCATTTATCTAGCAATTAAATATTTGGATATTTTTGCCCAGTCGGGGACTAGCTTTGAGGGCAGTTAAGCCTACGATTGGGTATGAAATTTGTCAAACCTTTTAGCGAAATTGTTCGCCGTTGATGTATGCACATTGTATTTTATTTTCGAAAATAGTTTTCCGACAAGCTTACATAAATTTATAAAGCACAACATCGAAAAATATTTGCAATAAAATCAAAATTTTCTTACAATTTTGCACAACAGAATTTGGCAGCTAGCCATAGAGAGATACAGAGAAACTTATGAAATAACAACAACGACATGCAGTATGACAAAGCAAGTAGGTTCTTTCGGTAACTTCATGCTCAGCTCAGATCTCAAAAACTCTCAGAGGATTAAATGACAATATTGGGGACATGCAGACAAAATTCAGTTTCGATTCAAAGAGTATCCTTTAGGTTTTATGCACAGCAATATTTCGTGAAATATTTCGTAAAATATTGCGCGCAACGTTTCGAGATTGCGTGCACCTCAAATAACAGTATGAATAAAACACATCTTCACAGTGAGCTTGGAACATGATATCAAAAGTAATGGATGCGGTAGGAACCTTTTATAAGCATCATACAAATACAGTGTACTCTCGCTTAAGCGGACACCTTTGGGAACGAAGGATATGTCCGTTTTAGAGGAAACTGTTTGAGAAGTAAAACCACTAGAGCATTGCCAAAAAGTGCCCCTTTAAGGGAGGTGTCCGCTTAAGAGAGGTCTCCGCAAGGGGAGAGTACACTGTATATGAATTGAAGGGTAAAGCATCTATATTCATTTATTTTTATTTTAATATCTTAAAGACTTACGGTTTAAATTAAAAGACTTTTTTAAACGAAAAGTAGTACTTAGAGATATTTTTAAAAAGCAGTCAGAAAGTGGTGGGAAAACTGGAATACACTGAAAGAATTATTAAGTTTTTATTTTCGTTTTTGTGGAAAATTTTCCCTCAGTGTAAAATTTAAGAAATGTTTTTTTAGGTGTTTTGTTGTATCAACTATTAGCCGCCATTCGTTTCACCTTTTTGTCCTTATAAGTTTTTGACATATTTGTTTTTTAATGCTTGATAAAGGGCTCAACAAAAGCACATTTCCAGGATATTTCATGAACACTATCCTATTGGAATGTAATAATCGGTTTCTACAAGATTTTAAGGGAGTACCTATTAAAAAATCAACCAAACTCTGAGATTCTTTTATTGGGGCCGCATGCCTTACTGAACCGGAAAGACTCTTCAAAGAGTACCTAAATGAGAGATGTTGGCTCTTAGAACATTCAAATCTACTTAAGTGATATTATAAATGATTGAACTCTTTTCATCACACGCTTCAGTTTTTCGTTTGACTTTTCTCTATTTCCGCAAAATGCAAATAAACACATTTTTGGAAAAAAAAAGGATATATATGACCGCATAAAATACTCTCCTTTAATGCACAACTGCGAATGTTGCATTCAAAAATTTAATAGCCCCATGTAAGGATCAAAGCTCTTCATCCACCAACGTTCTCTTCTTCTGGATATTAATAATGGAATACTGCTTTTTTCGAAATACTTTCTTATTCATACACTCAATTTGTACTTGTCATTTTTTTTCAAGTACTTTCACTTCTCATTTTTAAAGACAGTCGCAATGCGAAAAAATGTCCTTTTTTCCATTTCAATTGCATTAAATTCTATTAAAATGTCTAAACATAAGAAACTGTTTAAATTTAAGTTTTCTTTTTTGTAGCTTCCTGATATCCAACAACAAAAACAACAAAATATATCATGTGAATTCAAAGAGCAACGCAACGTTTGAATGAATTTTAATAAAAATTATATTTGCATGAACGAGAAAAGGAGGAAAAAAGAAAACAAACAAAAAAGTTGGCAAAATTTCTCCTTACTGTTCCAATTTTATGAGGAAACAAAGAAAAAGAACAAAAGAGAACATAGAAATACTGACATTGCAAGTTCCATTTATTATGTGACAACTAAAAGAAACTTTTCAGCAGTGATTCTTAACCATTGCACCACGGGGAATCCCAATATCTATCGTCCATGGTAAGATAATTTGTTAAAATTTTCATGCCATGAATTTATGAAATTTACTAATTGCAGGATTTTCCACCTGGGCATGAACATTTAGGTTCTCAACATGGGGTAAGTGAAACGTAGTTTAAGGTAAAGGAAGAACTGTGTTGTTGCCAGTTTGAGAGCATCTTTTAAATGCTTGGCAACACTGTTTCTAAAAAGGCGACTTTTTCATGAGAAGTTTTACTTGGCGAAAGTACTTGTAGAGATGCGGGTAAATAAATGTTCTCAAATACTATTTAAGTAAAAAAAAAATATTTTTTTTTACTTCTGTAAAGCAGAGCTGCCATTTTTCAAACTGAAGACTTATTTAATTGCATTTAATTGCGCAGAAGGACGAAATCTTTGAGAAGGGACAAGTTTTAATTGGCATTAGAAGTGTTAAGAATTTAGTTGCTTTATAATCAAGAGATATTTGTCTCTACAGATGTAATTTCGAATTTGTTCTGACAGATTTTTCTAACTCATTCAGTAAGCATAATTTAAGGGGGTTATCCCATTGGGCAAAATTGTTTTTGCAATTTTATTTTGCATTTTCTTATAGCTTTGATATTTGAAAATATTCTGCTAAAAGGATTTTTTGAAATTCGAAATTCGTTTAGAAGATTAAAGCCTTCTTTGTCGAGCAAGGATTGCGCTAAAACGAATAATTTTTGCGTTGCTTCAATTTTTAACCGCATTTATCTCGAAACCAATTTTTTTTAACCTGGAACGATTTGAATGATAGAAAGTGGAATTGTCAGAGTAGAATTGTCACCATTATGGCGTGAATCTCAATCATAATTAAAAAAATTTTTTTACAATATTTTTTTACACTAAACTACAAAAAAATATACCCGAAATCGATAGGTAATTTTTCAATCTCCGCCATTTTGTAAAAAAAAATCCCAAAATTATTTTGGAGGTTCACGCAATACTGACATCTATACTGATTAAAACCCTGTTTTTCTTTTCCATTTCGGACAACTTGGAGACCTGGAATCGCACTACACCTTTTTTTTGAGCATCCACTTTGACGGCCGAGAACTTTTTTGAACCGCCCTCAAAAAAAAAGATCTTCTTTATTAACATTCATTCATTTCTAACACAATTAAAAAAAAAAAAAAAAACTGAAGAATCTCTTTTCGTTTTCTGTCAGGAATTTTTTTAAAAAAGGTCCAAAAACAACCTCGCCAATGAGACAACCCCCTTAAGGGAAGCTTAAAGATAAACTTATTTTAATTCGGCGGTTCTTTGATTGAATGCTTGAAAGGACCAATGAAAATAATTTTCAAATCTTTACCTAAACTGGAGCATCCTTCATGAGTGGCTTTGACGTACTTTAGTACATACTTAATCTCCCAAAAATTTTACCTAATTGAGGTTGTTTCTTGGTCGTATTTCAAATTGAATTCTTTCGACTCAAGAGGACTAAAATTTAATTCTGTTTTGCCGACATCCCGAAAATTGGGCTGATCACGAAACCAGTTCTCAGGTTCAACCTTAAATGAATTGACGACAGTTTCCTATTTGAAAAATACATACATATGCATGAGAAAACTTCAATGAAATTGTACCTTAGTTCCTAATGAAGTGAAAAAGGGCAGAAAAAAAAACAATATTGTAAAATGGCTGTACGTAAAATCCCGTCTATGGTATCCTCAAATAGGCGTTCAGCTTACGAGCTTCCTCTATGAAAATTTCATTGATTATTTTTCCGCGGAGATTGTTGAGAAACGAAAGCGAACGCGATGTTATGCCGTGTCTGGAGTGCAATTTTTCATTGTTTTCCGTGGAAGTTTCGAATGAAATTTTCTTTTTATAAATAGAATTCCTTATGATTTATTATGGCCCTTGAATGGTTGCTGCAAATGCTGCAAATGCGTCAGTTCATTTGGGTTAGAGATGAAAAATTGTTTATATTCGCTATTTATGGAAGGAGAGTTTTCGTTTTCGTTTTCGTTTAAAAGTACCAAAAAATTTAATAGAATGTCTTTATTTTAAATGAAAGTTTTCTAATGAAGATTCATCGAAGGCATTGTTAGTTGTGTCTAGTCATTGTGGTAAGGATTCTGGTTTGGCTTGGGCTTTTAGTAAAATTAAAAGTTAATCATTAAAATGTAAGTCTTTATTTTTCCATGAAAATAATTGAGCGGGCGGATAAAGGTAGTATGGGTATTTATTCAAACCTCGAACTTAGTGAGCTTTGAGAACTTTTTAAACAGCCATCAAAGCTTCCATGTATTTTGACAGTTAACGCAAAGAAGTTCTCAGAGTTCACTCCTTCGAGGGTTCGACTGAATTCCCATAGTGAAAATAGTGTAAGAAGTAGGAACATTTTGACTTTTGAGCAATGGATATTCGGGGAATATTAAAATGCGGTTTCTAATTAAACCTGTCACATCCTAGATTTAATTGAGACTTCCCTAGATCACAAACTGAATGCTTACGATATGTGTATGTACAAAAGATTTGTGCCGTTACAATCAAGAAAATACAAAAAACCTGGCAAATGACAGCTCGAAAAATTGACTGAAAAGATTAGGGCCATCGTAAAGTCATTCATATTTGTTAGTCGCTCGCATCCGTCTGTAGGCTTAGGTTGTCTGTCTAGAAAAGGAAACCTTTTGTTTGTCAAGTTATTGTTTGAACAGGGTAATTCCCACAATGGTTGATGTTATGTCGAAGGCTTGACTGCCTTAATGGTTGGTTTAATGGCAGGGTTATCAAAGAATTTCCTGAAGTTCTAAGGGAAAAGAAATAAATAAATGTTTCGTAAGCTGTTTTCTTGCTATTTGTCATTATCGAGTTCCTCGAAATGTTGATTCTGTACGCTCACATAAGTATGCCTCAGAAATATTTGAAGGTTAAGTAGAAGCTCTTCCAATAAGAACAATGTATGTATTTTGGCAGTCAATCGATACTTGGAAATTTTTTTCATTATTAGAACAACGTCCTTTTAAGTGCTTTTGGAAGCTACACTGTATGCTTGTGGAATTGGGTATGAGCGCCAGGGCGAATTTCTCTCTCAATGGTTCCTTTGAATCCTATTTCAAAAATGATAATCGAAAGATTTAACCATACCTATAGGATTTCCAGTTGAAATTTTTTTCTGTAGAAATTTTTTACTTTTTTGAACATCAATGTCCCATGTACACACACGTCTACATCGCATCGGGCTTTTTGAGTGGTTTTTTTCATTACACGAAAATGTTTTGATGCGTGCGTAACATGAGCGTATTGTGTAGTCACACAAATGTTAACAAACATATTGCGAAACAATGCAACAGTTTTACGATGCGATTGTATCAACAATTTGCCAAAATTTGGAAGCTGTTGCGATGCATATGCTTTGATAGACAGAAATAGTCAGAAATCAGCGGTTGCTCGATGACGTAATTGGATCACTCCATAAACACAAACATGAAATTGGTTCATTGCACACATTTCCATGAGCGTTGGTGACCTAAAATTGCAGTTATTGATGCAATTTTGTAATTGGCGCTGTCAATTCTGTTCTCAGAAATGCGAAAATAAGCGAATTTAACTCGATATCTGGGTCAAAACTTTTAAGTCTTTAAGGATATCGCATTCGAATTGAATTGAAATCCGAGTTTTATCACTTTTTCTAATTTGGTTTTTTATATAAACCCTTTAGTATTGATCAGCCCAGGCCTAGGAAGGATCAGTGCCAGGCTTTTGAAAACAATCCCGATTTGAAGAGGTATTCTTTTGTAAAGGCATTGGAGACTTTTGTTTTATTTTGTCATAGTTTTGTTAACAGGCAAGGGTCGCTGGATATGGAAAGTTTAGAGAGTTGTGAACCGGCTTTTCTTATTTGGAAGGTGAAGGCCGGGGAACGTATTTTCCATCGACGTACTCGGTCGTGATTAAATCAGTTTATTGGATGTTTAATCAATGGAAAATTTGGAAATTACTTTTACAAGGTGTCATAATCAAAGAACTTTCAGATAAACTGTTCCAGATGATTACCATCTGGGCTTAGATTTTGTTGGTTTTTCTCAATTTAAAGCATAGGTATTTTAAGGAGCAAATATGTTTCTTACCAATATTTGGCTAATAAGTTTAGCGAAGTTGAACTTCAAACCGCTTTTATAAATTCAAAAAAATTCATATTGAAGTTAAAAATCGATTTGAGTTTTAACTTTATGTGAGTTGAACAAAATTTTTACTCCATAAAGTATGCTTCAAATTTATAAAAGCAACTAAATCCGAGCCCTGATTATAATTTTCAAATATCAATTATTATTCCTCAATCAATGAATTCAAGACTTTTTGGCTCGGATTGATAAAAAAAAACCCCCCAAAAAAAAATGGCTAATTTTAATGGCTTACCGCTGAAAAAATACATCCCTTTTAGTATTTATTTGTCGAAGAGATGAAAAGGAAAATCCTCTGATTACTTTTCCGTACATTCAACGGAATTTCCTAAAGGTATATTATTAAAATTTACATATGTACGTATGTACGGCATTATGAATTCATGTGAGTGTATGCACTTAATATCGAATGACGTAGAGCAATGGCTTGCGGATAAAGTCGAAAAGGCTCCTTTGAAAGGACCGTAAAAGATAAAACTCAAATTATGAAATGCATGTTTACATCATCAGATATCCTGGCATGTGTTGCCTCGCAAGTCAGTCTCATACGGCACGGAAAAGCGCATTCACCCCCTTTGCAATTTCCTGAAAAGGGAAAATGGATATTAAAATTGAATCCACGTCGAGAATTTCGTCTCTTTGTGTGTGTATGCGTAAATAAAGTTGATTCAGATAATGTTATGCATTTAAGTAATTTTGTTGATATAGATTTAAACGCTTGAATCTATCTGCTCATAATGGTGCATACGAAATTGCCTTACAAATTAGGTTAATAGATTTATGCATTCAAATTAATTTAATTATCCACATAGCCACTTAAATCGTTTATGTCAATAATATTTGCTTAATATTGTTCACGAAGAATGTGCATTATATATTGTCAGCTACGACCAACAGCTGAATACTTTTCTAAAGGACAACCAACAAAGTTTGAAGTGACCACACAAATCCTTTGTTAATAGGAGCATGTCTTTGTTTGTTAAGAGCACAAATGGAATTTTGGTTTTTCAATCGAATTGTGCATGATAATTTTATGTAGAATTTTAAATTGATCTGTGTTTGATTGATTTTTCCGAAAATTGCATTGGAATGAAAAGAAATTAATCCCGTTTCCTTCTCTTATTTTGTTCCCCTTTTCGTACACGTTCATGCCACTAGCTTACAGCATTTTTAAACAGTAGATGTAAGGCACTTTTCTTATCGACTTTGGCCTAATAAACACGAAAAGAATATTTAAAAATTTTTTATAGAAGCGCGTTTTTTTAACATTGATTTTTGGATTGATTTTAAGGTGGTTGTCCGATTTCGCCGCTGCAACTGTGTGACCGCGGACAAAAAAGTGAAATCGGGAAACAGAAGCAACACCGCACAGGGCGGCTGAGCGCAATCCAACAACAAATCATTAACAATCTCTAGCCGACGTTTCCCGCGCGCGATATTCAAATTCTTCTCAATTATTTTAACGAGTCCACGATCCAGTCCTCCAGCGTCATCGTCCGCATGATCAGTACCCTCAAATCAAACTCGACGTTTGGCACCGTCAACCGGCTCAGAAAAGGTACGTGGTCATCTCAATTTATATTTCTATAAAATACCCTCGTGGAGGCACGATCAGAGGTGTTGCAGCTTTTTCGGGCAGAACTCGAGACTGCATCATCCGATTTGAACCAATTATCTCTTAAATTAAAGAAAGTAAACCCCTCTAACACG
This sequence comes from Chlorops oryzae, assembly GCA_020466095.1. NCBI lineage: Eukaryota > Metazoa > Arthropoda > Insecta > Diptera > Chloropidae > Chlorops > Chlorops oryzae. The sequence continues at coordinate 25,112,233 of CM035808.1, read as the reverse complement.
TTTTTGTTCATAGCATAAAGATCGATCTACTTTCTAGAGGCTTATGAAGAAATTTGTTTTTAGGAATTTCCTGTAAAAATATGTGTTTTTTTTAAGTTTAAAGCTCTATAGCATCTTATTTTCTTGACCGATCTTAAAACTATGTAAGGAAAAGTCTTAGAAGGGTAATTTGTTTCGATTTGAGAGATAATTTGCTCAATTCAGATGACGCAGTGTAGAGCTCTGCTCGAAAAAGCTGCAATACTTCCATCAAAAATATTTTTTTTTCATAAATCAATATAAAAAAAACGCTTTCATAAAAATTTTTCAATTTTTAAAGTATTATTTTCATGTTTAGAAAGTCAAAGTCCATAATGCTATGTTCTCACTAGGCCAGGTTAAGGTTATCGGCGAAACCCAGGGTTTCAAATGTGAAAACGCATATAAAAAAAATCATCTAACCCGAAAATAAACCCCGGGTTAACATTTAACTCTGAGGTTTGCGCAGAGTTGCATTTGAAAATTTCAGTTACATTTGCTAACACCGAGTACAAAAACCGGGTAAAAATTTAATACGACACTGGCAGGAAGCTTTCACGTGCAGAAAATGAGTGGGGAAGGATGCACGTATTTGGATATGTAAATTTTAATCACAGGTCGTGGAACGTTTTATGATGCCGCTTTCACTATTAGCTCCATTAATCTTTTTTTGTTCCTGCGGATATTGCAATGGTCTTCTAATATTATTGCTTCCAATATTCCTTTGGCTTTTTCAGCTTCTTTAAACATTTCTAATAAAGCAAATTCCATTTTTATTTTCAATTTCTCGATGATATAGTAGTGGTATTCAAGCAACAGTGCAAACGCAGTGTGCAATATTTGCACTTGTCAAATTGCGTACAAAAAAAGCAGTGCAAATATTGCACACTGCGATTTGCACTGTTGCTTGAATACCACTAATATATCAGATATACCTTGCGCAATTTTTATATTTCAAACTCCCAAGCCGGACATTATCGCATGCATGTAATGAAAACAGCGGCCATCTCTTAACAAACTTCATTAACAGTTAGGATTAGTAATGCGAGTAGCCGCTGTATGAATTTTCACCACTTCGGAAGTAGTGCACTTTCCGGCTGGGTCATACGACGTTTGTAAGCCTTAACTCGCTCTAACCTGATATGAACGCTTTGAGTTAAAGTATCGGGTTAAGTACTTAACCCCTATAGTGAGAACATAGCATAAAAAAAGTTTATTTAAATGTTCAAAAGAAATAAACAAACATTTTGTAAGCTAGTGTAATCGCTTGAAAAAGACTTCAGAAGACGTTTTATTTTTCTACGCTTGAAAGCCATTTCGATTATATGAATAAAGCATTAAAATCAAACGCTCTAAGCTTAAATAGTACCAAAGAGTTCGATCAACATGACAACATAAACTGAACTTCAATTTATTTCTTTTTTGAAAACAAGAAAACATTGTTCGCATGTGGCAGCGAACAATTAAATGCAACCCTGCGATGCTAATGAAAAGGAGATGGCATAACAGCTGTTCGCTTGTTGCTAAAAACGTGTGATCGCTGAATTCGCGAAAACTCAAAGCGAAGAGATCTTTTTTTTTATTCATTTATTATTTATTTGTCAAATGACTAGTTTCACAAATAATTGCTGGGTAAGTTGTTTTCTACACAATTATTGCATTCAACAAGTGATTTGAATAGGGAAGCTTGTGATGTTTTTACTTCAAAGCAAAATGATATAGATATGTATGTATGTATGTATGTATGCATGTGTAACCAATAGGTATACCTATAGAGACCGGATAAATGCGAAATGAGAATATTTTCATAAGAAGCCATAAAAACGGCATCGTGCACCGTATTTCACTACTCATAGATTCAATTTTGGGGAAACCTTAGCAATTATAACATGTGTTTCATTTTAATTAGCCGCATTTTTCGCTAGAGCTTAATCGCAGCTATCTCCTGCCCTCTAATGTGCAAGAAGATGACTGTTGAGGCTTGTGCAAAATGCACAACGCGCAGCTTTAAATGTAATTAGTTGAAGCTGCACTTTTATCTGCGCAATTTGTGCAGAAGTCATTTGTAGCTGGCGCTGGCTTATCTGGGAAACTTGTGCCATGGCAAGCAACTCTTCCGCTCTTCAACTCCGCTTAAATTGCGTATCGTTAGAACGGCTTTGAATGGCTTGGCTGGAACGGACGGAAGTTGGAAAATAAATACAAATTTTTCCTTTTGTTGCATTTCAATTCTGCGCAAGTTTTTATATCATCATATTTTCGATATCGCAATCAAAAGGAAAAAAAAAAAATTTTCAATTGAACACTAAATTTTTTGGAAACTCCCATTGGAGTTGAAAGTTTTATGGGAGTGCGATTGCGAATGCAAGGAGAGAAAAAAAGCCATGTTTTTATTCAATATTACAGCAACAATAAATATTGATGAGTGTTTTTTGTGCAGAAACAATTAAATACATGCTTTGTTGACTGTCCATTCAGGTTAAGCAAATGTTTTTGGATTAAACGCAAATAGTTGAAAGCAATTGCAATAAAAGAACATTATTTTGAAGGTAAAAACAGGACGAAATTAAGCTTTACAAGCAGCGAAGGAAGGGGTTCTATTTTGTCCAAAAATGATAGCAAATGGGAATAATTCTGCTCTTCAGGAGAGTTTTTTATTGAACCGGAGTCAACTTGTTATGTTTGTCCTCTATTTTTCGTTTGCTGAATAAACTCACTAAAGGGAAGCGCAGGAGCAGGTCCATAAAATTCATGAATCTGAAAGGGTTTTTCTGTTTTTGTAAACATAAAAAGTTTCGAGTTTGTAAATCGCTCGCACACAGGAATATTCACTTCTGGAACCAGACGACGAGTTGAGTGGCTGCCAGCAATGATTACATGACAGCCATTTTGTGAAAAAATATCAGCTTAAGTATCGCAACAGGCCACATTGGCAGTTTCGATTTGACTCTTTGATAGTTGTATAAGGCTGGTGCGGCTGGGGCAATGACTTCGATTACCAAGGCACATGTTTTTGCGAGTCCATTGATCAAAAGAGTAGGCAACTCCTACAGTAATTTGCGATTGTTTGGAGACATGCTGTAGACCAGATGTCACTGCACATTCGTTGTCCGTTGACCCCACTTGAATTGGTTTATTTTCTTCGAAACACAAGCAAATCGATTTACCTTTTATTGGCTGAGCTTTTGTCGACAAAATCGAGCCCCATTTAAAGTTTCTGTTGCCAGAGTTTTTGGCTCCAAAAGTCGAACCCTTTTTATTGCGTTACTTCACATGATGGAGGAAATCCTTATTTCGTTTTGATACTCAATGTCAACCAACGAAAATTTTGAAGATACATTTTCTCGACTTGAGTTGCTCCATGAGTGAGTGAGCCTTCAGAGTCCATATGCTTCGAATAAACTTTCTTAAAGTAAATCTCAAAGCTAAGGCCACAACAAAAAGTTTTCTTGAATGAATTATGAAAATAAAAAATCATTCCTTCCCATTTTCAAAAAAAAAAAAAAAAAAAAAAAATCTTTCGGAATACTCTACTTCTGAATGTTGTTTCATTTTTTCTTGAATGATGCCAAAGTCAACTGAAAAAAAAATTAAACCATTCATATTCATCACGATGGTAATAAATTATAACAAGAGAACGAGGCACAATCTTGGGACGTGCATACATTTGCGAACGAAAAAATGACATTGGAAATGTTTTATGATGTTTCGAGTAGTATTTTTGATCCCCTTTGCGATGATAAATTAAGGAATATTGTTTGTAGAGTAAGATTGTTTTTTTGTTTTTTGGAAGATAGTTTTAGATTTCTTTAATTTTCAATGAGCAGAAAATAAATTCAAAATGCGTTCTTTTAACCAAAAATCTATGTAGGCCAGTCAAGATAATGACATTTTATTACATAAAATGAATTTCTGGTTAGACGAAGAACGAAATTTCCTTTTTTTTTTCACACATTCCACGAAAGATGGGTGTCCGGTGCATTTGTTAGTAGCACCCTTTCGATCTGTAAATGACAAGCTCAGCTAAAGGACCTTTTCATTACATTTCCCTAAAATAAAAATCCCATAATCAGTTTTATTTTTTGTATGAAAGAACATTTTTGTGATGATTGAAGATTACAGAAAACCTTTTTGCAAAAAGAAAACGAAAATTTATATAATTTGCTCATTCGATGTAATAATGTGCTCCGAATTTTTATTAAATCCTTAATTTCTCGTTATCTCATTCAACGTCAATGTCAGAAAAGCATATTTTTCTTTTCCACACGGACTTACATTAAGGACTATCATGAGGATATGAATAGTGAAATGGACTATGAATTCATTAAAATATAAATGCGAAACAACGATGTAGCCCAACCTTATTCCACAGGATAGGCCATAAATTATGACTTGTTCTTCTTACCTTACTCTTGAAATGTTTCATTTCGCTTTGGAAGAAAATAATAAACGTCTCGTTCCAGTCAATGGAGACACTAATATGCCCAAAGGGATGGTTTAACTAAGCATTGAACTTTCGATATGCTGCTTTCATTTCCCTCGACTTGTGGCGCAATTGATTTCGAACGCTTGCGAGCGTCGCTTTTTTTTTTTTTTAGATTTTCTTGGGATGCACTTTATGTGAAATTTTTCATTTCTTCTCACATTTTTCCTCATTTTTGGCATTTAAAATTTGTCTTTCCTTGTCAGAGGTATTTTTACTACGAAGAATCGAACGATTTGATATCATTTGGGAGAGTCCAAATATCATGAATTATTTTTTCATAGTCGAATTTATTTTCTAACAACTGATAAGTTTGTGGTCCCTTTTGAACACATCATTTTTTCATATTTTGAAAAGATATTTTTTTATTTTTTATTTCTAAATCTCATTTTATATTTCTTCTTGTTTTTTCTTAAAGGTTCGTCCCATGCATAAATGATGTTAACAACGAGCTTTTCAGTCAAAAGCACATAGAGAGACCGAGATTAGCCTAATAACATTCATGTTTGCATACATAAAGGATGCAGTCGAAAGAGAAATGGTAAACTTACAGTAAAGGTAAGCAGTGAAAAAAGAAAAATCCTTTACTTTAATATTTATGTGTACCTTTATATATATATATAACCACTTTTTATATACATATACAATAACTAAACTTGATAGTTTGGGGGATTGAAAGCTTAGTGCAAAACACGTGAACAAAAACAAGAGAACAGAAAAAGGATATGATAAACGAAAAAATACGAAAGGGAAAAAGCAATTTGCGAATGCTGTGATTTAAATGAATGAAAAAAAGCTATGCATATTCATTTTTTTTTCCCTTCCTCGATTTGGGCAAAAATAAAAGAGATTCTCCTCTAGGATGTCGTCAAAAGCCAGCTTAATACAACTGCACAGCAGCTTTTTGTGAGACCGCATAGACGCCTTTTCAATGATCCCTCTATCATGACCCCAGTTGAGATGTTATCCCACAACAAGACGATTCTTTCCACCAGCATGGTGTGCACATTTAAGCCGCCTAATTAGGTAATTGCCATAAGCATAAGTGGCTTCCTCCTCGGGCATGTTTGCGTTTGTGATTCTACACCACACCACACCCTTTTTTTTCTTTTTTTGGGTGTCTAATCTTTCATTTTTGTGTCAAGCGGGATTGCAGCTTCGGACTTTATGGCGGTAGCTAGCTGAAATTCGCTCTTTTGATTGTAGTTTTGGCTTAAAACGAAAATTAATCTAGAGCTATTTAAGATACATTTCGCTACTCTTTCCTTAAGTGGAGCAACTTTCGTGTCTATTCTGGATTCATTCATTGAATTTTCACAGAAACGATGACTTTCATGGATAAAACTTCTTGGAAGAACAAAAGAAATACTTCGCAGAATAAAGTGGAATTATTGTCTATCACAATAGAGAACATACGAACGGCTTTAAACGCTCAATTTTCCATTTTGCACTTTCCTTTGTAGGGCATATTTGAAGATCAGATTTTGCATTTTCCATTCAGTTTCATTTGATTTAACGATCGATTGCGTGCTATATTGCGCACAAGGCAGCGAACGAAAGGATGAGTGAATACTGCGATGCTAAATTGCTAGAGAAGCTAACGTTGCATGGTTTTCATTTCTGTTTCACTACACATCATGCTAGTGAATGAGGATGTTGAAGTTGCTGTTGAGCTCTTTTCGAATTCGAACTCTGAAGCCTTTAAAGTAATATGAATCGATAAATTAAAATAATCTTTAAATATTCTCTCAACTACTCGCAAATTGGCATTTATTTTCATAAATTCTGAATACAAAGCATTTGAAAATGTTCGCTAAAAAACTATTTAAATAAAGATGAATACATTTTATGTAGCCTTATATTGTCTTACAAATGCACTGCATGCTTGGCCCTCTAACGAGCAATGAAGATCCTTGAAATGACGGATTGACAGTAATTGTGTTTGGCAGAGACGAGCGTAGTACGTGATTCGTGTCAAGATTCGAATGTTTAGGGAACGTTTTCCTCTAATTCGTCTTTCCAAGAAAAAGCAAAAAAAAATCTTTTCGCTAAATTATGAATGGCAGGCAAGCAATTTGCGGCTATTTTTCTGTCTAAAATACATCGTTATTCTCATACATTAAGCCTTTAGAAACTAAGATTTTGTAGTCGTCTCCTTCAATAGTTAAAACCTCTGAAATTGGCAACTGAGAGTGAAGGTTTTTAATTGGAAGTCTACTGCAGTATATGAAGGGAATCAAAATTGAAGGCAACAATAACACTTTTGAAGGCTAATAAGAAATGAAAAACTAATTACAGGCGAAGCTACTGTGGTCAAAGTTGAGAAGGTCGGATTAATTCAAGGTTTTGAAATTGATCCTTCAGGGATGTTCGTTAGTTTTATTAAAGTATTTAAATAGAAAAAGGAGGCGATTTAAAATTATAATTGTTAATAACTACTTTACTAAAAAAAAATTAACATTATATTTTTCCGAGTTTTCAAGGATTGTCTTAGGTGGTCATTTCTCAAAGTAAAATAGAGCCAAATAAAATAGAAAAAATTTCCCTTTTTTAAATCGGTAGGTGATGCACTCTGATAGTCTTCTTTGTTATTTAAAAATATTTTATGAAACTTTTCCCAAAAGTCTCGCTTAAACAAAAAAACTTCAAAGTGGAAAAAAGTATCTCCATAAATCCCTTCAAATGACGACGTCAAGCTGTGTTGATGCATAACCGTAAAAATAAAGTCAACTGGAATCGTGAACTTAAAGTTTCTTAGCATTATGCTTGAAGTTTAAAGTAATGTTACGGGAGAAAAAGAAAAAAGTCTGTTGGTGGAGCGTAAAGTATCAAAAAGGGACGAAAAGGATTATTCTTCGAAGCACAATAAAATGTTGAGAAATACAGTCAACAACATAAAACGACATGTTTAAGAGAAAAAGAACCTTAAAAAAAATTGCTTCAGACGGTGGTTATATTTACGGGACGACTAAAAAGGACGACGGATGCAGTAGGAAAGAATGGTGAAATCGAAAAGGAATTTCATATTTGTCTGAAAGTTTCCGTCAAAGCGATTATCGATGTAAGCGAAGTGAGGAACAATGCACAACGGGCAACGACCTATGAAGTCTATGGAAGATAAAAATCAGTAGGCTAACGTTTTTCTCTTAACTCTTGCTCGCTTTCTTATTTACGGGCTTCGGTTCCCTTTTCAGCAATCCATTTAACGCGACGAAATATATTGCAATTTCCAATTGGTTCATTCAACTCAAGTGCTGAATTGCAATATCCTTAATTTGACTATACATCCTTGCCGCTTATATAAAACGACATCTTTTTCTCCTCACTCTAAAGGTTCTTATATGCCTTTACTGTTAAGGACAATCTTTTGCGACGTAAGATTCGATTGAGCTAGCATTATTGCTATTTGCTTGCCTCGGGATATAAAAGAACGAGCACAGAGAATGAAAATTTCATTCCGAAGTCAGAGAACACAGCGACCTCGGCTTCCTCACCCATATTTGCATTGTTGTGACTTTATCAGTTAAATCTTGTTCATTGAATTGGCTGCAAAATTGCAGCTGTCAAAGGACACGCTGATAAGATTGATAATCGTCGTGTTCGCAATCAGAAAAATATAAGGAATGGAAAAATCAAGTAATTTTTTAAAGGGGTTTTTCCCCCCTAAAAGTCATTATTTGCAATGAAAAATATTTTTTATTTTTTTTAAATTGAGAATTTTGAAACAATCACCAATAATTTTATGAAAATAATTGTTCGGGGCTGACCGACGTAGACGTGTGATTTCAAAATTATGCTTGAATCGCGTTGCGTATACGTTGATATATCCTCTGGGCTTTACATTGTTCTTAATTTAATTTTCTAGCAAATACAATTTAATTTTTTAAATCAAACAACTATTTAATGATCAGATTGAAAAGCGAAAAGCTTTGCAATAGTAATCGGCTTTGTGGAGACGAACTTTTGAGGTTGATAAAAAGCCTTTGTTTGAACACTATTGATGTAACGCTTCAGTTGACCCCTATTGCGATAATTCTAATCTCATATTAGGCGTTTAAAAGAGCCTTAGGCAAATTTACGCTTGAAATGTCTCCATTCTTTATCCTGTTCAATAGTCAAAGGATTTTTTGTTTTTGTGTGCCACATACAAAAATACTTCGGAGACATTAAAATATTTTTATCAAAGCTCGAAAGATTTCGGAAATAAATATTGAATAATTACTTGCAATAAAGAGGGAATCCGTTTTATGGTTTCAAAGGCCTACTGAAACCGCAGAGTAAATAATATTTGAAGGTAGGGATTTTTTGCTGTTTGCAGTTCGGGTGGACTATATAATAGATTAGTCAAAACGCAATGAAATTTAGTTGGTCAAGTAAACGTGTCTCATTTCCTCCTCCTCCAAGCCTTTCTTTGTTTGGTTCCTTTTCTTTGTCTTTTAAATTGGAAAGGAATTGCATTAGGAGCTGGATTTTGCTCACTTTCCAAGAGGGGCGGGAAATCCGAGGGAATATTGAATGTATTACTTCAATTCAAAACGTGAAAAGGCCCACCTGAAAACCTTCAGAATCGATCGTATAATTTCTTCAGAATTGGTCGAATAATTTTCGCCGCAACGCTTAAGAATCTTTATGATCAACTGAATCTTGGTATAAAAATGTGAAATTTATATGTAGTTCTCAGACGTTTCGAATCCCGCTGCAATTCCTGTAAATGTGAAACACATGTAATCATAATAAACCAGTTCCAACCAACTATCCTTTTGATTGTAAATGGCTTATATTATTGCATATGTTTATTTTTTTCAAAAATTTCTGCCCCAAAAATCCTTCACTATTGGAAACTAAAGTATTACCCCGTCAAAGATATGGGAACCCTCCATCAAACTCAGTAAACATTGGCAACTTGTTTTGTTTTGAATAGTTAGATCTGTTTTGACTCAGAAGATAAAATGTGCTGTCGTTTTTCAAAACCAAAGCAACCGATTGGACTAATCGGATGAGCTTTCAACCATATACTTTGAATTTGTGTGGCATATCACGTTGATTTTCTAAGATATATCTTTGATAGTGATGAAAGGATATGAACTCCTTTTTCTAAACCTCTTAATTAAACAAATCATGCAAGTTTGAACATCTTATTTGCTTTTATCTTCCTGCAAAAAGCATAATTAGCCGCACTCATTAGGCTTATAAACTTCCGAGTTACGAAGAATAAGAGTACCTACGGGCTTTTATTTTTTTTATATTTTATTTTATTTTATTTTATTTATTTATTTGACTTTCGTTTCGGTCCATGTAATAGCTGAATGGTGCCCTCATTTTTCGCTTGTAAGATGTGAATAGAAGAGAATTCTAAAGAATGGAGGAGGTTAAGCTTCCACGAATTGAAAACCACACAGAGGCTTATGATAGTTTCTATGGTGAGGATTCTTTTATGATTCATTTGAGAGCTTCTATTTTTTGACGTGGTTTTATTTTGAAAGAATCTTTCACTAAAAAAAGGTCCTTGATGAATGTTTTTCTAGATTTTCTTTATAAAAAAAGGTCGAAAGAGCTCGAAAGTAAAACTTTATAAAATAAAGTCATGCAGAAATCTTAAAGTTTCGCGAAGAATAAGAAAATAGATTGCTTACATAAATAATTCAATTTTCTTCACTTTTCCTTCAAACACGTTGATTCTCCTTTTCTTCCCAAAAAAGTGTATTATAATAAATTAAAAACTTTTCTATCCAACCATGCATGCCTTCATCCATAAATATGAGTCATTTTATGTTTTATAAATTTAAAAGTCAATCATGGAAATCCAAATGACATCATTTAATTCACTTTAATTCAATTCGGCGTCAATTCCGATTATTTTATAATTTTCGATAACACTTGTCCTTTGAATGGATTAACCTTGTAAAGGATGTCGCTAGTTGTCGTCACAGGCTTGACTTTATATTACATCCACATTTTGAAATTGAAAAACTTTGGCAGCTTTTGAATCGATAACAATGACGTTGCCTTCTATAAAGAAAGGACACAACTGCTTGCCATAGTTTGACTATCAAAAATGAATAATGACATTTTAAATGTGAACTCATCGCGGAATAGATTTTGGCATCCAGCAATATAAGTTAAATATCATTAATCCGGAATTTTAATCGCTTTGACACCGATGAGAAAAGAGCTTTACTATGAAACAATGAGTATATTGTGAGAATAAAGAGTGAACTCATCTCTTAGGCTTTTCATTTAATTTTTCCCAGCAGAAAAGTCAACTTCATCCTGTCTTTATCGATAGTCTCAAATGAAATAAAACGAACGTTTTCATTTCGTCCTTTGCTACGTAAAACTTTCGTAGTATTTGAAAATTCATTCATAAGTACCGCTTAAGCTCAGGAAAGTTTGATTAAATCATTAAGGATATTTATGCAATTAATTAAAAAAGCCTTTGTGTTTTATCAATTGAATTGAAATGGGGATTTTATTGATTTTCAACTTAAGCCTTCTTATCGCATTAAAAGTTTGGAATGCTTTATTGTTTCAATTGAATGAATGGTTCAATTCGGTTTTTTTTTTTTGACTAGAGGTTGAAGCAATGGGAAAAGCATTCGTTGGTATCGTTGATTGCGATATCAAAACAATTTGTTGAAAATCCGCCTCTGCTTGGTTTGTTCGGCTTAAATTTGATAAAAAGGTACGGGTTTCGTGGATAGCTATGATGAGAGACGAGGAACAAATTACCGATTTCAGATTGCACACTCATTTTCCAATGAGCAAAAGAATACAGATCCTGTGCAGTGGCTCTGCCGACTCATTCAATCCTACTCAAATCGATTGTGAAACGATGCATTTAATTAAAATTGGTTATAATATAATCCAATATTCGCTTGCTGGTTCCAGAAGTACGAAGCTTTTCAGCCAAATAATTCAAATTAGAATAACTTATTTTTTTTTTTGTGGAAAGTTTGGAATAGTAAAAATGATTCTACTTACCTCACGTTGCTTATGGTCGATCATAATAAATGCGACTAGAAATTAAATTTTATTTTTATTTTGATGAGATTCATTAAAGTTTTAATTAAAAATTTCTAACTAAAATTATTTTATTTAATATAAGAAATATTTAACTGGCCGCACAGTAGGATCGCTTCATGTTGATATGAGGATTAGTGGGACATCAGTCTTTTGGAAATCAGGCAATTTTTCCCATTTTATATAAAGAGTGTTCTTAGAAAGATGGATCTAGCCTTATTTTAATGAAATCCAGCAAAATTGAAGGTGAATCAAAATCGATCTCTCATGAGTGTCCTTGAAATCGTTTTCCCCAAAAATATTTTTTTCATATCACATCGGTAATCTTGATTTCCATTTTTGCGACTTTTTCATTCGAAATCTCATTGCGCGCCGTTCAAAGCACCTTATACCTTTCAAAGCAAAAGTATTTTCCTATTACAGTACTCTCTCTTAAGCGGACACCTACGGGACTGAAAAATGTGTCCGCTTAGCAGCGGAGTCCGCTTAAGAGGAAACTATTTGAAAAGTTCATGAATACTAGCGCATTCCCAAAAAGTGTCCGTTTAAGAAGGATGTCCGCTTAAGAAGAGTGTCCACAAGGAGAGAGTAACACTGTATATAAATTATTGGGTTGTTTACCTAAAGTAAATATTTCTTTCTTGTTGTAATTTTTATTTTAAGATTTTTGCTCAGTTTGAAAGATTCTCGACATCCAGCTCATCATAAGAGTATATTTTTCTGCTGTTCTCTAAATCCCTCGCTCTTCCGCGCTTTTCACTTTCAAATCCCTTTTTATTTCATAGCAAATAAGTGAAGATAATTTGCGGCGTATTTATTGGTTACAGTCTTACAAGAATTTTTCAAAATCATAAGAAAATCCACGTGGGAACTATTACACGAAGCTATCGAGCTCGTTCATGTACTTGTGCCCAATCTTATTGTAATTGTCGCTACCCTTGGCCTTTTCCGTTCTTAGTTATGCTGCAGACTTTCAAGAGTTCAAGTTCTTGAGAGCGGAGTAAGGTATAAGTTAGTTACTTGTAAACTCGTTTAAATTTTCAGTTTATTACGTAGGAAAATATTTCTTCTAGTAGGACGTGAACTCAAGTCGCCTTCTCATACAAAAGTTTGAGAAATGGAAGCACTCGTGCCACGCACATAACTACCAACGAACGTATTGTGTTTTGCACGAGAGCCGACGGTTGTGGTTTAGACTTTGAAAATGAATCGGCAGTTAAGGGCTTGTTTATGGAGTTCAAATTCTCTTGAAAATGTGTTTCTTGATACTCTTACTGTGCTTAGTTATGGACTAGAAATTTGCTGTGTGCTATTGACATGTTCGCTATAAGGATTTACTGGTGAAAATGATGTTTCTTGCGAATTCATTCGATTCGGTTGTAAAGAAAATCCTCTTGGCGTGGGGTATTTTTTTTTAAATTTTCGTTCGAGAAAACATTAGGGGTATTCACAAAGGCGTCGGAATATAGTAAAGTCGGAAAATCGGAAAATCTTAACTGCTTAAAAACATGTGCAAGATACAAAAAAAGTTTAAAAAAATTTTAAGAAGTCGAATTTTTCCGATTTTCCAACTTTCCAACGTATTTAACACGCCTTTGTGAATACCCCTATTATGTTATATTTCCAAGTAAGAGAAGATTGATAAGCTTCAGTTTCACGGTACATTTTTGACTGACTTCTTTATTTCGAGACGCTTTTTGGATAATTTAAGCCTCATATTCTGTCAGATTTGTCTCATACATAATCAGTTAGGAGTCTTTTAAGTTTTCTTTTTTGACAATAGCGTAAAAATAGCTTAATTTCCTGCTTCAAAGGTTTTGAAACAGCCAAACCAACTTCGTTGAAGAACAAAACAAAAATTGAAATTAGAATAACTCCAAATGTCATGGTCATTCGTGTGAGCTTTTGCGCTGAAATAGGAATATTTCCCTTGAACTAAAATGCTAAAATAAATATGAAATCGCTCACAGTTGTGTCATTGTTTTGATGTTTATTATGACGGATTGACGCAATGCTGAAAAAATGATATGGATGTGAGTTTAATGTTACATTTATCATAGCTCGGTGGCAAATGCAATGACTGCAAGTGGAATTTATTTAGTTTTTCTGAAATTTATACACATCACGTGAAATCATGGCCTTTAATGGCCCATCAGACTTCCGCAGATGGGTATAAACTGCGTCGGTAGAACAGCTTCAGTTCAGTTCATAATGAGCATTGGCCATACCGGATTCCTCTCTCAAGGTCTTCAAAATAGCCCCTAAAGCTCAGTTTTGTTGATCCTGAAAGATAAGAAAATTAATAAATGATGTTTGTTTTCAAAATGACAACGCCCCTTTAATCAGGAAATATTTGATAAAACCCTCGGGAATTGAAGCGTCACATTAAATAATCTTCAATGCAAAAGTGATAACAATAACCCTAGGGACTGCTTTCAAATATTTTGTACAAAAAAATCATTGCAATTTAATTGTGAGTTTCTTTAAAAAAAAATTATATATAAATCTGATCTAAAGATTTAAACGGCGAAATTTATTCGAAAGATTGACTCAAAGCAACTTTGTTCTCAATTGCAAACACTCAAAACTTTATCAATTTATTAAAACTCTCTTCGTTAATTTCTCGAACGCTGAAAGAGCCATTCAATTATTAATAACTTTCAACCCTTCTCGGCCATTCTTCTTCGTCTTTGCTCCGATGAACTTTTTTGCAAAGCAAGTCGCATTGTTGCCATTCAACCTTTCGTGTTCAGTGAACGAAAGAAAAGCGTGGGGCGAAGAACAATCATCCAGCGGGGATTTCGAATTGAGGTGGAGAGAGTTCAATGTTTTGGAAATGTCAATTCCAAAAGGACTGCACGTAATTGATTTTATTTTTATTGAGTTCGGAAAGAACTTTGACGTCGGTTGTTTATTGTTTCGAACCGAAGGAGATTTGTAATTATTTTTGGCTGTTAAAAAGTGAAGTCAAAATTAATGAACTGAGTTCTTGATTGGGAGTTAAAATTGGTTCTTTGTTTTTCATTTTTGGGTTATAATCGTTAGCGAAAACGAAAATAAGAAAAATTTCTATAAATAAAACAATTAATTATTTCCGTTGATTGTTTGCTTCTCAATGCCAACAATACGCGATGAGCTGTTTTGACAACGATAATCAACGTTATGCATTTCAATCAGGATTCACCGATACCAAAATTAAAAGACTCCCACATATATATGTATGTGCATGAAACCCCATCGAATGCGACGTATGCATTTCAAGTGGAAAAAGTTGACACATCTGCGAAACGATACGCCGCGATGCTTGAACGTGAGCGGTAAACATTTGCGGGCGCAGTGACTTCTGAAAGTATCTACGAAATTCATGATAAATTACCGATCCGCCGCAGGCCATATTAAATTTCGAAAATTCTCATACACCAATGAAGCCGTTACTTTGCTTTCGAATGCCATAAATTAAACATTCTCACTTTACATCTTGGGTGGAGCGTTTTACTCAGCTTTCTGGCTGTTCACACTTGAATGTGTTGCAGGTGTCCGTGTGGGGACATACTACCAGCATGTCATCGGCAATTCTGAAAGCGGTCGGATGGGATGTTGTTGATATTCTTGTGTTGCTTGTATGCGCCTATGGAAGATGGCTGGGTATGAGCGAGCAAGAAAGTGGAAGATAAAATTCACCCTGTGAAGGATACTCGTAAGGAACACAAGGTTGAACCATGCACCAAAATGCGCTGAACCAAAAGACTCGGCAGTTTCAATGCTACGCTCGACTCGAATATTTTTTCTAAAAAAGAAAGCTGAGCAGAAATAAAAAAAATAAATGAAATAAACTTTCATGTTTAACCACCATCGATGGGGGATATGATTGCGGCTTCATGGGCTCTGTGAGGCAGTGGGTCTGAGAGTTGCTCTAGTTGCGATGTCATAATAAGTGCCTGCGTGGCATTCACCACAAACGAATGGGCTGCGATTTTCCATTCGAACTCAGATTCCCGCCGTGATTGCGAGAAATATCTACCTTACCAAGGATACAGTTTATCTTGGTCTTGTGTCGAGTGGGTACTCGAAGGCACGTATGCAGATGTGAGGGTACTTTCGATATCAAAATCATTATTTATGATCGCAATCGTTTGTGGGTTAAATAAAAGAAACACTCACGTGTAAGTGTAAACCTCTTTGAGCCCATTGAACTAAAAGAATCTTCCCTTTGATGAATTGATGGCCACAATTAATTTTTTTGAAAATAACATATAATACGTTTAGGTACAAGGAATCTGCATAAAATATTGGACACAAAATTAACTCAATTTAATAAAAACAATATGAAATTGTTCCTATTTGGGTCTGTACAAAATGTTGCCAAAAAATATTAAAATCTAATGTATTTGGCATATTCTCACTTAATTTTAAATCCTCTTTCTAATTTAGTTCTTATGGAAAACTATCTGAAAACCGAGCCAAGGCATCGCTTTACTTTCATCACGCAATTTGAATGGGGATCTGCGCTTTTTTTGCTGTTGAGGTTTCATTGTCATCGGCCTCATATGCTTCATTTGGCATTCGATCTAGATAAATTGGGGTTTTTCCTTAGCATTTACTCATGTATGCATTGAATCTATGCCAGAGGCATTCGCCGTCCTTGGTCATGTTTTAAGGAAATTGAAATTGCGGTTTGCATGCAGCGAATTTCATAAATGGTTTCAATAGAGCCGCAGAGATCTGTAGGATTAGGCAATTTTTTATTCTTGTTTGTTGTTTGTTACACAAATTTTCCTGATATGACTATACGGAAAAATCATATTGATGCAAATCAGTCAAAGGTAAACCCGAGAAGTATGCAACATATTTTTTATTTCTTATTTTTAAGGATGTTGCAGGCCGCTTTGGGTATTTAAACTTAACATACTTAATATTTGCATAAAACTCTATTTTCGTGTACTTTGAGTAAGTTGTACCACTTCTGAAAAAAAATGATCATGAAAAAATATCCTTGCACGGAAGCATTGTATTGGTTTTTGCCAAGTTGCTTGAAAAATATTTTTGTAATATTATATTTTCTGAACGATTTTCTATATATGGGCTTTTGAATGAACATTCTATCTTCAGAATTGTCTTAGATATGATTTCTTAAAAATTTCTTCTAAAAAACCGTAATTTTTCAAGGTTATTCAAGGACTATAGGAGATAGGGAGCCAAAACTCGGCGCAAATTAAATGTTTTTGATTGAACTAAACAGCAAAACAACTTTGGTCGAAATAGGCTTCGGGCTAAGCTTATAATTCTATACCCTTTGAGCTAAGTATTCAAAGTTAAGGGTTCTAATAGTACACAAGCAGAGCTTTAATGACCAAAATTGCGCTTCGATCGTAAACCCTAACATTCAATATTTTGCTTATTATTCATGTTATCAGCGATTCACTTTTAAGTCCATTTTCGTAAAAATGATTCAATTCAGTTTAAAAAATCCATCATTTTATTGAGAGTTTTTACAATCTGCTAACAAAATATCAAGCATTGATGACCTATCAAAATTTATGTAGAATGAATTCGTAGAAAACCCCGAAACAAGCCTCGAATCACCAACAAATGCGATGAAATTCGCTCGTTTTTCTGCACATTCTGAACAAGCATTTTTGGAGCTTTTATTTTTTGTCTGCTTCCAAATTGGCGTGTGTGTCAGTACAACAAATAAAAAAATAAGAATCGAATGCAGCTTTTAAACGAAAAAAAAAAAATGAATTTATAGCAAAATGACCACTGATTCTTTTTTAGTATAAATTTTAACGATTTAAGTGCACATCAACGATTTTTATTTTATTTTTTTTATTGATATCGAGTCTTTAAATTCACTTTGGAATTCTTTTTGTTTGATATTCCAAATTTACGTCCTTTTGGATCACAATAAAAGCATCTAACGAGGCTTTCTCTGATTGATTAGGATTGAACAAATTTCTTGTTTCCATCGAAAGTTGTAATTAAAATTTAAATGAATTTGATTGCTTGAGGGAGTTCCAATGTGCGTACAATAAAGTCAAGAGAACAGCTTTTTTATCTTCTATAAAATAGTTTTTGAACAAAACATCCAATCATTTTATTAGTTCACGGCGCTTAATCTCTATAGAAACAAATCTTTAAAATTCATTTGGGTTTTACTTTCGTTCAATTGAAATTTATTCAACATTTTACTCCGAAGAAGACACGGCAAGAGCTTTAGACTTCATGATACACATAGACTGGAGTCATGGCATATGTTCCCCATCGAATCTTTCATCGGCACTGCAAATAACAAAGAGAATAATTCATCTTATGAAAGTCCTTTCTTTTGATTGTATTTAATGAAAACAAAATGGCAAATAAAAGCTATTTACACTGCTCCTTAATGCGACATAACAAATAGAAAGACCCCACTTAGCGTCGTTCATAAAGAAATTCTAGTCACCGAGAAGATTTCTGTCTCCGTAGAGGCAGCTCTGTCTCATATGAACAAAACGAATAAAATAGTTTAATGTCCATTGTTAAGGTTGCTTCTTTGTTTCTGCATTGTCATTGCAACAGCCTTCGGCTCCGAGAATAGATGACAGCAAAGGTCCAAGAGTGGAAGGACCACACATGCACACACACTGGCCTGGCGGGCAACTATTTTAATTGTTCTGCCGATGTGACGCAGTTCCATACGTTCATACAAATATTTTCACTTAGTTATGCCAGCGTTGCGTATGCGTAGCCAGTAATATGTTTTGAATAACGAAAGATGACGGAAGTAAATGCAAGAAATATAAAAATGTATGAAAAAAAGAAAAACGAAAAAAATTGGAAAATTGTGTCTTTTCGAATGGAAGCCAAGGTTGTTGAAAATGAAAGGTGGAAACATAGCCAAGGGAGAAGGATTTGACCTACTTCAAAATGGCTCCGTTATTCAGAGCAAAAAACTAAATGACGTTGATGAGAAAAATTTTTGTTTTCATTGCGGAAAATTATTTTTAATGCAGCCAAATGAAAGGAAATGCAGTGAGAGTGAAAAATATAATAATTAAAAAAAAAATGATTACTCAAGCTAAGAAAAATATATAACGGACCACAAGGAATCCAGCAACTATTAAAGAATTTGTAACATCCAACTTCATACATATTGGAATAAAAAAAATATTTGAGTTCTGTTCAATTATCCCCTCCATAAGGGGAGACAGGGGTTAAGTATTTTCGATATTACAATCATATTTCGTCCTGTCTCCCCTACTTCAATATTATATTTAACGAGTTCGTGTGGAAAGCTTCAGCAAAATCTTAGTTAACTGTTTAAATATTTGCTTAAAATTTAAAACTAACACTCCCTCTCGAATTAAATCAATCATAAATACTATCACTCCCTAAAGTTTTGGCTGTATACATCGGGACTCCAAAGCTTAAGCGTTTCGCAAATAATAACAGAAAAATCAAGTAAAATTTTAATTGCAAGCAAATATCCATTCAACCCACACAGTAAAGTCCATGTTGCAGCAGAATTATTTATAGAAGCGCTGAATTCTTAAAAGGACAGAGTAGCGTGGGAACTTGTTCCGCAAGAGGACTTCATCGTGTTTGCTCTCAAGTAAACTCGTTAGTCGTCGCTGATGCTGGACGATGGCCGCGTTCATATGCTCTATTTGACCAAAAGAATACATCCCGCTGGACAGTTGGTCGCAATGTTCAACAGTTCATTGTTCGACCTCTCGCATTCGCATTCGTTCATAGTTGCCAAATGATAAATGCAACTAAATATGCGAATGACATTCGCAACAGAATGTTTTGCAAAAACGCTTTGCAAAAAAAAAAAATAAAAAATATTGAAGAAGGACATCAAAAATGCATGAAATGATACATTAAGGTTTCAAGATTCTCACAAACGACCTTCAACTTAGCCATAAGAGTACTTGTAATTTTCTCTTCTTATTTCCTTTACTTACCTATTGTACATGAGGACATCCGGTTTCCATAGTCTGTGCGGCGGTATTCGCAGGTCACGAACTCCTCCGTACTCACTTGAGTTCCAGCGCAAATTCATGTCATTCCATTCCTGAAAGTAGCCCAAGAAAGGAACATCCATGCGTTATTGGCAGGCGCGCAGCCAGGGGGGGGGGGCTTTTGGGGGTTCAAACCCCCCCCAAATTGAGGAAAAACTACACCACACAGCTTACATTTCTACGTCACCGTCCTACAAACTCTTTTATTAAGTTTTATGATGCAATAATTTTAGTTCTTGACCGAATTTCCTCTTAGAATGATCAAAATGTGTCAAGTCAGTCTAATTTATTAAAATGTGCCTTACAAAAAGGCGAATTTCTTATATCTCTTCATTGTATAAACCAAGTTTTTAGTTACACATTTGTTCTATGTAAATATTTACAAGGTAGAAACATTGATCTCAAATATGCTGTTGTCCTAGCAGATATATGCTTAGAGAATATTCAAACCTTAAGAAGTAACGCTGAGGAAGAATTTCAGAAATTGTTTAAAAACGCTGAGAAGCAAGCTTTATCAAGCGGACTTATTTTGCAAAAACCTAGGCTCGCACATTCTCAGGACCACGAAGCGCATTTTCATACTAAAAGTGTTGAATATTATTATCGTATTTCCCTTTATTTACCTTTTGTGGATGCATTTATTGTCAACTTAACCAATCGCTTTTCAAAACACAAGGATATTCTTCTTGGTTTTCAAGTTTTATTTCCTCAAAGCGATACTGCAAAAGTTGATGATTTTTTAGACAAATTTAAAAAACTCTTTCAGTTTTATCAAGATGATTTAGAGGGAAATTTTGATGATTCACAAATGGAGCTCACTATTTGGTATAAATTAGTTAATAATTTAGAAAAAAATGAAAGACCAAAAACAGTGTTTGACGCTATAAAATTTTGTAAAAAAGATATTTTACCAAATATTTTTATTTTATTGCTACTTTATTTTATTTGGCTACTCTTCCAATAAGCACATGTGAAAATGAGAGATCGTTTTCAACTCTCCGCCGACTCAAAACTTATCTTAGATCTACAATGACAGAACAGAGGTTCAATGCCTTAGCACTCCTCCACGTCCATCGAGATCTTACTCCCAGTGTAGAGGACATACTAAATAAACTTGCTGAAAGCAAGCGCAGACTTAACATTGCACTTTAAATTGAATAAGTTCCTTCGAAAATACTTTTTTTACTTTGTACACCTTATAAAAATGTAAAATATTTATGTAAATATATTTTAATTATATATTTTGTAAGCTTTTTACGAAAATAAAAACAAAAAATATTTAGAAAAATTTTCTGCGAACCCCCCCCAAATTGAAATCCTGGCTGCGCGCCTGGTTATTGGTATGTTAACAAACCAGCACTTAAAATTTCTCAGATTTGAAACATTTACAGTGTTGCCAGCAGCAAACGAAATGTTTGCACAAAAAAAGTTTTAAGTGTTCTTTTTAGGCGAACATTTGGCGCCATTGCCAAATTGCAGTCGAAGGCATAAAAGCGACCCGAAAATTGGTCGAAGCATCGAGAAACAAAAGAAAAACTAATCTTTTCTTTTCTCTTGTCCCTCTGCTTTATTTGTTTTATTTTATTTTATTTATTTTGGCGCAACGAAATTACACGAGGGAAAAAATAGGTTAAAAAATAATTACAGCATTATCGAGCGTTAAAATTGCACTTAAAAGGAAAACGACAAAGCGCAACGGAATTATATTTCAAAGCGGGAAGAAAGGATGAAAAAATAAAGGAAATTCGAACGAAAATATAATCGAAAAAGTGAAAATAAAAAATAAATTAAAGAGAACGCGATGCTTCGAAACTGTCAAAGAATTTTACGTCGGCGGTGCAACAGGAATTAGTTGCGGTGGAAAGGAGAGATAGAGAGAGAGAGAGAGAGACAAAAAAAGAAAAGAATTGAAGCTCCTTCCTCGAGCTTCTTGAGAAAAAATGGAGCGTTTGAAATCAATGAAATGTGACGGTGACAGAAAGTTTTTCTCCCTTGCCTACGAATGCAATTGAAACCATAACAAAAAAGACAGAGAAAAGTTTTTAATATCCGTTGCGAGAAAGTTTCGAAAGCTGGAAGATTTGTGGAAAGATGCTATCGAGGTGATGAGAAGGAAAATAGCCTCGGTAGCGGGCTTTAATCAACTTCGTGGCATTATGTGATTGGCATTCGATTCTTATTTGATTTCACATAAATCAGCAATAAAAATGAAGCCCGGTGGAATTTTCTTCTTAACTCAATTTATTTGCTGAGCTCACTGATGTGCCTCGAATGCGCCACTAGAAGGATTTCATGCGAATCAAAACAGAAATATTTGACGAGTTTTGAGAACGCATGCCATAAGCCGATGTTAAAGCCGTCAAGCGATTTAAGCCACTCGATTGCGGTGCGGTGCCATAAAGTGATCCTCTCACGTTCATCCTTTGGTCGTGTATACACATTGTATGCTTATAGTTTTGTTTAGAAATGGTGCAAAGAATGTTTTCTACGGCATGACAATTTTGCTGTTACACAGACAACAATGCATGGATACGATTATACGCGAAGCACGTTGAAATGGCAGCCACTGCCGTATTCGTTGAATGCTCAAATAATGAAGAACATGACATTCAAATTTTATCTTTTTGTACCTTTTAAAAATTCAAATCACGATTGTGCAAGCATTTTTATAGCGTGCTGCACGCCAGCGAAGCACAAACCCCAGCCTCTCTGTTCCGTTGTATCGCCAAAAAAAAAAGTGAAACTTGACTTCAATTTGAAAATTTCATCAACTCAGGTTGTTGAATGTTTACCTTGACGATTTCTGTTGAAAGTTTTCGCCTCCAATTTGTTGAGTTTTCTTTACATTTTCTCGCTTATGTCATGCCGGAGATGAGTGTGAAGATATACATATCTACCATGACAAGAACAAACTTTTTGGAAAAAGAAGAGATTTCATGTAAACAAAATGCTTTCATCGGTGTACTTTAAATCTTTGAAGTATAGGACGATTATCCTTTTCATGGGGTGAAGGGAAGATTAGTTGAATTTCGTCATAGAAGTGGATATCTCTAAGCTAATTAGGGATTAGAAGCTTTAAAAATATTTTCATATAAGTACACTTAGAGAACTTAACCATGATTTTTTTAAAAGGGCGCATTGTTATTCACAGTCCTTTTGATTTTCGAGCAGAACGAAAATTTCAAAAGAAAAATTGTTGAGTGAACAACATTTTTGGTTGATTTAAAGGAAATATGTTTAATTACATTTCTTTTCGTTCGGTATAATTCTCATTTGGTTTATAAAATAGGACATAAGATATTCATTCATCTTAGAACTTTTTAAGCATTGCGAAAGCAGTCACACGACAACGGAATGACAAAATCGGATGAAGTCCATCCGATGACTATTTTTGGGGTTATGTTCAGCAAAGGGCTCTGTGGCCATTTGCTTTGAGCGTTAATTAAATTTGTTTTGACAATTCTTCTTTTATAGGTATTTTAGAAAATTGTTGTTGTATTTTAATAATTATCTTGTCATTTCAATTATGTCCGTGGTTAGTTCAAAAATTTAAATTTAAATCCATTTTGGAAAATTATCATTTCAATTCAATCTGAAACATAGTTGATTCAAAAGGAAAATCTTTATTTTTTCCAACAAGAAAAATTGTTAAAATTAAAAATATTCTTTGTTGAAGCCGTTTTGTATGTTTTTCCTTTTGATTTAACCAGTTTTCTTGTTGATTTTTTTCTCTGTGTAGCTTCTGCAGGTATTTGAAGTTAAATTATGAGTGAGTTTTTATTTGGTTTATTTGGTTAGCTAGCGCCCGGGTAGTAATTTCTGCTTAGCGCCTAGACCATATCGCACACCGTCTTCTAAAGTGACACAACTTGATCATAGTTCACCTCTCTACCTACACGAAAAATTCAAATCCATTTTTGTTATTATAAAAAGCCGAAAAACTCCTTCAATGCCTTTCTTCTCGCTTTGATTGACACTGCGACCCATTTTGTTTTTTTCGGTTTCTGAAAATCGAGAAATTTTGAGTTGTGCCTCCTTAGAAGAAGATGTGCGATATGTCAATCACATTGTTTTACATAAATAATTATTTTCACGTCCCCTTCACCGGGTATTGATTAAAGTTCACACCTAGTTCGCACCTCATTGGCCTCGATATCGTCTCTCACAGCTGAGCTGACGCTCAACACACAAAGTACACGCTTTATATTTCTACGAATTTAAACTAAGTGAGAATTATAAAAAAAAGTGTTTTCCCAAATTTTCTCTCTCGGTTCTAGCTAGGTCCTCGCTAGCGCCAGGCTTAATTTATCTAGTCGGGAAAATCTAGCTACGCGTTGGCTATCGCCAGGCTAGAGTTTTTTATCCGGGCCTTACCAAGAGAAAACAAGCTTGGCCTTGTCTAGATTATTCTAGTCATCTACCCTATAGCGGCGGTTCTAGCCAGGTTAGATATATTTAGTCGGGTAAATCTAGCTAGGCCCTAGCAAGTATTTAGATTTCTCTAGGTAATTTCCAGCCGGGATATTATGTTATCCTTAAAAATAATTAATTTGTTATTAAAGATTTGTTGTACTGCATGCAGTGTAATCGTATAGTGGCGTGCAAAGCTGTTGTACAACGAAGCCCTCTTGACTGTAGATCGAAAAGTTTTGATATTTGATGTACTCCTCTTATCTGGCTCAGGGTCCGTTAATTTGAAAAAGCATTTGTTTTAAATTATCTTCAATAATATTTAATCGATATTTCGGTCTCCTCCGGAGACCATCTTCATGAATATAATTGAAAAAATTTTTTCTTTTCCAAAACAAACTTTACAAAGCGTCGTCCCGTGATGCTGTCATGATGGTCAATATATCACTATATTTGGTGAGTGCGGCGATTTGCAGGAATTGAAATCCAACTGTTTGCAGTAAAGTCCTTGCGAAAACTTAACATTGTTCCGTACTATATGATGAAGGTATATACAACAAATTGTAAGTTGTAAGAAAATGACAAGATTGGTTTAGATTATCATAACTGGCATTTCAGGGAAATGGACCTTTTGTTTGGTATTTCGGTTTTTTTATTTCTATGTGATAAGATGGACCTACCACCCATTGCGGATGTCGAAGAACAATGCTTTTTTCACAGATTCTTTTCGAAGAAATTGAGCTACTTACGAATCATTTGACTGTATCTTTGAATACATTTTTGAAATACTCAGTCCAAAAGTTCTTAAAGTTTGTGCTAAGCAGAGTTCGCACACATTTTCTTTACTCTCAGAAGTAGGTATATATTGCATAATGAAATGAAGGGAATGAAAATATGAAATCACTTTCCATAAATTATTTCCTTTCCCTTCTTAAAAAAAAAAAAGGAAGGCGGAAAGGTAATTAGCAACGATGAAATGAAAACACTGAAAGAATATCCCGTCAAAAGGCTCGCCATCTAATTATCTTTTATAACTTTTTTTTACGACGAACCAGGCAAAGACGTAGGGAGGATACACATTTGCATAGGGTGTGAAGTCTGAAGTGAAACCCAAAATTTGATAACAAAAAATGAACCTAATTAGAAAACATCTCTAAGCAAAGCGCAGGACACATTACTAATTAAAAATAGAACAGTTCACAGAAAAACAAAAAACTTCGCCCGTTTCAATTGAA
Organism: Chlorops oryzae; assembly: GCA_020466095.1. Taxonomy (NCBI): domain Eukaryota; kingdom Metazoa; phylum Arthropoda; class Insecta; order Diptera; family Chloropidae; genus Chlorops; species Chlorops oryzae. Next base: position 25,087,064 of record CM035808.1, on the reverse strand, counting down.
AACTTTTTGAAGCTTCTTAAATTTCTTAATCTTTTTCCGAGTCTGCCATTGCAGCATTAATTAAATAAGTGGCGAGGTTTTTTTTTTTGAGTAATAGTACGAAATTCAAGCTGAATATATCACTTTATTTCTCACTTACTGTGACATTGAACACAGCTTGAAACATTTCATTCCAAATCAAATGAAACACTTGCTGTCCACTTTGAGTTCGTGTTTGACATGACCATTTGTCGGAATTTTTTATTGCTTAAATTGTTGAAAGTGAAATGGTGGGGTCAGTGCGGAACGATTGCGATTATTTCTGTCAATTACGTAATTGCAAATATCAATAATGATTCGAATGAAGTACCTACTTGGAATGTCAAGAATAGATTGGAAATTTCAATAGATGACCATTTCTTGTGGTGTAGGTGATAAGTGTTTTTCCAATTAGATATACACTAAGTCTGTTTTTAACACGGTCTTTTTTTACACGGTTTTGATATAACACGGTTTAAATTGAATATTTTTAATTTTTTTACACGATTTTACATTTAGCACGATTTGAAATTTTATGTACTAAATTTTTTTGTCAAATTAATATTTTGCGAAGTATGTTCATATCACAAAAAGTATTTATGAAAGAAAAAAGCTGAAACCATCGATAGTATCGATAGGCTATCGATATTTGCGAACACTAGCTTAAAGATTTAAGTCTTTTTTTACACGGTTTTTTACACGGCTTCTTCTGGAACCAATCTACCGTGTAAAAACAGACTTAGGTGTACAGTGAAACCTCTCTAAATCGATGCTCGTTAACTAAATTTTAGAGAGAGCATAACATAATATCACATTTAATTTTTAAAATTTTCTTAAATCGCCGATATCTCCTAAACTAGAAGAGCTATAGCGAAAATAAGCGAATCTGGTGATTGCCAGAGAAAATTAAGAAAATATGGAATTTTCATAGGAAATTTAAAAAAATCTTAAATCGCTGATATCTCCTAAACTAGAAGAGCTAGAGCGAAAATAATCGAATCTGGTGATTACCTGGGAAAATACACCAAATATGGAATTTTCATAATATTTATTCTTCAACTTCAAGTTGAACAAACTCATTCGAGGATTACGATTCAACTCATTGAGGTTTGACTGTACTACTTTTTATTAGTAGAACCTAGTGGAATGCCTAAGCTTTGAAAGTAAGACGTAGATCCTGGTTCTTTGAAAACATTTTTTTTCCTTATCGTATGGGAAATAAGTGCACTGCTGTCATCAATGGAGATTAGCATGACGTTACAAAGAGAAAGCTAACGAAACAGACGAAACAAAAAAGAAAGTCATAAAAGGGACAAATTCTGTAATTGTGAATGTTTGCTTTGTATGAAGGGCAAAAGTATCAGTACAGTTCAATGTCATTGCTTACTTTTTTTTGCGAAATGTCCGTCATAGATTTAGGTTGAGCCTTTGCAGTGTTGCCGTGACGTGCATACGAATTCTAACTTGAGTACTGAGAAAAGAGCACATTGGAATTTGAATAGGATTTTTCGCTGTAACTTGCCTGTTTCTACTTAAAGAAAGTTCAGCTTTGATATTTCTTGATGTGAAACAAAAATAAATAAAAAAATAATAAAAATTGCTGTAGAAAGTATTTCCGAGTTAATGATGTTGATGGCGTTTCGGCTGGACCGCTTTTTACATATGTAGCACTCTGCATAAAAAACTCATGTTTTCATACAAATAGGGGAATTAGTCGCAGGGCTCAAGGTATAGCTTTAAGTCGTTGATCAAAGCTTATAACTGCATACTCAGATTTAATGTTTAAATGGAATATTTCAAAAAAATTTTGGTCTTTTCAAAAAATTTTCAAATTTTTTTGAAAAAACAATAATTTTTTGGCCTAGGGGGCCCAGAACAATAATTTTAACCCCCTTTTATTTATACCAAAATAAAGTTCAACTAATAAGCTTTCGATATGATTGCAGTCCCACATAAAATTGTATACATATGCATCCATTTCAGAAACAAATAGCAATCATTCCCTCAAAAGAGCTTTTTTCCCCATAAAACCCTTTTGGGCGACCTCTAAACCCCTTTCAAAAAATCTGAAAAAATTCTCAAAATGTTTTTAGGCAAACATCTTTCGAATTCCGACTCAACATTTAAACATTTCAGCAAAATAAAAAAATGTCTACGCCCTAATGCACACCGCAACCCGTGAGGATCTATTGCGCTCTCATATGCTCTGACAGGACTCGTCATTCATTTGAACTTGGTCAATATATGTATTCTTGAGCAATACCAACGGCAGTCATCACGTCAAAAAGGAACAAATCAACTCAAGTTCAAGCAAAGATTTCAACCGTCTGAACATATAATTTTTGACGGCATGTGCGCATTTCGACGTGATTCTGAAAGCAATTTTGGTCAACAGGGCTGCATATTAATGGCGGCACGTTTTCTTCAATTCATAAAATTTATTTGAGAAAAATACATTGCCGCTTTGCATTGAAAAATCACATCATTTATAGAAAATTAATCACAGACAGCATACGGTCGATACGTGTTTAACAACTATCGAGATAATTCGATGACTTTGCAAAACATTATCTCGAATTTTTCATGCGTTTTCTTCTTCGTTGAACTTCTTTTAATTTGTATTTTTGCATTTCTTCTTCCACATCAGAATTTCCATCATAACAACATCAGTCACGAAGTGTGTTTCTGCAATAAGCCAGAGTAAGCACGGAAAGTCACATTTGGATCAATCAATGTCTTATTTACTTTAGCATTGAGCCAATGCTATTGTATGGTGGAAAAAATATAAGACTCGAAGTTAATTTGTCACTGAAATGACAGATTCTTTTTGTTTTAGTATTTTAGAGATTTAATTTGATTATTCTTGGATTTGTCAAAGAAATCTGATTCTCTTGAACGTATTCACTTGTCTTTGAGTAATTAATTTCTTTTGCTAACATTAGGAGTATTCACAAAGGCCTGTTAAAAACGTTGGAAAGGCCGAAAATCGGAAAATTGCGATTTCTTAAATAATTTTTAAACTTTTTTTGTATTTTGAACAACTTTTTAAGCAGATAAAAATTTCCAATTTTCCGACATTTCTATTTTCCGACGCCTTTGTGAATACCCCTATTGTGTTTAATTTTAGGATTTATGAGAAGGATATTCAGTCTATTATCTGACTTGAAACTTCCTATGGAAACTTGTCCTATGTATTAATATTGAAAATTTAAATTTAAAAAAGTTTGCACGTGTACGTTTATCCAAAGCATAACTGGTGCAACAGTATTCTATTGGTTTGGACAAAGAAATAATAGAAAAATTCATTATCATAAAACATCAATTTGCTCGAAAACATTTTGAACTAAGTAACTGTAGCATCTTATTTCCCCTCAAAGCTTTCGTTACATCTTATGGGCCGGTGAAGAGCGCAAAGCTTCATTTTCACACCTGCTGTTTGGAACAATGCCAATTTCGGTAATAAGCTCCATTGATGCCGGTGGTTTTAGCCGAACCATCGACACCCAGAGAATACGTTTAGCTCACTGGCATTGTTTCCCTTCGTCCTTTGCGAACTTTGCTCTCACATGTCGTCGTATGTTGTAGGCTTATAAAGTTTCGCTTGAACAGGTGCTCGACATCAGGTCGTATTAAGACGATAATATGTTTTACTTTACTCCCATGTGTGGTTTTAAGGAAAACCGTACAGAGTTTTAGCCGTAAACTTTAATTGGACTTTCGTGATCTAGAATGTTAATGGAAGCCTATTTTGTTTTTTCTTTTTCTTAGTATTATTGAATTTAATTAACATACACAAATTGCTTAGAGACTTTAAAACCAATTAATCTTAAAAAAAATTTAGTCATTTTCGCATGCACACAATTACAACTGAGTCTCCCCTGCGTATGAGCAACACTAGCCATAGATTGATTGCATCATTTGTGTTACGTATACGTAGGGTATTCTCATATGTCAAGAGGAATTTTTTAGAACCAAACCAAAGACACTAGAGAATAATATATACTTTATTGTCTTTGACCAAACGCTTCATCTCAAACGCTTGTGTTTCTACAATCTGAAATTGAGACGAAAAAATATTTTTTCAAATTTACTTCAAAAAATCATTAGTTTTCGCTCCATTTTCTTGTTTATTTGCTTTTATATATTAATGCATATGGCAAATAAAGAATCCAAAAAAAGAGGACGAAAACAATAAGAGTCAAAAAAGTATTATATGACAAGAGTTTCTTTATAGTTGAAAAAGTTGCAAAAAAACATCCATGTTATGTGGGCCTGATGAGTGAAGACAATTGTAAAATATTACCCATTGAAGGGGAAACATTACGTCAGAAGAAAGCCAAAGAGTGAAGGAAGGCTTCTGTGTAATCAGTAACATGACAACAAAAGTAATGAGGACTTTTTTATTCCACTTAGCAAGAAAAAAAAATTAAAGAAAAAATGCAAAAAAAAAAAAACAAAAACCAAATGAAAAAGATGTAAGTGAGAAAAGGGGGAAAACATGAGAAAAGAGATGGCTCGCCTCAACTTTTCATTATGGCAACATTCTTGGTTTAGTGAACAACTCGGCCGAATGCAACATCCGCAATTTGAAAACAATGAGAAAAGTGTTTCGCCAAAACAAACAACGAGAAAACCCACTTTTCCAACATTAATAAAGTCTACTAATGATGCTTAGTTGTGGAAAAATGACATCGGAAAGATGCATTCACAAAAAATATAAAAAAAATGTTCGTTAAGGCACTTGATGATGCCTTCATTGCAGTGGCATTATATATTTTCTGGCCTGGTTGTTTTTTATGGTTCTGATCGCCGCATTTAAATTTTTAAAGCTCAGTGATTTTTCAATTTGAATATTACCGCTATTTTGAATAATATTTCACGTGAATTTTTCCGCCAGTTCCAATAGAAATTTGTATTGAAACTGGCGGAAAATTTCACCTGAAATATTACTCAGAATAGGGTAGTGTATATATGGTATGTCAAGTCGTTTTTTTATACTATGTAATATGTATGAATTTTTGAACATAGCCAGAAAATAATTAGATTTTTTTTTCGATTCCTCAAAAAAATGATCTTGAATCCATTTTTACCTTTGAGAAAAAAGCAGTCCTATTTTCTAAAAAAATACTAAACTTTTCTAATTTGTTCGAAAGTTTTTCTATAAAATTGATAAAATCTAAGCCCTTACCACAAAATGTAATTCAAAAACTATTCAATCGAAGCGGAGTTAGTTGAAAAGGAATTAAAAGTTAATAATGCTGTAAACCCCCTCCCAAAGTAGTATGACTTTCTTCTCAGTCTGCAAGCGTTGAGCACGAGGCGATAGAGTGGAAAAAGCGCTGTGAATGGAGCATCGTTAGAACTGGAACTGAACGATAATAAGGTCACTCAATATGTTGGAAAATGTTACGAATGGGTCATAAAAAAGGTCCCAACAAAAATTTGGTTTCTTATCGATATTAGAACTACTGCTATTTTTTCCCCATGTGAAGCGATTCTGTTTTTATACCCGACACACTCTGTGTCGAGTGTATATTGCGTTTGTGTGGTTGTGTGTAACACCCAGAACCACTCGAGATAGACCATACAAAATATATATAGAAATGAACAGCGTCACCAGGAGATTCGATTTCTTATCGAAGGAGTTGAGCTATCTTGACAAAATTTGGTATGCGTGCTCACGGCGACATGAGTAAGAACAAGTTCGAGAATGGACCCGATCGGACCATTTTTAGGGGTAGGTACCTCCAGTACTAGGGTATGTTACGAAAATCACAAAAACTGCTCTAAAATCGAAGTTTTTCAACATATTTTAATGAAATTTGATATTTGAACGTATTATACGATTTCCAAAGATTTTAAAAGTGGGCGTGGCAGAAGGGTGTTTTTCGAAATTTGTCCCCTACACCCGAAATTCAAATGGGACTTGTTCGAAATTTGGCACTTATGATTCCTTTGTAGCCATAAACATCCTCCCAAAAACTTTCCTTGGTCGGTCCATTATTAAGGGTACCTCCAGTACTAGGGTCTGTCACAAAAATCCCAAAACTGCCTCAAAATCAGACTTTTTCGACATATTTCAATTAAACTTAGAATTTGAATGTATATTTAAGCCTCCGATTAGAATTGCAAAAAAAAAAAATTGAAAATTAGGCGTAGAAAAGGCGCGGTTTTCATAAAGAAATTTAACAAACGTCGGTATATGGGGCCCCAATGGCCCTAAAAACTTGAATATTCTTACTTAGTGGTCCTGTTTTGTGGGTGTGGTTCAACAATTATTTAAACATGTGTGTCTGTGTCGGGTATTTTATTGACAATAACACCCTTACTTGTTTTTTTTTTTATTTATGTAAAGGATTTTCAAGGGAGCCTGATTCTATTTATCAGATTTTAGAATGAATTCAAGGGGGATACATAATACAAAGAAATTCTCATTTTTATATAATTTTGAAAGGTTCTCATTCACAATCAGTTAAAAATTCCATTAAAAGCATCATAGATTACATAACTGCCATCATTAACAACAGTAATAATATAATCAGTGAAAGCAGTAAGTTTAATTTCTAAAGAGCAAAACAAATTCCTACTTTTTGATGGCCATTTGGGTGGCATGGATACATTGACTTTTTTTTAGACCAACGTTTTACGCTCTCTGTTACATTTTTGTAACCTCGCGCTATTCAAATGCTCCTGTAGCTTTTCGTGCGCAACAAAATAGAAACCATTGTTGAGGTAAAGTTGAAATAAATTACGGTATATCAGTCAGGTGTCAACGACATAGGTCGGGTAATTGCTTTTGCCTGCGTCAACTGTGAAGCAATTCTCGTAAAGGAAGAAACATTAACGTTAACTCGAAACAATGTTTGATGAAAGAGATAAACAAGGACATCGTAGGCTTCATCGTGGAATGGGTGAAGGCGGCAATATTTTTGTTTTCAGATGCTATTTTCGCTATTGTAATTTAAGAACAAAGTAAACAATGTATGTATGTATGTATGTATGTATGTATGTATGTATGTATGTATTGTGATAAGAGGAAAGTAGCTTACTGGATTCTTTTAATAATATTGTCATCAAAAACAGCTTGACATCTAAAAATATTTAAGATTTTATCATGACCTTGTAAGCAGTCCTTCCTGTAGGATTTGTTGGGAGGTAGGATTGGCAATAGTATTAAAAGAATAATGACTTTCCTTATGCAGACATTTAAGACAATTAATAACGTTTCATGAATTAATCACCGACGAAGGGAAATGTAAGGCTTCAAGGGACTTCGACCCGTTCTTCGATAAAACTTTGTGGTATTTAGGAAATATCAAAGGTTATCTAAGCCGCAGAAGCGATGTGATTTAGTAGAGAAGCATGTAATTCTTGGGAAAATTCTCCTCTGAGAATAAATCCGTTCTGTGATAATTGAGTAAAAATAGCAGCCAACGTAAGCGATTCCGATTCTGATGCCGCCGATGCTGATTCCGAAATTGCTTGGTGACAGCGAAAAATTTACTGCTAACATTCGGACGCTAGTCACTGTTATATTTTGCGAGAATTCGCAAAGCTGAATGTCAAGCATTGGTTTAGCCCACAAGGCGGCGGCGCGCTTCTTTAATCTAAAAGTTTTGGCTCGATTCTGTCTGTTTCTGGCTCCCTCGTGACTTGAAAGTCCTTAGCATTGGCGTTTTTTGCTACAAAATTTTTCGGTGCGCTGGCCAAAAATGATTACGAGTGCGTAATTTATGGTCGCATTGCGGCTTACATTTGAAAGCAGAGCAACTAAATGGCGTCAATGACGATGTTAGGGATTGCGTTCGCAGTTTGGCTTTCCGTTCGAATCGAATGCGAACCACTAAAAGCGGTAACACATTAAATTTTTAAAAATTATGTATGTCCCATTGACTTGTGTTGCATGCTATTTGTAATGGATTCCCAGATTTGGCACAGACCAAAGCCTGTTTGTGTGGTCTCTTCGTTAATGGAATTGCTACCTTTTTAATTTATAATGTTCAGTTAAATTTGAAAAATTGTTCGCATTTGGTCTGATAAGTGGAAATGTATTTAATATCTTCAAGGTTGCTGCCATTTGGACGTCCCAATTTGAAATGGCGTACAAGTAACTGCTCGATTTGGATGGAAAAATTTCTGCTGCTTTGCATTTAACTTCGAATAAGACTTATATCTTAATAATTTCAAAACACCCCGATATCATTTTAATCTCAGTCTTTCTTTGACGCGCCATGAATTTAAATGAAGGCGGCCGCTTGTGTCTCGTTACTAAAGAGTAATTAGTTGCCTCTGTGCCATTTTTGTGGTAATTAAGTTCTCAATATAAAATTGTATGGTCATTAAATGCCACACAGATATCTACGGCACAACAATGAATAGAACCATTTCAAAATCGGATCGATTTAAATATAACTAATAAACTGGAGTTTATGATTAGGCAAAGTTCTCGAGCTCATTTTGATCGATGCATTGAGAAAGTCCTGATTTCTTCAGTAAATAAAGAAAATTAAATTTCATCAATCAATCTTCATTCTGACTGGTGCTGTAAAACTCAATAGAATGAGTGGTATGTTCTATTGAGCAACCACAATAAGATTTGAATAAAAGAAGCTGAGCGTATTTTTTGATTGCATTCTCCGCTTTTTGCTTTATTGTTGAATGCATTCCGCACAATTAAGTTCCTTTATTGACGCAGATAAAGTGATGGAAAAATGCTCCACTCAACATGCGGCACTTAAGCCATCGTTATCAACGCAGTCGCTACATCGAACTATGGAAATACTATGCGAGGCATGCATCGAACTGCGACAATTCAAGGAAATGCATTACACTTGCATGTACTTGTCTCTGTGCCCCATCGAAAAGCGTCGACATCCAGTGACTGAGTGAGTGAGTGGGTGAACAAGCGAATGAGTGAGTGACTGATCCAAATCGAATTGAACTGAATTTTCAAACTAAAGCAGTTGTGTCAACGATAGCATTATCCAGAGTGCGGAAAAGCAATACAAGGAGACGATTGCAAGCACCCATCGGCATTTGAATCACTGCAGTAAAAGTGCAAAATTGTATCTCCGTTCATAGCTGCGGTGAAGTCGGAAAGAGATTCATTTCGCACAGACATTCAGGCATTAAAATTGTTAATCTAGATTTTTTTTTCTACGATATAAATGTTAGAGGTATTCTCTTTAATAAGAAAAAAGTGAAAAAAGTGTAAAATTTTTCATATAAAATTTCATTCTTTCACTTCCAAGGTTTCTTGATGTACGAGTGCAAATTTTTTGTGAAAAATACACTCTTGAGGGAAAACCTCTATTAGCAGAGAATTGAACGTGAAAATTTTGTTCTTTGATTGCAAATAGAATTTTTTGAAAATTGATAAAGTTATGCAATGATAAAGAATGTTAAAGGATGAGAGCTTTATTTCTTAATGGCTTCCTAGAAAGTAAGTTTTACAATTTCAATGAAGCGTGGTATCATGTTACGCCAGAGTGAATGCCTCCATTTATTTGCAGCTTATAATATTAAATATACATTTGCATTAGCTTGCAGAATAGCAACTGAACTACAACTCCACTTAGTGTGAATTTTCAAATGCTCTATCTACTTTTCAATGTCTGTATGTGCCTGCCGCATTTCTCACTTATCTTCATTCATTCCTATTTAGAGTGCTTTTGAAAGGCTTAGAAGAAAAATTGAAAACGAAGATCCAGCAATGAACTGTTCAGGAAGACTTCCACTGAATGTTCAGGTGAAAATAAACCGTTTACCTTAACTTGCAATCATCACCATTGGAAGCAAAAAAATTACTCATGTAAATAGAATTAGGCGACTGAGTGCCTTGGCTCTTTCAATAAATTGTCTGAAGATACAATCGAGCAGTTTTCTTTTGTAAAAGAAAGTTGCCATAATGTGTCGTTCAACAGTTTGATTCAAATCTTTTATATACAAATTCTAACGTTCCAAATTCGATTTTCAGAAAGAAATGTAAGAAATTTGAGAGCGTCTTTTTAAATATCTTAAACCCTCAAGTGTCCAAAGCAAGGTGGGGAAAATATCAGTTACTACTTTCAATCCAATAAAATCTTGATATTGAGTAGTCCTCGCTTTTCAATTTATGCTCGTTGTGCCTTGACCGATTCGTTTATACAATAAACAACTTACACACAAAATCAACAAAAAGATGAAGAAAAAAAAAACTCTTCCAGTTAAAGCTTTCTAAAGGTCCTTCAATCATGAGAGTGTCTGTCTTGAGAGATGATGAAACAAAAAAACAAAAGAAAAAGGGCACAACAATGTCTGAAAGAAATGTTAGGTTGCTTGAGTGGGCACTTCATTCGTTACTTGTCTAAATATAGCCAAGTGTCGGCAGTTGGCTGCAAGTGAGTTCTGTCAATGTGGGAATACGTAGAGTTGCCGTAGTTGCTGAAAAAGTTCACAAACTTGTGCACGGCTGTCATTGCACTTCAAAGTGTTTTTCTAAGGCGAAACAGACAGCTCCAGCGATAGCTAACTAACTTATATTATGAGCCGCATATTGTTAGTAGACCTGTTCATAATTCCAGGGTATGTGTATGTATGTAAATTAGACTGCCCGTTTGTGCAAATATGCGCTTATGCTCTTCTGATATTGAAAGAAAAAGTTGCTTAGCAGGCGAATTACTACAACGAAAGAATGAGCTTCCATTGCCTTCTATTATTTACCTCTCCTTTATTCTTATCTACATAAAGAAGCAGACGAAACTAGGGATCCTCTCTGAAAGTTAAATACTTATTCAAATTTGCCGCGGAACAGCGATTTAATGAGCGTCTTTTTAAGGCTAACGAACCACAATGCGGAAGTATGAAAAATTCAATGAGTTCACATATTCATGCTGAAGACGCACTTATGCGCATAATTTTCATAAGAGCGACTTAAGCTGCTTAAAGGGTGGATTTTCTTGGACGTTAATATTCAAATGTGATACTTAGAAAGGAAAGTAAAGCAAAGAAAGTGCAACGTCGATGTCATAATTACGTCGGATTTAGAATCGCATGTCTTGGAAAAAGGGGAAAAAGAAAAGGGAAAAAGCTTAAATCTTTCACGTATGCGAGATGTTCCCACACAGTTCAGAGCTTCGCTTTAAATTATTCCAACTCTAATCCTTTTTCATGTTTATCTAAAGAAGAATTTTCAGAGTTCGACGCATGGGTATAACTTTCCAGTGATTTTGCTGTGGTATAAACCAATTTGGGGTGTCGTGAACAAAAAATTATTCATCTGAGGCTGCTTATTGCAAACTTTTTGAAGAATTTCTTCATTAGTCTTAGTTGAAGTTGACAAAAGATATCAAGTAGAGTGGGTGGAACTTGAAGACTTGCCTTCGAGGATCTTAATTCATTTTTTATCTTTTGCAACTATGATATCCTTCCTTACGTTGCTGTAGCTGTTGTTGTTTTGTTCAAATTCCATCAATGAATCTCTAAATAAAAATTAAATTTCCGCAACTTTCCTCAATTTTCCCAACCATCCCAAAAAATAGAAAAATCCATAAACAATTTTCTAACTTATACCGAGTGATTCAACATGCTCAGCATCATGAAGTCTCAAGCCCATAAAGCCAGGACATTCGTTGTGTGCAGAAGGAGATAAGGAATTCATTTCCTCCGCAGATGTCTTCTAAAAGGCAATTGCATTTGCTTTCAATGTACTTATGCCTTGGCAGTGATTTAACTTAACGTTATGCTGTCGAATTTTAAGGATATGAGAACCAGGAAGTGATGCAGACACCAATCCAGATAAGGCCAATAAAAAGCACGTGATCAACAGCGACCGCAACACACCGAAACGGGCAAGACAAAGTTTGAGTCAGAAAAATAAAAATAAAAGTAAAAAATTATTTGAATTTTATGCTTAATCCTAAAAACAAATGATCGAACATAAAACCAAAATACACAAACTTATTTTTTGCTCTTTCCCGCATCGCTTTTCCCTCTTTTCAGAAATATTAGAGAAATGAGGGGCAAGCATAGAAAAATGTGTGTTTTCCGACAGATTTTGTTTGCGCTTTTTACTTGTCACAACTATTGGCCCAGAATCGATTTGCTTGGGGTTGATGGGAAAAATCGCATTCAAATGGACGTTTCTTTTGAACAGATGTCTCGAACGATTCGAGGTTGAATGCACTCGAAAAGAAAGTAGACGAGAATTGCTGCCAAAATATAAGAAAATAGTTTATTCCAGGAATATTTAGATGGGAAAGGAAAAATCATTCAATAAAATAAAAATGAATTGAAAAATAAGAAATTGTCACAGTTAAAGATTTTACATTATAGAGTTTAGTTAAAGGAACAAAGGCTTGAAAGTTGAAAAAATTGAATTGAATTAGAAATAACCAATGCTTGTTGGAAGTAGGTTGACACCCCTTCGCAAGCGCTAAATGAACCCTCTAATTCCTGGCTCCGTCTCTAGACGGACTGGTTTCGAACAAAAAACAAAATTCCTAATAATTTCAGATTCATGTTTTTCTACCCGAAATTAGTCTTATCTGAACTTTTCAGTGAAAAAAAAAATTCTGGCATTAGAGGGTTAAAGACCTCCGAGTTGAAATTCAAGTTGAATGTTAGAAATCGCTTAACCAAATGAAAAAAAAACAACTTTTCAACTCACCTGGAGAAGTATTTGATAGACCGAATCCCAAGAAAGGCGAACTTCGAACAGCTTATGGGGCTAGGATGTTCAAATTGGCTTTTCTTCTTCGCAGTTGAATCTTTCATTGATTTTCTTCTCATTTTAATTTTTATTTTGATGCCCTTTGCTTGGTTTAAGAATAGTTGAAATCATTTCGTCCTCCTGTGAAAATTATAAAACGTAGTTGTAAATATTTTTAATTAGAGTTTGGTGTCGTATGAGCAGCGTTGCATTACGTTGCGTATACAACTGTTATTTAATGTTTGAAGACCATTTTTGTAATTTTGGATGGTAACGATTTTAAAATGGTCAAATTTGGACTATTAACCTAGCTAAAAGAATTAAGCTGGCTGGCTTGAAAGTATTATATGTAAATGATTATTTTCTACCCTATAGAATATTAAAATTTAAGAACTGGAAAATGTAGACCAAAAAACTTCTAAGTAAAATAAAATATAAAGAGCCTTACATACTAGTTAGTTATGAGTGGATGCATTCTGAGTTAAAAAAATTTTGATATTTTTCAAGTAAACTTAACTAAAATTTTAGTTAAGTTAAGACTAAGTTTTGAGATTTTAATTTTTTGAAACCCTTCCACTCCTTGTGTGAAAATAAATTTATTTTCAGTCTTGCAGGACGTGTAAAAAAGTTATATTATATTTTATATACAGAATCTACTCCGCAAACTCTTCAGATTTATTAAATAAGATTTAAATAGAATTCGCATGTTTATTCAAGAACACTTGAAAATGTGACGTCTTTTTGTGGCCTTTTCGTTTTCTTTTCTAAACATTCATACCACAAGTTCACTTCACTTTTTACCGCTGATATGAACTGCCTTGTTCAAGCCTACGTTCCGAACTGAATTCGAAGCACCCACGAGCATTGGATGCTTTTGTCTCCGTTCTTTCCCGCGCCATCAAGAAGAGGCCTTCGCATCGGAATCCACCACGGCAGATTCTTTTTCCTTTTGATTATCCGGAAAGTCCTTTGTATGTTTATACTAAAATATTTACATATCTCTGAGGTAATTCTTTTTTGCTGCAGAGCGCTTTTTGAGAGAAAAAATTTGATTTCTTGCAGCCGTGTTTTCTCTTCTCTCGAAAAACTTTTCACTCGCACATGTTTTCCATGCAATTTCTGCCGCAAAAGGATAACAATGTAAAAACAAAAAACAAAACGTTAAGCATTCTTCCATGTTGTGCATCACAGAACACGTGGAAGAGAGGCAAATTGTAAAATTGCATTTAAGAGACGACGAAATCACTTTAAGAGAATGGGAGATTTGTTGTCCTCAAGATATTAAAATTTTTTTGTTGCATAAATTGTTGTTAAAAACGCGCTTAATTTCGTTTTTAACAAATTTTTTGGGTGTCGGAAAAAGTTATTTTCGTGGAGTTTTTTATACAACTTCTTATATACTTGAGCCTTATAGAAATGTGGGTATGAATTTGTACAAATCAGACTTCATGAAATTTCTAACAAAAAAAGTTTTGTGACTCCACAAAGTTTATGAAATATTGTCTTAGATGCATTAGATAACATCATTTCCTGGCACCTTTTGTTCAGTATATGATTGATTAACTATTTTCGTTGAAGGAAATCAACATAGTTTGCGAATGGTAAGATTCGCGCTAAACAGCCTTAGAACTGAAACCAAGTTAGGTTATTTTTTATATCAACTTATAAATAACGTATATAAGATATATGAACTTTAAATTTAATACTCTTAGTTTTTGTGTATATGTTCTTCGGGCTTAAGGTCCCAACATCTCTGTCGTGATTTTTCAACAATGTCGTGATGAAGCAACAATGAGTGGATCTTCATTTTGTTACTCAAAGTATCCATTTCGTGGAATTAGGTGTTAACTGAAACTCGTAAAAGTTCGATTACGGCAGAGAAAATTCTGTTTTTCTTCATACTTCATTATATGGAGACAAATTTTGATATTTTTCCTTACGAGTTGCAGCAGAATGTCCTTCCTTCAACAGCTGGAGTAAACACTTTCTTGTGCAAATTTGATAAATATGCATAAATTTTCAGCGCAACACATGGCGTAATATTTGCGGTCATATTCAAATTTGTTGAAAATTCTGGCGAAAATTATTTTGAAAGGAACAATTTTTTAGTATTTATTAATTTTTTTTTGTCTTCTAATTTTTGTTAAGTTTTATTAGTTTTGTCCTTGTTGTTGTCTTTGAGTTTCTTAGCACTTGATTTTATATAACAATGGCTGCAATCTCTTTGGATTGAAGTTTAACTAAATTCTTTGCTATAAGTATGAAACAATTAAATCTCGTTACGAACTTTTGTTTTAAGGAGAAGCTCTAAATCTTAGGAAATTGTATCTCCCTTTTTAACAATGCCAAGGAATTGTGATTCGGCGGTTTTGAATTGCTCTTCATTGTTTCGAGCCCCATAGGAAATTTCAATTAAAGAAAAAGGAAAACATATATTTTGTATATCACATTTCCAGCTCAGGCAGTCAATTCATTGTATACCTTATGTCGAAGAGAAAACTTTAAACCCTAACGTTGTCCATGATAAATGAAAAGCTGCTTGCCGAAAGTACTTGGAAAGACATGTTCCCATAAAATGGCAACAAATAATGTAAATAAATGGGAGATCGTTAAAGCAAAACTTCTACAAAAATTGAAATTTTGTTGAATTGCATTTAATTGAGCAAATAAAATTATAAAGGGACAACTTTTAATTAGGACTGTCACTGAATTCTTGAAGCAAATTAATTTTTATTTTATTCTGAACATGTTTTCGGTTTTTGTGATTTTTCAAAAAGATTTTCTGAAATTTATATTCGAAAAATAACGTAATTAAAATTCTTAAAATCTTCACCTAAAGGATCATATTGCATCCTTAAAATATCACACAGCGAAGAAGCTTCTGAATAACGAGTTTTCCTCCGGACATTGTGCAAAGGAAAGCGTTTTTGCTGCATGTCTGGAGTGCAATTTTTCATCATTTTCCTTGAAAAGTTTCGCATGAAATTTCATTTGAAAAATATTGCAAAATTTTTTATGATTTATTATAGTTGGATTGTGGTTGAAAATTCGTCCTTTTACTCGTATCTATGAGAAGAACATTTTCATTAAAGATTGCTTCCGTGTTTTATTGTTTAATCCTGATTTGGGTTGATTAGCATTAAACTTGAGGCTTTGTTTGAATAATCTCTTCAATCTCCGATTATAATCGCCTTAAGGACACTTAAAGTATTCTAAATCCTTTTTTTATATTCAAAAGCAAACAATTTGTTGTCTGCATAAATTTTGTATCGTCCAAATTACGTGGCAATCTGTTGAATTTATTACAGTCATCAAAGAGTCATTCATTTCCATTATCTGCTCCTATCTGTCGATATGAACTTTTGTTTAGCTGCAAGGAAACATTTCATCTTCAAGTTATTGAATGTTCTGGTATTGATATCGATTGTTTAGATGGTTAATCCCAGTAACTCGATGTCAATGGCTTGATTGGTTTTATGTTGGCTTTATTTGTTTGATTATGCAATGGGAGCCTTAGAATCCCCCTTAAACACGTATCGATAAACGTTTATAGAGCCTATTGTCAGATGTAATGATATCTTGACAAAAGCTCCGTATATTGTAGCTTATAAGTGATTACGTTAGGCTTATTTATTTATTTATTTATTTTATTTATGAAAAACTTTTTGTTTGTTTGTTCATAGTCATTATTCAACCTTCAAAATCACCTTGATTCGATCACAATGACATTTTATTTTGGCAAAAGGATTTGTTTCATCATTTTCGTTGCTACTCAAAAGAAACTCCTACTGAAACATAGAGAAAAAAATTTTTTTTATGAGGTTGTTGTTCAGATTTACAGCCAGCTGTGCTCTCGCAATCTAACAAACTTTCATTGACTTGGCTTGTTTTATAAAATTTGTTACAAACAAAAACGTAAGGACTTACTTTTAAAATTGTTGAGATCGTATACTTCGGTTATGTAAAAAGTTTGAGTCATCGCTTATGTCGGTCGGTATTCCAGCCCATATGCTGTGACGTATAAAAATGAAAGCGTAAGCACATTGAAACATCTGAATAGCAAGCTCACTGAGCATATAAAAGAATGGGAAGAGTTGAAGCATGTGTCGAAACATCCATCAAAATAACTTTTTCGTTGTGTAGGAAATATCATATAAGGTGCAACATACTGATTTGGCAAAAGGCGCTTTTGAAAAAAATATTAATTTATATATATGTTTGAATGTAGAAACACTTTGTTGAATAATGTAATGTAAAGTAAAATGAATTCAGCTAAAAGCTGGGAAGGAGTCTTTAAAAAGGCCCTAAGCGATTTGCGTATTTAATGAAATGCATGTTTACATAATAAGATTTGATGAATGTATTGACTGACCGACTGAATGACTGTCTGTTCTTATGCAAGACGGATATGTTCATTCGGCCCTTTGCAATTTCCTGAAAAGGCATAAGGATATTGTTTTTCTTCTGGAGGAAAGTGGACTGTAAGAAAATCGTAATTGAATTTGACTTGTGCAGAGCATCAATCAAATACACCAAAGAAAGACGAAAAAAACCAAGTATTAGAAAAAGCCAAGAGTTTAAGTGTTTTAGCGAAGGAGCGCTTTATTACCTGAATGGTTGGATGTTGAACACGAACTGGACGTTCAAGTTCAGTTGATTTAAAAGTTAGACTTAAAGACTAAAAGTTGCTTGGAAAGTGAAATAGTAGCGCTCTCTCTCTTTGAAGGCTTCTCTTTCTAATTCTCTTAGATGTTAAATGAGATCAAAAAAGGGTTGCCAATCTGTTGGCCTAAACAGATATTAAAATTGTTTAATTGAAATTTAGATTCCTCAACTGGACGAAAAGATGCTGTAAGCGATGACGATAATGTTGTAAATTTGAGCTACATGTAAAGATATAATATACAAAATGAGGCGACTCTTAGTATTGCTTTAAAGAAATAATATTGACCTGATTTAAGGATGATTATTCGACTTTCACCATTGAATTGACTCAAGCTAGCAGCATTTGATCACAAAAGATCTTTGCTTTAGTCAATATGTTCCTTCTCCCTTTCGGGGGAAGTCTAAGTAATGCCTCGAGAAGAATCAGCAGTTTTAACATGTGTTTCACTTTAATTAGCCGCATTTTTCGCTAGAAATTAATCGCAGCTATTTCCTGCCCTCTAATGTGCAAGAAGATGACTGTTGAGGCTTGTGCAAAATGCACAACGAGCAGTTTTAAATGTAATTAGTTGAAGCTGCACTTTTATCTGCGCAATTTTTGCAGAAGTCATTTGTAACTGGCGCTGGCTTATCTGGGAAACTTGTGCCATGGCAAGCAACTCTTCCGCTATTCAACTACGCTTAAATTGCGTATCGTTAGAACGGCGCTGGAACGGACGGAAGTTGGAAAATAAATACAAATTTTTCTTTTTGTTGCATTTCAATTCTGCGCAAGTTTTTATATCATCATATTTTCGATATCGCAATCAAAAGGAAAAAAAAAACTTTTTCAATTGAACACTAAATTTTTTGGAAACTCCCATTGGAGTTGAAAGTTTTATGGGAGTGCGATTGCGAATGCAAGGAGAGCAAAAAAGCCATGTTTTTATTCAATATTATAGCAACAATAAATATTGATGAGTGTTTTTTGTGCAGAAACAATTAAATACATGCTTTGTTGACTGTCCATTCAGGTAAAGCAAATGTTTTTGGATTAAACGCAAATAGTTGAAAGCAATTGCAATAAAAGAACAATATTTTGAAGGTAAAAACAGGACGAAATTAAGCTTTACAAGCAGAGAATGAAGGGGTTCTATTTTGTCCAAAAATGATAGCAAATGGGAATAATTCTGCTCTTCAGGAGAGTTTTTTATTGAACCTGAGTCAACTTGTTATGTTTGTCCTCTATTTTTCGTTTGCTGAATAAACTCACTAAAGGGAAGCGCAGGAGCAGGTCCATAAAATTCATGAATCTGAAAGGGTTTTTCTGTTTTTGTAAACATAAAAAGTTTCGAGCTTGTAAATCGCTCGCACACAGGATTATTTACTTCTGGACTTTCAAAGGACGATCTGGGTGGCTGCCAGCTATGATTACATGACAGCCATTTTGTGAAAAAATATCAGCTTAAGTATCGCAACAGGCCACATTGGTAGTTTCGATTCGACTCTGATAGTTATACGGCTGGTGGGGCTTGACAGCCAAATCACATGTCTTTTGCGAGTGACTTTTATCGTTACAATTAAAGGTGTCCTTCGTACATGCCGTGGCCAATGACTGCCGTTGACTTCGATTATTTTTATGCAACAAGCTTGTCCTCATTCAAGCTTCGTTTTGACTATCAGCATTTTTTTTTTAGAAAAATTAAATATTTTTTGGTGGTTCCCGATCAGCGCTAAGGTTTCAACGAATTTTCACGTCAGAAGTAAAAAAGAGATTCCACTGGCAATAACAGTAAATCTACTTAACTAAGTAGCCACTTTATTGTCGTATTGTCTGGAGTATTTTTTCCACTTAACCAAAATATGATGTTGTTTCTCAGTTTTTGCAGGGTCTTTTACGAAACCATTTTTACACTGAAAAAAAGTTTTAATATATTTTGACGGAATCTATATTATGATGGAGATCTTCTCTCGTGAAAAGTTTATGCGGCATTATGACAAGGTCATTACTCTTCAGCAGAGAATGTAACTTGATTATTTTAATTTCGTAAATGTTTACAACATTTTCAATGTTCTTAAGCTTATTACCTTCATAAAAGGTTCAGGTTTTTAAAATGTTCAGATTCAAATGTATGGTAATTTTTAAAATCTTAAATTTCAAATTAAAATGAGCTTTTACAACATTTGGAGAATTCGCATATTTTTCAAGTGTTGTTCCAAGAAATCAATAAAAAATTTTCACCTTTTTCGTCAATATTCCGTTTCCGGGAGGTATTCGTACACATTTTCTCTCAAAGCTGTGCTGCTATTTTCATTTAATTTGTTTTTTAATTTCGTTTTTTCTAAAAATAAATGAAAGGTGTTCTTTTAAGTAGCTTTACAAGAAAATTTTTGTTTTTAATTTCATTTAAATCGGTTTAGAAATCATGAAGTTATGGCAATGAACTCGAACTCAAAAACGTTTCATTTACGCATACGATTTTGAGTTCGAACAGGCTGTTTACAGATCTCATTACAAGCGGTAAAATGTGCTGGATAATAAATTCTCATTTTCTTTTTCAATAGGAATGCAGATTTTTTTCTTTTGTTATTTCGGCAACCATTGGAATATGAGAAGTAAAAAAGGCCAAGGACTTCAATAAAACGTTAAAGAAACCCAGCAAATCAAAGAAGAGCTCCTGAGGTGAAATTGAGACTAAAATCACGCTATTTCATTATTTCGGCTTAAAAGGGTGACCATAAATGTAAGTTATCCTTCAATATTTAAACGAAAAAGCTCTCGAATTTCCAAATTCTAATCATATTTTCTTTTTAGCTGCATTCATATTCGTGTAAAGCTATTCTGTGAAACTTTTCTCTTGTTCTTTTTTGAGAAGAATGTTTTAAGCAAAATTCCAACCAACCGCATCGTCACATAAAAAGCACCAGATAAAACAACGCACACGCAAAGTACGAAACGAAACCAGAAAAGAGACACCATCAGAGCAGGTGAGTGGGCAATAAAATATGGTAGCTCTAGTAGATAGTAAATTTGATAACTGACACGAAAAGCTTAAATAACTGCCCGTTCTGCCTGGAAGTAGAACGATGTGTCGGAAAAGGGAAGAAAAACTAAATATAATATTTGAATTACAATAACAAACTTTAAAAGCAGAAATTTTTCATATTCCATAGTAAGAGTGGCTAGGATTTTTTGCATATTATTATATCTTCAGATAAGTTTTTTTTTATTTTGAACGGAGCATATTCCACTGAAGTGTCATAAAGATGGCACTTAAGAAAAAACCCTAACAACTATCCTTGTGTCCGCATTGCCGCTATTTCACTGATATTTCCATCATGACCCCAGTTAAAATGTGGTTCCACAGCAGGAGGACACGGATTCTTTCAACCCGCATGGCACGCCGCCTAATTACGAAATTGCCATTATCACAAAAGGATACTTGAAGCTGGATGAAAGTAATGTCTGTCCTTTCGTTTTGGTGTCATGTCGGTTTGGATTGTCCTACTAAATGGCGGTAGGAAACAGGAAACACACTTTTGCTGCTTTCGTTGAGTAGAAAATTGAATTAAGCGCTTTTAAATGGAAAGTTGGATACTTTTTTGAAAGCGTCTTAGAATCATTTTGCTATATGGTAACTATGGGCTCAGTTAAGTTTGCTCAGTGAAATTTGTATTTGAAGGTTACTAGAAATTCACCACAACTAAAGAATGAAAGGGAGAAATTTCCAGTAAAGACTAAGTAAATTTAAAATTAAAGGACACAACGTATGAATAAATATTTTCACTTTTCATGGCATAGCTGAAAAAACATTTCACAGACAATTAATATGAACTTCACGTTTTAACACTTCCTTAATAATGCAACTTTTCCTTTAGTGCCACGAAAACTTTGCATTTTAAATAAAAATTAATTTTATTTAACTTTAACCAAACATGGTGCATCAAAACCAACGCAGAACGGATTATATCCTTGCCATACAAAATTCATGAACGGTTTTTTCACAACATTACGAAATGTATTCAAAAAGCTTTTCATTTCTGTAAATTTTTTTCTTGAAAACATAAAATAATAGGCGAAGCTCGCATTTTTCTCTTAGTAATTGGATGAAGAAGGGAAGCGTTTTATATCAACACGAATCCTTGGAAAATAAAAACTGTTTCTATAAAACAAACAGAATTCATTTCGTTCAACCATTTATTTACTTTTACTCATACTCTCATTAAAATAGTTGAAAAACTGAAATGATAACTTTTCATAAAACTCAAAACGGCAAGCCAAATGCGATTAACACTTTGCTTTGAGAGCCTGCTTCGCCACTTGAAAACATTGAATTAATTTCAAAAATGCTTGAAATATTTTATTCAACTTTTCACAAAAGTCACTCTATTCATTGATTTCAAAAAAAAGTAATGGTGAAATAAAAATCAAAAGCCCAAAGTATCCTTTGAATATTTTCTTCGAATCCATTCAAATGACTACTTCAAGCCGCGTTGATGCATTAACCGTAACGACAAAGTCAACTAAAAGCGTGAACTTCAAAGTTTCTTGACGTTATTCTAAATGGAATGAAATTTGTGAATCAAAAGAAGAAAATCAAAAATAATACGCCTTCGTGGGAAGCGGAAGTCATCGGAACAAAAGAGAAACAAGGAAAGCAAATGTAAGCGGAAAGGCGATACAGTGTAGGAAAATATATCAACAACAGGAAGTGCCATGTTCACGGCAGAACAAAGTGAGCCAAAATGGCGTCAGACACAAACACTCAAAAAGCGGAAAAACAAAATGTATGATGAAAATAAAATAGACAAACAACTTCACATGTGGCTTAAAATGTTGCGATTATTGTCCAAACAAAGCCAAAAAAGTCTTCTGCTTCTTCGATAAAAATGATTTTAATCCGATCAGAAGTCTGTTTCGATGGAAATATCTATAGGATAACGTTCCATCGGTTCATATATTCGTCTAAGAAGATGGCGTTTACTATCGTTGAAGGCGTCTAATTTCATTATTTTATCATTTCGAAAAACTTGCTTTACCATGTCTAAGGCTCACAAAGGATGTTGCTAGTCGTTGTCCCATGCTTAACATTTCATTAACTTTACATTTTGAAATTGAAAAAGTTTGGCAGCTTTTGAATCAATTACAACGACATTGCCTTCTATAAAGAAAGGGCTCAACTGCTTGCCATAGTTTGACTATCAAAAATGAATAATGACATTTTAAATGTGAACTCATCGCGGAATAGATTTTGGCATCCAGCAATATGAGTTTAATATTATTAATCGAGAATTTTAGTCGCTTTGACACCGATGTCAGAAGAGCTTAACATAACTACGAGACAATAAGTATATGATGAGAATAAAGAGTGAACTCATCTCTTAGACTTTTCATCTAATTTTTCCCAGCAGAAAAGTCAACTTCATCCTGTCTTTATCGATAGTCTCAAATGAAATAAAACGAAATTTTTCATTTCTTCGTTTGCTCCGCGCAACTATCGTAGTATTTGTCAATTCGTTCATAAGTAGCATTTAAGCTCACAGAAGTTTTATCAAATCGTCAAGGGTTTTTAAGCAATTAATTAAAAAGCCTTTGTGTTTCATCAATTGATTTGAAATGGGAATTTTATTGATTTTCCTTTTAAGCCATCTTATTGCATTAAAGGATTGAAACGCTTTATTGGTGCAATTGAATGAATTGTTCCATTTGTTTTTGGTAGTAGAGGATGAAGCAACGGCAGGTTAAGACGTTTGTTTTGCTTGGATTAAATTTGATCCAAAAAAGGATTTCAGATTGCACATTCATTTGACGATAAGCAGTAAGAAAGCGAGTCACGGTGCTGTCTACTCATTGCATTCGATTGCAATAAATTCAACCACATGTTATTGTCAGGTGTTTTTAAAATTGGTTAAAAGCATTTGGTTTCGATTTGGGATTAGATTTTCCAATATTAAAAAAAATCTTATTCATTTTAACTTATTGGTAATTGATGAAGTATTTGTTTGATGTGAGCAATTTCGGCAGAGCTTTGTTTTGCTTGGAAAATTTGTCCGAAAAAGGGATTTAACGAATACATTCTGAAAAGTACATGTCAGGATCACTTTTCATTTAACTTCAATTTCGATTAATGAAATAGAGACTAATGCAAAAAATTGTTATGCAAAATACTGTATTATTAAAGTTTTTATTTAAACATGTTTGGTGTAAAAACCAACATCTTAATTCATTTTAACTTCATTGGTAACTTTGATTGAGGAGTACTTTAGTTTGATGGTAGATGCAAAAGTATTCGTGCAGAGCATGTTGTTCCTTGCTTGTTTCCGGAAAATTTGTCTCGAAAATGCATTTCCTACGTGACTGAAGTTCGATTATTAACCATGTTGTAAGTCTGGCTTAATCGGACAATGTATAACCATTTCCATTAAGATAATTTTAAGATTTATTATTGAACAAATTCAATCAATTTATATACGACTTTCAAATTAAGGATTTTTGATTTTCCGGAAAAATACTTATATCACTTTCAGTCTTATCTTCTATTCCAAAGGCGTTACGTGAACGCAATATTGTGTGTGTTTATTGGCTACATTCTTACAGGAGCTTTTCAAAACCATAAAAAAATTGTCATGGGAACTATCACATGAAGCTATCCAGCTCGTTCTTGTATTCTTTGTCAGTTATCTACTAATTTCCTGTAACCTTGGCTTTCTTTCTCAATGCTTTGACTGCAAACTTTCAAAAGTTCATGTTCTTCAGAGTGAAATACTCCCAGGTGTAAGTAAGCAGCTCGGAAGTAAGTTTTCAGTTTATTAGGTTGGAAAATATTTTTGCTAGAGCGTGATTTTTAGTGAGAAGCACTTGTGCCAAAAAACTACGAGCGTGTCCGTTACCACGAGGACTGATGATTTTTGTTAGACCTTCGAGAATGAAACTATATTTGTGATTGTGTATTTATTTATTTTTGTTACTGATTTTGTGTTCAATGAAGTGATTATTTGCAGCTCTTTGTTTGCCATTTAATAGACCAGAAAATTGATTTGTCATTTGTAATTTGAAAAAAAGTTGTTTTTAGTACAAATAATTGTTAGGTTGGAAGCTAAAGTATGAAAATTTATAACAATTTAAAAATATATTTGATAAGATTTTTGAGCTTTGGGTTTTAAGGAAAATGACACTGAAGTTTTTTAAATGTGTCACATTTCCTCTCAGCTAACTCTTAAGTAAACTTCAGTTATGTTCGCTCAACATTAACTGAGCCTTTAATCTTCATCAAATGATTGCACACAGGCACTACTGAGCTCTTAGTTCCTTACTTGGTGCAGATTAAGTGTCCTCATAATCCCATTGATTGATTGTTTCATAAAGAGAACACATTGCTGCTCCTTGTCAAATGGAAAGTACTTTCATGTTACCTTCGACGAGCTTCAGAATTTCCCTCTTGAGGATTCCATTTTACTTATCCGAATAATGTCATATTTTATTACATTTGCAGTCATGTCGCTGTCGCATTTTCAAAGATATTCTCATAAAATGCCTAAAGTGAATTTGCTGATGTCTGCACTCACTGCAGTTTTGTCTCACGAAGGAAAATGTTTTGATGTTCTCAGTTGAATCCTTTTGAAGCTCATAAATCGAAAAATGCATCGGTTGCACAAAATGGCAACGAAAGGATAGTCGCACTTACATTTGTTTTCTTTTTAATTTTTTTTTTGTTTCGTTCTACTTAAAGATTTAAAGCGGCTTTTAATAAGGATACCTTTTAAGTGCAGAAAACCAATATTTTCCATGCCAAAAAATTAAAAAAAAAAATGCCTCTAAACTTCGCGCATCTGACATGCTAGAAAGTAGAACTCACAAAATAATGTAAGCAAACCTCGCTAAAAGTTCAAGGCCCTTTTGAGAGGCGTTCACATTCGAAAGTCCTTTTTCAGTAGCAATTTCGCGTTCTTTTTCTCATAGCCTTCAACTTTGAGATGATAATGATAATGTTCATAGTCGTGTGATTGTTTTTGATGTGCTTTTTTACTATAAAAAATAATAATAATAATAAATAAAAATAAAAAAAATTTAAAGAGTAGACGTGCATTCGCGCTCATGCTTTCGGATTTCGCATTGAATCAAATCGTACATTTATCAAAATCGTGTGACAACTGAAATGGCCTCAAGCGGATGGTCTAAAAAATGTTTAAAAAATAAAACCGAAGCCTTGAAATCGTTAAAAGAGTAAAAAAAGAAAGTCATTTATAATAAATTTAAAATTCAATTTTTCATTTTTATTATGCGAGCGTGTATGTACGTTTTACAATATTCAAAAGATTGAATTTCTGAAGCTGTCAGACTCCTCTGACTTCATCAAACACGCACACTCACAGAAAATGATAAAGTTTTCTCATTATTTTCTTGCGCGTATCAGCAAATTTCTCGGTTCTTTGGCTTCATCGGGTTTTGTTGGTTTATCAACTACGGCTCTTGCGGCTCAATGTTGATAACAAAAATTCAGTTCACAGTTCATGCCTATAGCTCAAACACTCAAGAAGAACTGACGAAGCACTGAATTTTTTTCACTTCTTCGCTTGTTCTTCCTCGCATTGGACTTTTGAAGTGGTTCAAGGCTTTTGATAAAGCACAAACGTTTTTATTTTCTTCTTTCTTGGTGAAAACTCTAAAGAAAATATCTGTGATCACGTAAAGAAACTTAAAATGAATTTTTCGTTTCTTCATCTGACTAAAGATGCTGATGGCTGTGTTAAACCTTAAGGCAATCAATACGAATGGCGCAATCAAATTGAAAAACTAATGAAAAAAATTTTCGATCGTATTAAAATAGCGAACGTTATGTCAATATAAGGTTCTGGGCAGCAATTATAGTAGATTTCATTTCGTTTGCCCGGTACGCCTTTTAGTCCAAAATCAGCGATTTTTTTCGGTTTCCACTTTTCGAAGAGACGAGTTAAGGGGCGAAATCAAAAGAACAAATCCTTTTTCAAAACTCAATACTTAATGCCAGCCTTAGAATTGTTACCATTGACAATGTTGACTATCATTTGAACAGGTCTGCTTTATCCCTTACAATATTTTTGCTATCGCAAAGAGTTAAAAGATTAGCGCCTCAGAAATACTGTCTAAAATTTCTCATAAACAAATACAAAAGTCTTTCAACGGTGAAAAAATCGAGAGGAAGGGGTATCAAATTTAATGTAAATAGCTTTGGACTACAAACTCTTTCGTAGAAATTAAAATTTACATAAAATATCCTTAAGAGCAATTCCCGAGGGCTTGTGTAAAAATTTTGCGCAACTTAGCAACGAATTTTCATTTGCAATTCGATTGTCTTTTGGGTTGGAAGTCGGTGGGAAGGCAACCGACTTCGGCGATGATGAGCAGAACGACGCACTCGTATAGTGCCCTAAATGTTGCAAATCAAATCTCAAGGACAAAGTTATTGTGGGATATTGGCTTAAGTTTGCTCTGGATTGCAAATACTCAAAAAGTTGTTCAATTTATTAAAACCGTTGTCGTTTATTGCTCGCACGCAGAAAGAGCTATTAAATTATAAATAACTTTCAGACCTCCTCCGCTCAAATTCTGAGTATGTTACTACATTGTGCTACAATGTTGCTGTCAACTTTCTCTCTTTTTCGCTGAAGAGCTGTGCTCAGTCTTTCAAGACAGAGAACAAAATGCCACTTAGCACAAAAAGTTTGCCAAATTGAAATGTTGCCCAATCTAAAGGAGGACTTAAATCGTCGTGCCATAATAGGTATACCGGCAGATGAAAAGCGGCGATTTCTCTTTCAATGTGGCTTTGAATGTTTTGTCTCAAATGAACTGAACAAAAGCGTGGGGCGAAGAACAATCATGCAGCGAGAATTTCGAGTTAAGTCAGAGCGGATTCAATGTTGTGGAAATGTCAATTCCAAAAGAACTGCACGTAATTGATTATTATTCCTATGAACTTCGTATAGGTTTGCAGACACCGATTGTTTAATAATAGAAATAATTTTTTATGACTCCAGCATGCTGGAGAAAGGGATTTCCTCTTTTCCTGTGGTCCTTAAAGGAACTCCTTTTTAACGAAAAAGGATTTTGATTTCTTTTTTTGTAAAAAATTCGCATAACAATTCGCAATCTGAATTAAAAAGGAGAAAAATTGTGTAAATAAAACAATTAATTATTTCCGTTGATTGTTTGCCTCTCAATGTCAACAATACGCGATGAGCTGTTTTGACAGCGATAATCAACGTTATGCATTTCAATCAGGATTCACCGATACCAAAATCAAAAGACTCCCACATATATATGTATGTGCATGAAACCCCATCGAATGCGACGTATGCATGTCAAGTGGAAAAAGGTGACACATCTGCGAAACGATATGCCGCGATGCTTGAACGTGAGCGGTAAACATTTGCGGGCGCAGTGACTTCTGAAAGTATCTACGAAATTCATGATAAGTTACCGATCCGCCGCAGGCCATATTAAATTTCGAAAATGCTCATACACCAATGAAGCCGTTACGTTGCTTTCGAATGTCATAAATTAAACATTCTCACTTTACATCTTGGGTGGAGCGTTTTACTCAGCTTTCTGGCTGTTCACACTTGAATGTGTTGCAGGTGTCCGTGTGGGGACATACTACCAGCATGTCATCGGCAATTCTGAAAGCGGTCGGATGGGATGTTGTTGATTTTCTTGTGTTGCTTGTATGCGCCTATCGAAGATGGTTGGGTATGAGCGAGCAAGAAAGTGGAAGATAAAATTCACCCTGTGAAGG
This sequence comes from Chlorops oryzae, assembly GCA_020466095.1. Taxonomy (NCBI): domain Eukaryota; kingdom Metazoa; phylum Arthropoda; class Insecta; order Diptera; family Chloropidae; genus Chlorops; species Chlorops oryzae. The sequence continues at coordinate 25,058,939 of CM035808.1, read as the reverse complement.
ATACTCGTAAGGAACACAAGGTTGAACCATGCACCAAAATGCGCTGAACCAAAAGACTCGGCAGTTTCAATGCTACGCTCGACTCGAATATTTTTTCTAAAAAAGAAAGCTGAGCAGAAATAAAAAAAATAAATGAAATAAACTTTCATGTTTAACCACCATCGATGGGGGATATGATTGCGGCTTCATGGGCTCTGTAAGGCAGTGGGTCTGAGAGTTGCTCTAGTTGCGATGTCATAATAAGTGCCTGCGTGGCATTCACCACAAACGAATGGGCTGCGATTTTCCATTCGAACTCAGATTCCCGCCGTGATTGCTAGAAATATCTAAATCAAAATCATTATTTATGATCGCAATCGTTTGTGGGTTAAATAAAAGAAACACTCACGTGTAAGCAGTGGCGGATCCACGGGGGGGGATATCGGGTCCGGACCCCCCCCTTGGGAATTTTGGAATCCAAAATTGCTTAGGGGAAAGTGGTCGAATTCCAAACCCCTTAAGAATCTTTTCTATAAATTCAAAACGCTGATACTCAAGATAAGAACTTAACATGCCATTAGCAAGAGAATATCATAACCTTTGTTTTTGCAATATAAATTTTTCATCAAGAATTAACTAAATATAGATTATTTTAGAAACATTCAGTATACTTTTTTTCAGTGAAAAATTTCGAATTAATGTTAAATCAATTAGAAAATCATTAGTTGTTTTAAGGCACGAATTATAATTTTTATTGAAATTTTAAAACAATGATGCTGGAGCGAGGCACTTTCAAACATTTCTATATTTTCGAGGCTTTTAGAAGAATTCACGCAGAAATTTTCCTTCGCTGAGTGCGATTCCTGCGTGAATATTCAGGGATGGAAGACCATTCAAACGCTCTTGTCTCATTGTGCTTCTTAAGTAAGACTTTAGTCGTCTTAACGTCGAAAATGACCGACGAATAGCTCAGGCTTACATTATTTATGTTTCTTTATATTTTTCAAGCTTTTTAAGGGTCTTTTTTTGTACATTTGTGCTACTTAAAATGCTCCAACACTTAAATCGTATTTATTTTCATATAAGTAGTGCTATTTTTCTTTTATTAATTCATTAAAAGCTGCAATGATTTTAATAAATTTTTTGATGTACATCAATATCTTGTTGTGTATTTCATCATATCGCACCCTTGCTATTAAATAGGCACAATTCAAAATTGCGCATTTCTCGAAAATCATTCAATCTCTCTTGAAACTGAGGAGAAATAATATTTTTTCTAAACTTGTATTACTCTCAATCGGCTGCTGAATCTGTCAGTATAAGCGTTAATTTTCTAGGTGTTGAGTTTCTAACAGAAAAATGCAATCGAACATAAAAAAATGTATTAAAAAATTTTTGAATTGTGCCGCTTTATTAGCAAGGGTGCGATATGTTAGAAGGCAAGCTTTGAGCAATGTTGTTTTCGTTTAAATTCCAGCAACATGAAATATGACCAATTTTGAATGTGTGCTATCTTAAGCTATTAGAGTAGTTCAGTATGATAAGCAATCGAAAATGTTTCCTTGCTGAGAAATAATAAGTCCCGCATCATTATCGCCTTTCTTAGATTGGCATTGGCCCCATTGAGGACAAGAGAAAAATGTTTCCCAATTTTTCTATGGTAAGTCTATTTCATTTTTGAGATAGAGTTTTACGCCTAAGGTGAAAAAGTTGCCCCTTTTGAAAAAGAGTGGGATTGATAATGGATGTTTTTTCGGTCTAAGAACATTGCGTGTAGCTAGGAAAAGTAGTTCTTAAGTTATGGATATTTGAATGATGAAAAATACTAATTTTTTTTCTTTGAGGCCATTGCGCCACCTCCAAACTTTGCTTAATCTTCATAATTTTGCACACGCAAGTTTTTGATAAATACCAAACATTTGAGCCACTGGCAGACAGAATTGGACAAACCTAATTTTTTCCATACATTTGGCGGCCACCTTAATGTATATGGATTAGAGTGTTTTGGGAAGTATTATTTGGAATATCTCAGAGTACATTTTGATGGTAGCTCATAGCACAAAAATTCAACTCATATTCGTACATAAATATGGGCCAAAGAGTGGACAAAAAAATTTTTTTTTAATTAATTGTATGAAGCTGTGAAATTTATTTAAAACAAACAAAAATTATTTTTCTGCCTCTAGCAAAAAGTTTTGGACCCCCCCCTTTCCCAAATCCTGGATCCGCCACTGCGTGTAAGTGTAAACCTCTTTGAGCCCATTGAACTAGAAGATTCTTCCCTTTGATGAATTGATGGCCACAATGAGTTTTTTTGAAAATAACGTATAATACGTTTAGGTAGAAAGAATCAAAAAATATTGGCATATTCTCACTTAATTTTAAATCCTTTTTCTAATTTAGTTGTTATGGAAAACTATCTGAAAACCGAGCCAAGGCGTCGCTTCACTTTCATCACGTTCATTTGAATGGGGAACCGCTTTTTTTTGCGGTTGAAGTTTCATTGTCGTTGGCCTCACATGCTTCATTTGGCATTCAATTTGGCGAAATTTGGGATTCTCCTAAGCATTTACTCATGTGTGCATTGATTCCATGCCAGAAGCATACACCGTCCTTGAACATGCTTTAAGGAAATTGAAATTGCGGTTTGGATGCAGCATTGCACGAATTTGTAATTTACAAAATATTTTTCTCATAAATTTCAAAAAGTCCAAAATTTTCAATCCATTTATGTAAAAATTTTGGTATTGCGGGTGTTGTTTTACATGAACAAAAAGTTCTAGTATGTAGCCCAAATACACATATAGTATTTCGTAGAGTGAGCATTTTTTAAACGAGAGGTTTAGGGGAATTTCAGGCTGTTATGATATACGTATATCGATTGTAATATCTTAATTTCGTTACTGTGGCCATACTAAAGTTACGTTAAACAAATATGTCCAAAAAAAGCAACGTCATCGAAGTAACGTAATGTAATGAACGCTTTTTATTTATTTAATTAATGCTAAGTTTTAAAATATACTTATTAACTTTCTATTGGTCAGAGGTCCGGTGAAAACCCCGCATTTGAAGTCGTTGGTAGTCGTGTTTTCTATTTATTTGATTGTATTTAATAAAAACAAAATGGCAAATAAAAGCTATTTACACTGCTCCTTAATGCGACATTACAAATAGAAAGACCCCACTTAGCGTCGTTCATAAAGAAATTCTAGTCGCAGAGAAGATTTCTGTCTCCTTAGAGGCAGCTCTGTCTCATATGAACAAAATGAATAAAAAAGTTTAATGTCCATCAGGGACGTAGCCAAGGGGGCCTTTTTGGGTGTTACAACCCCCCCCGTCGTCAATCTGACTATGTTATTTTAAATTGTATTTCCAATGCACTCTGGCACAAATTAAAACTTCAAGAATCCAGAACGGAAACGGTTACAAAATTGGAGCGGAGCTCAGAAGTTCACACATACTCTACTAGGTTCGACGAGCAATGTCCAAATGGCAGATTGTTCTCGTATCGTGATCGAGAATAAAATTCCATTCAAGATGCATGAACGTCTAAGCGCTGCTTCAGTGTTACCCACTCGATTTAAGCAGGTATGAAAATTACACTGTTCTACAACGAAATCCTCCTTTAAAGTTTATTAGTGCTTCTGTTTGATTTTGTCTCCCGAAAAATTGAAAAATATCAAAAAAATTATATCACGTAAGGATTTCGAGAAAATTCCGTTTCAAATTTTGAGCACCATTGCATCATTTAAATGTTACAAAAAAAAAAAATATTCGTATTATTTTTTGAATAGTTCGAATTTTTTCATTAATCACAAATAATCCCGATTATTTTTGAATTTTTTCGTTATCGTAAACTTTTTATGTGCAGTTGTGTATGCAGATAATCAAATACAGGCACGGCAGAACGCCGTTTACATGCGTATTTTACCCACTCGAAATTTTTCAAGTAAATATTTCACTCTGTAGGAATATCACGAAAGTTTTTCAATATTAGTCCAAAAATTAATTTTTGGTGACATTTTGAGATCTAAAAAATAAATTAATACAATATGATTTAACCAAATATCGGGATTTACTATATTCACTGACTACTTTCAGAAGCATTAAAGATTTTTTTTTTTAAATGAAGTGTAAATTTTGGTTTTTAAATGTGTAATATGAAATAATATTTTTATTATCTCTTAATGTACTTGATATTGGTATGTCGATTTTGTTGGAACTTTCCATACCACTGAACCACAGCAAAACACACTCTCGATCAACTACCCTCTCGGGTAAACTCTGTTCTGATTGTAAAAAATTATTAAAACTATTAATTAATAAAATCAGCAATGATTGGTTGGTTTGGTTTAAGTTATATAATTTTCAGCAACTTTTATACGCACACTATGGTGCTTCTTCTTTTGGAGTTCTGTTTCTTACTTTTTTATACTTTTGTTACGACTATCGGTTTCATTGACGTATTGTTTCGAAAGAATGTAAATTGTTACGCAGAAAAAAATTGGAAATATAAACCCCCCCCGTCTGAAAATCCTGGCTACGTGCCTGATGTCCATTGTTAAGGTTGTTTCTTTGTTTCTGCATTGTCTTTGCAACAGCCTTCGGCTCCGAGAATACATGACAGCAAAGGTCTAAGAGTGGAAGGACAACACATGCACACACACACTGGCCTGGCGGGCAACCATTTTAATTGTTCTGCCGATGTGCCGCAGTTGCATACGTTCATACAAATATTTTCACTTAGTTATGCCAGCGTTGCGTATGAGTAACTAGGAATTTGTTTTGAATTACAAGAAATGGCGGAAATGGAGGAAATATAAAAATATATAAAGAAAAAACAAACCACGAAAATGGAACATTGTGTTTTTTCGAGTGGAAGCCAAGGTTGTTGAAAAGGAGAGATGGAAACGTACTTAAAGGAGATGAATTTGGCCTAATTTCAATGACTATTTTCATATTAAGGACCCATAAAAATGATAGGATAATTAAGTTCTATCTTCGCTTTTCATACAAAATTCTCAGTATTCTCCACCGTCGCAGTTTTATGAGAATGCAGAAAAATCGCCGTTCGTGGAATTTATTTAGCTGGAATTTATTTTTGAAAATTCTAAATGTGTAGGATTCAGTGTATCACAAAAAAATTTAAAAAAGTTTGTATTAAGGCAACGTCATTAGTTCCTGCTGATGCCGAGCGAAGGACACGTCGATATCGTCTATATGACCATGAGAATAGAAAAATTATGTCGATTGGCCTATTTAGCAGCAGATCATTGCTCAAATCGTTTCATTACCCTGCAAAGCTTTAATGTAATTCTCTATGATTGATGCACAATAGATTCAAATGAGATGGCCAGCATGAACATTATGCTGGAAAAAATGTTTTTAAATAAAAAGTTTTAATTGGAGAAAATAGGCCAGTGTTACTTGACACAAATTGAGGGTTCTATGGTTCACCAAACCCTAATGTTTTGCACTTTATCTACGAATAAGCACAAAATGGCGCAAATAATGAATAAAAAGATAATTTTTAGAAAGGCTATTTGTTTGAATGTGGAGTAATTTGTAAAAGCTGTCATGTTTAGCCGTTAATATTTTTTTTTTTTTTTGCTGCGAACCTAATAAATTCACAAGCTGCCTAATAACCATAAAAATAAATTTATATCAAAATAATGCTTCCATTTTAAAAGACTGCCTGCCTGCTCATTTCCGTTTCAATTTGAAAGTCAACTCTATTCCATTTCAACGATTGTTTCTCAAGTCTTATAGGATTATCTCATAACTCTCTTATGAAACGGGCTTTCTTCAGATTTCCTGTTGGGCGAATTTTCGCTTTTATCCTTGCTCACTCCTGCGAGTACTTTTCTAAAGGATTTCATGCGGTTCAAGTAAAAATGTTGGAAAAACGCACATCAAAGCTGCTATGAATTTTTTGAAAAGAAACTGAATTAGATTCTTAGCAAGAGTCAGACCAAAACGGAGGTAAGCATTTTATGTTTGTCAAATGTTCATGTTTAAAATTTTTTGTTCTTAAACAAAACACACTGAGTTCTTCACCCACACAACACTTTCGAGGCGTACAAACACGTCACTGTAGCCGAGTATTATGAAAAAGACCTGACAATAATGCTACAAGCGACATGCAAATTTAATCCGCATATTTCTTTTTCAAAATTCTAGACATGAATGAAAGCTTAACTCTGTGATTCAAAGGCAACGTAAGAACAGAGAAAAAAAAGGAAAGGTAGGAAAGGAAAAGGAGATGAAAGTTTTATCAACTCAGGTTGTTGAATGTTTACCTTGGCAATTTCTTTTCTAAATGCTTTCATCTCAAGTTTCACGGTGGACTTTTTTTGTAAGAAACTCTTTTACATTAAACATAAGTCGGAAATGATAAAAGAAAATTGCCACCGGTTGCCACCTTAGAATCCATGAATGCCAAGGACGGTTAACCCAATGTCAAGGGTGATGGGAACTGGTTTACATGTTTCAAATGCGAAGATCTTATGAGGGTTCTATGGGGGAGTTTTTTCTTTTAAAATATTTTCGTAAAAACATTGTAGACTTGCTAAGAGGTTGAGCTAGCGTAGCGTTAAAAAAGGGTTTCAATTCGTACAAATTCATTTTGTACCTACATAATTTCTTTCAAAGTTTAATGACATAAATTTCCTCAACTGTGTTAACTGACACAGGATCATCTTCGCCTTACAATAATGACCTTTTGAATAATTTTGGCTCCTTAACTCGTCAGTGCTATTTCATTTAATTTTTTTTTTTTTTTTTTTTTGTTCATGCAAGCTTTCAGCCGATTTTAATCTATTAAGATTAAATACACAATTATCTAATTAAGCAAACAGAACGAAGACTTTAATATTATCTTACGTGTCGGACAAACTAATTAAATGGAAGCCATGAGAACGTCAGTTAAGAGAGGGTGACACATTAATTGTTGTTGTCGAAAACTCAATTAGGTCGCTTTGATCCAGTATCATCAAATCATTGTGCATTCAACATTGTTGCTAACATCAACAGCAGACAACATCATTTGAAGCGGCAGAAATCTATTTATGCGATGTAAGAAGAGAATATTTTCCCCACAAATACCTTTGTGTGTACATTCGCATATGCTGCCAGAAATGTGTTCATTCCTACGTGATTGCACGAATTGGTCAAGAATACCAGATATGTCGGCACGTTTTCCTTTAGCAGAAGTTTTTTTCTAATCAAATATGCCACATATGTCTGGCTGTAATATGTTCGCGTGCACCATCACAGCTAATTTGACATAACAAATTCTTAATCTAACGATGACTTTTGGAGTCCTAATTGATTTGTTTGATGCTCATCGGAAGTTGTAAAGTTATTCTCAAAGTAATTGGAGTTGAATCTTATTTTTCGCATGTTCCTTATACTCAAAATGCCCTGTTCACATTCCGATTTCGTTTCGGTTTCGTTTCCACTCGTTTTCATTTGCCCATAAGCCCAATAATCGAATAAATCATCTGAACAAGCATTACGCATGTTTGTGGTTGCGGTTTAGCTTAACTTGGCAAGAATTATTCACATATGGTCCAAACAGTATTTTATGGTTTTGGTTTCGATTCAACATGTTAAAAGCGTTATGCCATCGGCAGTTCAATTACTTGCACTGTAATAGCTTGAAGGGATTCGTAATATAATCTGTGGAATAATGAATTTTGTATTAAATTTATTAATATTTAATCATTACTGTAAAGGTTGAAATTTACTTGTATTTTTAGCTATAAGTTGATGCGGTGCAACCAGTCAAATTATACCCTATCTTAGTGCCTTTTAATCTATTTCCATTTAACAGATTTCAATTCGGCTTTCAGTCTTTCGAAAATTGAGAAGCATGCGTTCTTTTCCCTTACGTAGATTGATCCTCTTCACATTTGCCATGACCCATGGTCGTTGAAGACAATACTTTACCTTTTTTAAAAGAATAACATTAAAGGGATGCGTCCCTCATATTTTTCTTTTGATACCTTTAATCCTTAGCATGCTAAAAAGCAACCCAAAGAATTATTTTAAAATTGGGTCCTTAAAATAGAATTAAAAAGGAAAAAAATAACGACATTGTCAAAAAGCTTTCCCATTTTAAATGTAATGTTCAAAGGACCTTTTTGGAAAATTTTCCTTATCAGATTTAAACTAGGCCAATGAACGTGTTTTCAATCCTTCTCGAAACAATAAGTAAATGAACGCTTGGAGTGGGGTTGACACATGCATATGTATATGTAGGATACACATTAAACATACATATAAGCATTTCACTGCTAATAACAGTGCCAGGTAACACTGTGTAAAATCCGCATCTAAATTGTCACTATTCTTGAGGAAACCTTGGAATAAATTACAGCATATCAGTCAGTTGACAACGACACAGTACGGGTAATTGCTTTTTCTGGCGTTAAGTTTTCAGCAGCATTCAAGGAAACTTACCTTCATTCCAAACAATATTTAATGGAAAAACATGCAAATGGAAGATAAAATTACGTTAACAGTGACGAAAGGTAGAAACGTTTTTTATAGGGATAGTTTTTGTTCCATTATTTTGTGTATTTTAATCACGCGGTTGGATAATATTGAAAGGATTTGGCTGTGTTGTCTTACCAACATCTCGTTTACTGGAAATTTTTCCTCAATTTACGGCAAGGCTTTGTGTCTACCGAATTAATTAAAAGCCTATAGAAATTGAATAACCATGCAAATTCGTTGCCTAAGTTGATATGAAAGCGTAATCGGAAAAGATTTCTTTGAGAAATATTAAGCAGAACTAAATTAAGCATTAAATACTGAGTTGAAAAGCTATATGATTTAAGTTATCCCTGCTGTCATTGATAGGCTTCCAATCAAGCTGCGTTATTTAATTTTTTTTTTTTTTTTTAGTTTACCTCAATTCGAGTTTCAACTATAATTGATACCCAATGAATGGTATCTCTATCATTAGAGAAATGCTCAGTCATTAAAGAGTAATTAGCTGTTGCTGCTTTGCAAATAGAATCGCTGCCTTTTTTGCCATCGCATTTATTAGGCAGCTCAGGAACTTAAATACCATTAATGGCTCAATTAGTTTAACAACTCTCAGTGCTCGCAATGACTTGTGGCTGTATTGCTTCGACGCAAAAAGAGGCGTTAATTCGGAAAATTTTAGAGAAAATTAGGTAAGGAGAAGGGGTGAGTTGTAAATTGAGTTGCTGCTTTTTATTTAATTTAATAATAAAGTCAATGCTATGCCTGGCACTTAATGAACATTCACAGCAAAACGAAAAGTAATTTCGTACGAAAATCTTCGCTACTTATTTATGTTGTTGAAAAAAAAGTCTAAACGATTTTTGTTTTTTCAGTAATTATGGTTCTAGGCAAGATTTCCAACCCTTCTCAGATAATTTTAATTGAGTGAATTTCTACATAGAATGCTGATTAATGTACCGCACTGATTCCTTAACTTGTAAAATTGCTCTTTCATATTTGTCCAGTTGTAGTAACGTTGTACTTTAAACGAAGTGCCTCCAATGTGTATGTCATAAAATCAATCTTGTATTTGCAAGTCGCATATATGTCAATTTAAATTGTGGCTCAGAAAGCATTTGAAGAGGACAATGCGTCACACGAATACTTAAAATAGGTTTTGTTGAATGTTGAGCTGAAAGAAAATATTTCTTCCTAACACGAATTCGTTACTATCATTACGAAATGGACAAAAATGCAAACATATAAAACATACTGACTGCCATTTCATGCTCATATCAATAAGACACAAGTTTCATTAGTAAATTATTTACGTAGCAAGAAGTAGTAGTAGAAAATGTGATTTAATTTTTATGGTCACCGCCTCCACGCGTCGAAGTTGATATTCGTATGATCTCATCAAACCAACGAAAAAATTTTTACACTAAATCTGCTAAAAACCTATTGAATTGTTCACATTAAGTACCTTTACTTAAAGTTTGCGAAATAAAAGAATAAAAAATGTCGTAACTCGATTTGAGAACAAACGTTAGGTTGCCTGAGTGGACATTTCTTGCGTTCCTTGTCTAAATGTAGCCAAGTCACGGCAGTTAGATGCAAGTGAGTTCTGTCAATGTGGGAATACGTAGAGCTGCCGTAGTTGTTGAAAACGTTCACAAACTTGTGCACGGCTGTCATTGCACTTCCAAGTGTCTTTCTGGCACTAAACAGACAGTTTCAACAGCTTCAATGTAGCTAATTTAACAAACTTCTCAGCTCGTAAAAGAATTCAATTTATATATATTGCATTAGATGTAATTTTACTTTTCGAGAAAAGAAGAACGAAGATAGATTTCTGACCCACGTGGTTTCCACTCGAAATAAACGTTTAACTAACTTTTGTTGCTTAATTAAGAATATCGTTTAAATTGGATCTGATTGCACTTGAAGCTATTGCAAAGTACTAAATGTTCCACTCAATCCCTCATTATCAACCCTCATCCTTGTCCTTTCAGATAAACATTTCCAACCACGTCATATTATTCACAATAGGAAGTCATATTCCAAATATCATTATAATATCATATTTGTTACATGCTGTATAAACTAGCTGTTCCATTAAAATTTAAAAACTTTTGCTCATTTGTATGAGAGTAATTTGCATTATTTGCCTACAGCACGTATGAGCAACGTCACGTGTGTATAATTTCCACTTAATAACATTGCGTTACGCTACTTTAAAGCACTAAACTAGAAGTTCATTATTATGTTCAAAAATGCAAAATACACATTTTTAAAACTCGCTTTAATGAAACAGAATAATGCCATAGAAGAGGAAACAATAATGTAAATGATTGAAGGAAATTAAATTAAAAGTTTGAAAAACAAACATCCGAAAACGGCAAGATGTAAGGCATTAAAAGCGTCTATGGTTAGTAAACAAATTAAGCTACACAGCTAGAAGCTCTGTTAAACGCTGCCCGTTCAAAGTTTTCTTTGAGTAAAAAAGAGTCTTCACTCTGGGTTAAGTGTTATTCGATAAAGACAAAAGCATTTTATATGGCAAGAGCCAAGGTAAAAAAAACCATTGATACCAGAGATCGTGTTCGGTTAATCCGAATTTCTTCTTTTGATTATTTTCTTGAAAAATGTGTTACGAAAGAAAGTTGTATACGAATTCTTTTTAAAAACAAAATATGCTGAAAGTAAGCACATGCTTCTGAATATTGTTATAAAACTATTTTGACTAGAGCTCAAATCAAAAAATATCTCAACCCAGCTAGAAAAAAAAAAAACTGAAAAAACCCACCTGTCTCTTCTGAAAGAATTTAAAGACAAAGAAATAATTTCGAGGTTTTTGGAAAAAACACATTCAGCATCTTATTAATCTTATATTGTTGCATTTATATATCGCTTTCAATTTTTTCCATGAAAATTCGTTACCCAACTCCAAAAGCTTGGATTTTTACTTCTCTTACCAAATATAATGACGCCTTTCTAATATATATTTATTTCATGGACTTGAGTGAAGCGCCCGTTCCGCTTTTACCGCTAGAACGAACTGCCACGCTTAAGATGACGTTCCTTACTGATTTATTTGTTCAACTTCCATGTTCACCACAATCATTTTCATTTTACCTTTGCTTATCCGAAATATGAGTTCGATGCTAAAATTTCACCTCAGTGCTTTGTGATTGCGATGTTGCGATTTGCTGGAAATACTTTCCAGAAAGATTCGTCTGCATATTGCAAGTGTTTCCCATTTCTCTGTTCATAATTCGCTGTTAGTCTTCATGCAGAGGGGGATTTAACAATTTCTGTAAGAATTTCATTAACCAAGAATAGCTTGGACCACGTATGAGTGCTTTGGTAAAAAAAGAAGGTTCAAGGATGAGGAAAATATAAACTTTTAAGAGAACTTGTATTCTTGATGCCAAGAATTCATTGAAAAAATTGATTAGGTTCGACATTTTCTTTATTCTAAAATCCACGTACAAATTTCTTGAAAGTGACAATTTTGAATGCGGCACATACTTTTGTGGGTTTTCAAGCCTAAATTATTTTGATAAAACCATTTTATTGGAAGCTTGTAATTCAAGTCTGTTAAAATGTATTGGCCAAAACAAATTGAAAGGCCAATGAATTTGAAAGTAACCTATAGTGGATTTAAGCCGACTATGAGGTTCTCGTATTTGGTGCTTCGGCTATATTTGATCTTTCACCTCTCTGTCATTACTCCAAAAAAAAGATATTTGTAGGTGTAGCAAATTGCCCACTTGGAGGCAATTTAAGGAGATCTGGCCAGATATGGACAAAGAGAACTCTATAGACCCAGTTTTTTGTGTGTCCACGTGCGATTCTTTTTTACACAATTTCAATACGAAAAATAACCCCGCATACTGCCTCCACTCTCGCACACCCTGCTTCCTTTGCGTGCAAAGATTATTTCTGTTACAGCTTTCCCATAAAACTAAAATGCCCTGTTGCAAGTGGGTATCAAAATAGCATTCATTTGTTACGCATGAACATAAACATAAAAAAAAAATTTTTTGGACGTCCAATTGAAAAAAATTGCTTTTAATTTCGATTGAAATTCGATTTATTTGTTCCGCGACTAAACTGAAAAAAAACCCCTGCAGCCCTGCAAATTAGATCTATTGTTTCTCTTTACAAAGTTTACACAACATTACTTTCCTTGTTTTCCAATACTACGCTCTAAGCTGTTTTCGAAATAATATCTGAATTGTTAGTGCTCATTGCCGATAGGAATTTTGTTATTCGGGCATTTGTCGATAATTTTATAGTTGTACGACTTTATAAAGCTTCTCAAATTCCAACTATTGTTGTATATTATACCTTAAATATGAGAGGTCTTTTGCAAGTACAATGGGATTTTAGTTTTGAAATGAAAAAAGATTAAATTACGATGAAAAATCTATTTTCCTCTATCCGACTTTTGTGGAAAATACAATAAGTTCGTTCTATTGAAAAAGTTTTCTTTCAAAAATGGATTACTTTTTTTTCAAATATTTTGGGAATTTGATTAAACTAGGAACAAAGTTTGAAATTTGCTGAGAAAAATGTTTTGGACGTGTCGGGCAAGATATTGACTTTCTATGACAATATTAATATGTGAAGGATTCAAGCATGAAAAAGTCCCTCTCAAACTTTTGAATCGTACACTGAGCGAAAACAACGATTGTGTAATTTACAACGATTCGTAGTATACTACGACCGTAGTTATTGTACAGCAAAACTGTAGTACGGACATATTCAAACATGACTTTAAGAGCCATGCGTATTTTTAGGAGAAAATTTCTCAACACACGTATTTAAAAAACTTTTTTCGAAAAACACGTAAAATAGTTTTAATTTGACTTTAAATAATATATTTAGTCCACGCGAATTAGATTTCTCCGAAGGGCTCAGATTCAAATCCTACATCAGGCGAATGAAATGTGTGAAAAATTGGAATTTTTCAACTAAGTGGAGAAATATTAAAGGAAAAAAAGGACAGTTAGAATGAAAAATCTAGCTTCCCAGCCGTATAAATAAGAGAGAAGAGAGAGGGCCCCATCTCGGCTTTCCAAAATGTATTTTTTTTTTTTTTTTCATAAAATGTTAGTTTTAAAGCTTTTTATACTGTAATGTTTTTAAATATTATATACCTTAATGTTATGCTATTATTTGTAAAAAAAAAATTTTTTAAATTACGCCTGCCTGACCGGGGATTGAACCCGCCGACTTTGGATTTGCTACTAATTTCGTATTTAAACTTTTTACTACGCTTGTCGTTATTATAACTACGTCCGTTAATAGAGCCAAATCTTTGCTATCCGTAGTTAAATTAACTAAGTTTTTGTTATTTTTACCACAATTTTTAGATCAGTGTACTTTTTAGTTTCTTACCTGAAGGAATGTGATAGAAGATTTCCTTACGTTGGACAAAATACATTCAAGGACTCTATTTCTGTTGCATGCAATCAATAAAAAAAGCCTTCTTCACGGGATGAGATTGATTTTGATTGGCAAATATAAAGTACAAACTTTACTGTCAGTGCTTTTGGGAAATCACATGCATCTCATCAATTTCATCTGCCAAACTAGTTTCATATACTGCGAAGCCGTTGGGTATAAAACTAAAAGGGAATGATTTCAGTCAATTGACTGAACAAATGAACAAAGACATAATCGTATACGTAAAACATTGACAAGAACCTAATATCGCGTGAAATTATTCTGAGAAAACATGGTCGGTTGAACAAATTAAGACAAATTACCAGCGTAAGGCGAACGTGCTTTGGTCTTTGGTCAACGCAATGAATTTCAAGCGCGGCTAATTGTCAATCTTGAGTTGATAAATTATTTCCGGCAACGGAAGTTGTTCGTAAAATGGACGACAATGGTTTGATACACTTGAGATACAATTTCGAAGGTAGAGTTGTGTGTGTTCTTTTATCTTGTATTCACACTTAGATAAATATTTGGTCTATCAGTAAAGGAAACCTTAAGAATTTAATTTAAAAACAGTTCTTCAAAGTTCAGATCCGTTCATATAAGGGTTGTCACTCCCATTTAATTAAGAGAGAATACGTAAGGCTTAAATTAAACCTGCTAAGAATTGATTCTTATCTCATGATGAAAAAGTTCGGATGCTGGAAACCACAAACCACATTGGCAATACAGATTCAAATATTAACTCGTGCCGGTATGTTTCTGCTTTGATCCACCTGACTTTTGCAGCAAATATTAGGTGTAGTAAAAAGAAATCCATTATTTTTCCAATAGATGGCATTATTTATCTGCATCTCGCGTTGTATAAGTCCGATCGTGTTCCGCTAGGGGGCATTAGAAAGATGACAGTTCCTACTAAAAAAGCTTTTTTGACACTTTTTTGATTGATTGATTCAGTTTTGTTTGAGAGCTTGTCAAAGATGGACATCAGCAAAGAGAAAATTCGCTACATTTTACAGTTTTTCTTCGATAAGGGAGAAAACGCAAGCCAGGCGGCTGAAAATGTGAATAGCGTTTATGGACCTGATACTGTAACAGCCAATCATGCGCAATTTTGGTTTCGTCGATTCCGTTCCGGTAACTTCGATGTCAAGGATGCACCACGCACTGGAAGGCCAATTGTCGAAAATGTCGATAAAATCATGGAAATTATCGAGTCCGACCGTCATGTTAGCACTGTTTCGATTGCAAAAGAGCTAAAGATTGCACAAAAAACCGTTTGGAACCATTTGAATAAGGCTGGATACACAAAGAAGCTCGATGTATGGGTGCCACACGAGTAAACGCAAAAAACCTCATAGACCGAATTTCCATCTGCGAATCGCTGCTGAACCGCAACAAAATCGACCCATTTCTGAAGCGGTTGGTGACTGGTGATGAAAAGTGGGTCACTTACGACACGTCAAGCGAAAACGGTCGTGGTCGAAACACGGTGAACCGGCGGAAACGGTGGCCAAGCCAGGATTGACGGCCAGGAAGGTTTTGCTGTGTGTTTGGTGGGATTGGCAGGGAATTATCTACTATGAGCTGCTCCCATACGGCAAAACTCTTAACTCGAAACTCTACTGTCAACAATTGGACCGTCTGAAGGAAGCAATCGCCCATAAGCGGCCAGCTTTGGCCAATAGGAGAGGAATTGTGTTCCATCAGGACAACGCCAGGCCACACACATCGATAGTGACTCGCCAGAAGCTCTGGGAGTTTGGTTGGGAGGTTCTTCTGCATCCACCTTAGAGTCCGGACCTGGCACCAAGTGATTACCATCTGTTCCTGTCCATGGCGAACAATTTTGCTGGTGAAACATTCGCTTCAAGAGAGGCTTCTGAAATTCGACTGTCTCAATTTTTTGCTAATAGGAACGAGGGCTTCTATGAGAGAGGCATAATGAAATTACCTTTAAAATGGCAACAAGTTATCGAACAAAACGGCGCATATTTGACCTAAATCGGGTCATTCTAACTATCTTAAATAAAGCCCTCAATTTAATGCAAAAATAATGAATTTCTTTTTACTACACCTAATATTTTCAGCTTAAAGTTCCGGCTACTCGTAAATAATCCGGTTGCATCATGTTTCAGCAACCGTGCGCTTAAAGGCTTGCTTTCACTCGCCGTTGAGGGTGTCTGTGTGAGCCATCATGAATGCAGCTTCGTTGCAAAGGCGGTTAGTGATTCATATATGTCGTAACATATTATATAATGCGACGGTGTTGATAACGTGGGAGCAACTTTAAAGACATTTTTTATTACATGAATAAACTGAGACATAAAATCAGTATAACCTGCTGTTTCTAGAGTCTTAAGGTATCTTAAACCTGAATTAACCTCGCAATAATAAAGCGGTCTATTTACTTTCAGACATTTTATAGGAATCACTTTGATTCCGCGTCTCAATAAAAACTCTGGTTAGAATTTAACCTTACCATACTCCAGCTCGTAAAAATAGGACATTGGATGCCTATCGACCCCAGGAGGTCACTATTCAAGTAGTTAGATATAGAAGTGGTTATTTTCCAGTGATAACTCAAGGTTTAAACCGGAACTCTAGGGATTACTAAAATCATTTTTCAGATCAGCTAGGGTGTAGTTGGAATGGAGGTTCAATTATTGAGGGCAAATAACTCTTTATTTAGATCCATTTATTTCTCAATGATAGTTGATTAATATCTTGAAGCTGAATAGCTATTATGTTATAAATAAATAGGAAAAAAATATATATATTCTTCCTTTCGCTGCAGCTTTAACCTTGGCATTTTGTTGAAGCTGCCTCAAAAAAAGTTCCTCGTGAAAAGTTTTAACTACTTTTAGTTTCTAAAACACAAATACATTCACATAATGAGTTCATTTGAACAAAACTTAATTAATAACATATTTTCTTATTCTCTCAGGAGAATGTTACTAAAAAGCAGCCTTCAACTGTAGCTGAGCAAACGCGGGAAAACTTAAGAAAATGCACATTGTGCATGAGCAAATTAAAAGGCAAAGAACGCTGCTTGAGTTGATATCGCCACAATGAAATGTGGGATCAGAGAAGCAAACTTTTTCTGCTTCTAATCATACTCAAAAGACCAAATGGAAAGAACTTTCTAATATTTTAACTTAAAAAAGTCAAAAAGAAAGTTTTTATTCGACAACATTTAATTGCGCAGAAAGACAAATAACATACTTGACTGCAAGAAGTTTTAATAGACTGAAAAGATTTTTGACTTAAAAATAATGTCAATTTAACTCGTTGCTGCTTTGGTAGTTTTCTTTTTATGGCAGTGTTGAATCGAGATATAGTTAGGTCGAATTTTCTAGCTATATTTATTCTTCCCACACATGTATGTCGTCTCATCTGTTCGATGGTATAAACAACCTCCTACCATGACTCTCATAGAAATATCTCATGCAACTCTAAGTTTGCGAAAACTTCTTCGAAACACTTGCTCAACGGAATTGCATATTAAATAATGTAAGCAGTCAACAAGCTTGCGGGGAAAATCTTTCCATTGCGACTTCGTTACAATCTACATAAAAAATAAGCGGTTATGTGTCAAGTCTGTAGTGCGATTTCTCTTCATTTGCCCGCAAACTTTGGTATACGATTTCATTTTTCAGGAATTTCCATGATTTATTACGCTGCAATAAAGCTTACTCGCTTGCGGTGTTCCTTCAGCCTCTTGAAGACTTTTCATGTCGTCTCTTTTTGAAAACTGATATTCCACAGAAAACGATTGGTAAGATGTTGCTATAAGAATATTGTTGGGAAATGAAATGGGGTTTCGCGGATTAAATTGTAGGATTTTTCTGGCTTTCAAAAATACTATTTTGTTAATCGATCTTTGATCTTTGGTTGAGAGATTTCATACTAGATTAGAGTGTGTAAGGTGTTATGAAAAATAAACATAAATTGACCTTTGGGTAATGGTTAATTTAATTTTTCCACACCTTAACTTTTTTGCTTAACCTAAATAACCTCGGATTAGAATCGAAATGAACTGGTTATTTCACTTCTACAGTAAACGATTATCGGACAGATTTAGGGGAGACGAGAGTATCACCATGCACCTAACTTATACCATCATTTTCTCGGAAACCTTTAAAGGTAGAACAATCAAGGAATCATACCCAATTAATTTAAGTTTTATGTGACAAAAGCACAATATGATAAAACTAATCAGCTCGATTCTAAATACTCCCTGGGATTTTTTTTTTGTGTGCGCAAATTACAAAAAAATCTGCTTTTCTAAGCACACGGGAAAAGTTAATATAAAGGAACCAAATAAGAAGTGTGTTTTTCAGCATAATCAAATACAGCTCGTATCAATGAATTTGTTCTGAGTCCGTAAAACAGCCTAATTGGGAATGTGGCGTTTTACTTCTTTTTCATGCTCAGGAGTGAAAACTGGTTTTCTGCCCATTTTTTCTAACTATAACAACTTGAAGATATCCCTCTGTTTTCTTTGTAATCTGAGAGTGTCATTACGTGACTATTACACAAAGCAGTAGTTGTATTGCTTTCACTGTTTCCTTCATTTTCCTTGGAGACCAAACACATTGCTTATTTAGAGCCATCGGAAATAGGTAAACTAATCAGGGCCGTCTCTATGCTTGGTGGGCCCCTAGGCTGTGCCTGTGGTGCGGGCCCCTAGAGTAGCAAAAAAAAAAAAAGTTGGCAGTTATGGAACTGCCGTTGGAAGTGAAAACATAGAATGTGTATTGAAGTTTGAAATGCATAATATTTGATTTAAAATTATTAAAATCAATCTGGATTTTTACATTTAATGAGACTCAGAGAAACAATTATAGGCATGTTATATGTAAAGTATTTTATTATTTTATTATTGAAATATATTGCTGGCTGCACAAAGTTTTAACAATTAATTACACTGCTCAACACTAAATTTTCCTTTGACTTGAAACCAACTTTTTTTTTGTCGTATTTGTTTCGCTGAAGCAAAATATATGCTTTAAGTTTGAAAGTTAGCTCGCGTTTTTTAAATATTCGCTAAGAAAGGTTTTGCGTTTTTTTGTCAATATTTTTTAGTCGTAGTTTTATCGTTCGACCGTTTCAAAAAATTTAATTCATATAAAAGAAGAGTAAATATACAGCATATCCCTCATACATATGGATGAAATCGGTTCAACAGCTTAGGAGCTATAGGGCGATAAAGGCAAAAATTTTAAGAAATTTTTAACAACTTTGTACAAAAACTTGATTTCAAGCCCATATAATTTCCGAAGAAGATTCGGTATTCAGGTTTAGGCTATCTTAAGTAAATGAGTGAATTTCTAAGAGCATTTCAAGACCCAGAAAAAGAAAATGCGATGAGTTGTTCATATTGGAATTGGGTTTTTAGAAAAAATGAGACGAGTTTTTTTCGCCAGAAAATATTTTATATATTTTAGATTCATTTGATTTTTCATCGTCGTCTCTATCATTATCCGAGGACACCGGAGATACAATATGTACAATACAATAATTTGCATGCCCAGTGACAATACTAAGAATCACAACGTCGAGCTTTCGTTTTCTATTAGTACCCAGCGGCCAAAGTGCTGCTTACAGAAGCGATGAACCGTCCCAGCGGCCAACAATGCCTACCGCCTACAACCGCCTACCACATGTTCAATTTCGGTGCTATGATTCGATGTGTACATAAGGGAACGTGTCCAAACTACGTGAACCATTTTTTACTACTTTTTACCCCCAGCCCCCCCCCCCCCCCCCCCCCACCCCTCGGTGACAATCCGTAGAATAATTTAAGTGACCAATTTGTCCAAGTGTAGTACTTTCAGGACCCCCCTCCCCACCTAAAAGGGTCACGTAGTTTGGACACGTTCCCTAAAAACGTTCATAGGAAAAGTGCATAGCGCATTGAGATATCCTGAGCATTTAAAAATTATATGTAAACACATTGGCATGACTATGTCGCTCCACCTCGCAGACTACTCTCATGCTGAGCATATCACCGAGGCGTCCGCAATGAAAGACGCTTGGACTTGTTCACCGCCGACACTATATTCTGCTGGGAACATACATACACGCATTATTGAGCAGATATGACTCATGGCTGCCACAGTTGGCGTTTTAACGCAAAACTGACACTATATTTTACAGTCGGCGGTGTGGCTCGTTTTCATTGTATTTGGCTCTTTTTTGGCTTTATTAAGGCTCAGTTACTCTTGATTGAACGTAACTTGACTTTACTTATTTAATCAGCTGACTTGATGTGTTTAGTACATTTTCTATGGGAGCAGTTACTGAAAACTTAATTTGACTTAAGATAAGAATCTGTGGAAAACAGATTTCTATAAGTTAAGTCAAGTAACGTTCAATCAAGAGTAACTGAGCCTTTACGCCACGACAAAAAATTACTCAGTGACCAATTCAAAGCAAAAAATTTTCGGTGCAAACACTCAAAATAATTTAGATTTAGCGGACCTAAATCCACATCACAAAATTTTTGTTTTACAATATACATACATATATACATGTAATATAAGTGTTGGACCCTTTTAATTCCCATTGGCTCTTTTTGAATCGCTGTGGCACTTTTATATCTTTTTAAATGGCAACCGTTTGCATACTCTCTTTGCGCTGTAGTGAGAAAGAAGATCGAATGAACTGAGAGAACCGAAGTCAAAGTGAGAAACCAAGAGCGAGTTGAATCAATTCCCAGTCGGAATATGCAATGTTTAGCTATTACTATTTTTGCAATAGTTTCTATGCGGAATTTGTCGTTCAAAATTATAATTGCGATGTCATAAAAATGAATGATAGCTATCCTAGAATTTGTTTTTAACCACTCACGAATTTTTAAGACGTAATATTTTTCCTTTGTCATCAATGAATTCCCAAAAGAAGATATTCATGGAATATCAAATTGCCGACTGGGGTGTTACGTCGACGAATCACATAAAACTTTTTAGGAATGCTTCTCACTGAAAGCTACGCACACTAATATAGCCGAGATATACGTACACGACGACCGTGACGGTTACAACATATACAAATGCATTTTGAACTTAAAGATTTGCTCCCTGCTCAACGCGCCTATAGAAGTTTTCACTTCAAAAAAAAAAATCAAGAAGGTCACTGTTATGCAAACATGTCGCTTGCGCAGTGAAAAACCAAAAGGCAATACCATTTTGTGGTGCAGGCCCCCTTTGTGGTGCGGGCCCATAGGCTGCAGCCTATGTAGCCTATGCCTAAAAACGGCCCCGAAACTAAACATGCTTCGCAAAAAGTGATAATTACAATCTTACTTTATTCGATTATGCCAGCGGGTCATACAGCACGCAGTAGGAACATATCATTCGGGGCAGTTACGGAAACCGACACAGAATTGAATCAGAATTGAAATCAATATCTGTTTCAAATGGTGTTATGAAATAGACACAGTTTTGCTTTTTTCGAAGATAGCAAAATCGATTTTCGAAGACCAGACAACCTGACACTTGAAAATGCTATAAAGGAAAAAAACAAAAACTACAATATGTGTTAAAAACTAGATTAATCGGGGCTGTTATGGAAACCGACAACTGTCAGAATCAGATTTGAAATCAACACATTTTTCGTTTTGGGGTTATAGAATCAGACTTTCAGTTTTGAAACTGTTTTCATTTTCGAAATCAGGTTTACATTGTTCTCAGGTGTTAGAGAAACAGATTTATTGTTTTTTTTTGTCTGATTTAAACCGAGCAGCTTTTAGTTGACAGAATTGGTCGGCATATAGTGTGAGGAATTTTTCCCGGCTGGTTTTTTTTTTAGTAGAAATAAAAGTAAATATTATACTTTATTTGAATATATTTTCTTAATTGTTTGGGTATTTAATGTTTTTGACTAAAGGGAACGCATAAAAAGTCAGGCTTCTATACTAGTTGAGGTTATGGAAAACCACCCGGGCATGGCCAAGGGGCTTACTTAGCGGGACAAACCGCTTGTGGACTTGCTATGGCAGCAACTCGTGGTGTCGTTAAATTCTGCAGACCCACCCACAGAAGACGTAATCATCCACCCGATTCTCTAGCTCATTTCTTTTTGCAAGCTTCGCAACAGTTTGGCTTGACGCACTAAGGACGCATATCGGTTCGTTGTGACACCACGGAAATGGCAAATCAAAACAAACAAAAAAATCCAATTGGGAGTTGAACCCAGCGCTTCTCGCATTGAAATTTGACATCTCAGCAAACTAAGCCACGGGGGCCGAGAAGATTGATCTAGTTTTTAACACATATTGTAGTTTTTGTTTTTTTTCTTTATAGCATTTTCAAGTGTCAGGTTTTCCTGTCTTCGAAAATCGATTTTGCTATCTTTGAAAAAAGCAAAACTGTGTCTATTTCATAACACCATTTGAAACAGATATTGATTTCAATTCTGATTCAATTCTGTGTCGGTTTCCATAACAGCCCGGAATAAATCTGTTTCTGTAACACATAAAAGCAATGCAAACCTGATTCGAAAATGAAAACAGTTTCAAAACTGAAAGTCTGATTCTATAACCCCAAAACGAAAAATGTGTTGGTTTCAAATCTGATTCTGACAGTTGTCGGTTTCCATAACAGCCCGGATTATTATCGATTCTTTCTATTAGAAATCGCCTTTATGGATTTGTCCTTTGTACGGTATTGCCCTCCCTCTCCAAATCTAATCCTCTTTTGATATAAAATTGGGCCTCAGGACGCTCTTATTATGAACATATGTTCACATGAAACGACATGATAACATGACACTATAAAGCTCTTGGAGCAATGCGCGCAATGTGGTCATATATGAATTTCCAGCTTTGCTCTCCTCAACAGTGGTGTAGCCGTCGCAATGACTTCGATTGCTAAGAAAATATTTTGTTGATTCAGTTGAGCGGAATTGAGAGCACCTCTCACTGTAATTCAGCAATGCCTGAAAACATCCTAAAGCTCAAAGTTTGATGCACTCACCAGTATTGTCCCTTGACCTTTAGCGATTTTGTTTTTACACAACAAACCAAATCAGTTTGCATAGAATTTGGTACATTTTGCAATTTTTTTCTATCGATTATTTTAAGAAGATTTGTGGTCGAAGAACCGCATAAATTTAGTTAAATTTGGTTGCTTTTTTATATGCAGTCCGGCATACAAACAGACTTATTGGGAAGAGATACAGTGGAACTAAGCAACCCTGCAGTAATGAGCCGGTCAATTTCCTAAAGCCTGAAATCCACTATAGAGTTTTTTACGTATACACTGAAGACCGTCTCTGCAATTCTAGAGGTCGAAATAGAGCTGCCGTCGACATATTTAGAGTAGAGCTCTTCCATGTGCTCCATGTCTGTTTAAACTGCAGAATAATGTTTTCTCTAAGGATCTACAGTAGAGAAATTAAATTTTTCAGTGTATAATAGTCGTGAAGCACAAATAAGAGATCTACTCTAAATATGTCGACGGCAGCCATACGTAGAGCTTTAGAACTGCAGAAACGGTCTTCTGTGTACAAAAGAATGGTACATTCTCTACACTCTACACTATTTTCTCTACGTAAAATATAGTGTATTTCAGGCTTAAGGACTGGCCTTTGACTATTCCAAATCCTACCGGTTATATTATGGCAGTTCGCTTCATCGAATTCGGCTAACCAGCGGTCGGTAATAAACGGGTTGGTTTAAGGGTAGCCTGTAAATGACACTTTCATCAACTCAGAATATTTATATGGATTTGGTTTTTTATTTTCCTTATTTTACTATCCTAAAACCAGACAAAATTACGTCAATTGACCAAAAGAAAAAAAAACCGCCGTTTTGCGGACCAGTCCCTCTTCAATGATAGGCCCATATGTTAAAAATTTGTGATTTGAAGGCCCTGCAGAACTAGAAAAGAAGTACTCTTCGAATACTACCCAAGTCAACAGTACATAGTCGAAAGTTTTGATTCCTTTCGAGAAAATCCCGAGCAAATTAAAAAAAAGTAAATGCACTAAACCCTTAAATTCGCCTAGATTGAAAAGCTATCCTGTGGAACCTCAGCAAAGTAGGCATTCCCAAGAAAAGCGTCAAAATGAAACTATATGTATGTCGAATTTCTTTTTTATATACGATCTTGAAGCTCCATCATGATTTAAATATTTTTAATATGAAATGGTATGAAACAATAAGACGTCGGTCTCACCAGCCTCTACATGCTCCACCTGACAATGGCCCAATACAAGGACCATGTCCAGCACAGGGCACGTAAGGTCCGCAGCAAGTTATGCATCCACACGGACCGCAATTCCTAAGCATGTATGGTGGGCATGCTGTAGGAGCACAAGGGCCACAACAACGTATGGAGCAGCCGCATCCGCATCCTCCGCACATCCTTTCGGTTGAATTTAAATGGATATCTGGGACAAAGAAAGACTTTCGGGAAATCCTTCCTTCAGCTTAAGATAGCTAAACGTACTAATATGAAAGAGGATCACAGAAAAAAATTTGGAAGCCAGAAAATCTGATGTCACTTTAAGATCGTATAAAAAATTTGAATTTTTCTGATTTTCCTTGCAGAAGAATTACTTCCAAATTAATTTTTTTGGGAATATTTCATTTGTCATGGCATCCTAAGAAGCATAACAGAGAAAAATAAAAAAATACATCTATTATCTAGTAGCTTTCGACAAAATAGTACGAATTTTTCACACATTTCTCCTGATCCTGAGCAGAAGTCTCATAGTTTTTTAAACTATTTTTTAAAGTTTTTCAAACTTTTTTATGATGATCTGGACCTTAAAATTATTGATTAAAATTCTTAGTTAGAAAGAATCGTATCTTTGGACCAAGAGTATCATCATTGCTTTCATTGAACTGATCAGATAAATACTTATCATGGGCATTGCTCTTGCAGGTTCAGTAACTGTTAAAGAATACAGAAGGTGCTTGTATCGTGATAGGATTGAGGGACTTAAAAGAAGAAAATTTTCTATGTAAGGAGTAATTTTAGGACTATTTTAACAACAAAAAAAAAAGTTTATGTTGTAAGGGAAAACTCGTTATATATCCATACAGAAAGCTTCACTTGCCTTTAACATCCCTACTTTATTTAATCGTATATACCAAACATGTAAGAATGTTTTATAAAATCTATTTTAAAAATTAACAAGTATATTTAAGTAATGTAGAAAAATATTTTTCGGATAGAGCTTTGATTAGTTTTGGAATCGTTCAACCGTCGTTCATTGATTTCATATATTGGGCCAATCCCTTTGGCGATTTCATATAAACATAAAAATTCGTTTGTAATGACTATATTTTGGTCGTGTTCCTTATTCTTATTTTCTATTAAGGAATAGATAAACGATAATAATGATCATCGAAGCGAAGTCGACGTGAAATGATGAAAAAAGTTCCTCCGTCCTTGAATAGGACGAACAAAAAAGGAGAAAATATTCGAAGGAAACGGAATATTCTCTTGACAGTGAACATTGAAAACACTCACACAATTTTCAGCCGTAGAGCTTAGGGCGGGTAGTTCTTCCAGACGTCGACAAAGAAGTGATGGGCTTTGTTGCCGCCTTTGAAGATTTGAACAGAGTTGAATGAACCTATGGAATGGTGCAGTGCGAAGTTTTGACACCAACTAAAAGAAGGAAGAACTGGAAAAACGAAATCGTTGAAAATATTGTACGAAGATTTTTATTTCTTTATAGGTATTTTATTCTTAAAGCCTTGAAAAATAAATTTGAAGTAAGCCTGAAGTAATCATATGAAGAAATTTCGTGGTGGAAAGTCTTTGTATAGGAGGCATTGCAAATTGGCAGCTCCCCAAGTTCGAGAACAGTTTACGTCGTAGATTGAAAAACGCTATAGATATACACACATCATAATCTCGACGTTACGTCAACTCTGTTTTTCCTCTATTTTTTATTTTTTGTTGCCTTTTTTCCATTCCAACTTATCGAAGGTCATTGCTCCATCTGCATTGTTTTTCACTGTACTTATCATCTTTTCTTCTCATGTCGATGAACGCTCTCGAAAAGGCAGAGCTACCACAAAACTTTTAGCCGAAGATGAAGTTGTTTTTCAGTTTCAGGAAATCTCTCTTTCCCTTTTGTTACCTCATCGTTAGTTATTGTTTTCTGTTTTCGAGTGTTTTAGTCTGTTGGCAGTTTTGTTTTTTTTTTTCTCACTTCATTTCAAGTGAGCACGGCGTTTCGCATTGTTGATTTATACACCAACATTTTTTCGTCCTTCCTCTAACACTCGTGTATAAACGGTTTCGATGTATCCGTGTGTGTGTGGATGATTTTCATTCTCTTGGGTGATTTTTCCTATTGCGCTTTTTTTTTTGGCTTGACGATTGTTGACGGTTACGATTTGTGCACCATCAACGAGTGAAGTTGTCACGCGAATGGTTGAACCGAGTATTTAAACATAAATCTTTTGCCAACTTTATTTTTCATTTCGTATGCTTTTAATAGAGATGTTTTAAAAAATTTATTAGAAGAATTTAAACTTTAAAATTATTTCGACCAGCAAAGACCTTCCCATGTTGCAGGAACTTTGCCTGAATTTGTAATGCTGTTTGTGCAATTTTCGATTACCCAAAGCACGTAATATTTTCGGCTTCATCTGCGAGTTTCCACTGCAATCCACTGAATCGGTTTCCCAATTAAAAGTTTTATTCCAATTTCGCAGGTCGAACGTTAAAGGAAAATACGTAAAGAAAGATTTTGCCGTTCCGTTGAATAAAATGAGGAAGCGACGGGGATCTTTAAAGAAAATGACTTGTAAAGGGAGTGTTAATATTTTATAGACGTATGTCGATGCACATGTATATGTACATGTTGTGAAGCAAAAATGTACAAAAGAGTATGAGAACTCTTAATTAACAACATCTTTGCGTAGGTGGAATATAATCTTTTGGCACATTTTAAACAATATTATTCGGATTTTATGGTTCCATCAAAGCAGTTTTTCAGACCTTTTGTTTCACGAATTAAATCAGTTCACAAATGGAGCAAAACTGGTTTCGCATTCTATGCCATTGGTTCTTTGACCTAGACGTATTCACATTCGATCGGATTTCGTATTATTTGATGACAAAGTTTGAAGTTCTTTTTATACCCGACACACTCTGTGTCGAGGGTATATTGCGTTTGTGTGGTTGTGTGTAACACCCAGAACCAGTCGAGATAGACCATACAAAATATATATAGAAATGATCAGCGTCACCAGGAGATTCGATTTATGTTCATCTGTCCGTCTGTCTGTCTGTCCGTCTGTATGTATACAGTTTTCTTATCGAAGAAGTTGAGCTATCTTGACAAAATATGGTATGCGTGCTCACGGGGACATGAGTAAGAATAAGTTCGAGAATGGACTTGATCGGACCATTTTTAAGGGGTACCTCCAGTACTAGGATCTGTTACGAAAATCACGAAAAAATTGAACATATTTAAAGGCAAGTAATGTGATTTCAAAAAACTGAAAAAGTGGGCGTGGCAGAATTACTTTTTTCGAAAATTGTCCCCTACACCCGAAATTCAAATGGGACTTGAACGAAAATTGGCACTTATGCTTTATTTGTACCCATAAACATCTTCTCCAAAAATGTCTTTGATATGTCCATTATTAAGAATACCTCCTACAGTACTAGGGTCTGCCACAAAAATCTCAAATTCAAAAATCTCAATTAGAATTCAAGAGAATTGGATATGTGGGCATGGCAAAAAGGAGGTTTTCATAAAGAAATTAAACAAAAGTCGGTATATGGGGCCCCTATGGCCTTAAACAACTCCTGATATTCAAAATTATTTGAACATGTGTATCTGTGTCGGGTATTCTATTGTCCGGCTCGCCTGACTATAACACTCTTACTTGTTCTTCTATATTTTTGTTTTTGGTCTTTCTTGCTAGCTCTACAAAGTTTGAAAAAAAAACTTCTCTACAATAATGAAGAGGCCGATTCACCAAAGAGGAGTACTCCGAGGTTACTCGGCATTCAAAATTTTGAGTATTTAATATATTAGAATCGACTATGTACTTTTTTTTTTGTGTAATTTGAATACCGCAGACCAGGTTGTCGGCAGAATGATTAAGATCTGTCGTACATGTCGCGCCATGCAGAGTAGTAAGTGGTGTAGCCATTCACGCTCTGGTAGAAAATTTGGGGGCTAGTTTTGAGATTTCTCTTCGTTCGTTTTCACTTTTGCCTCACATGAATTCTGCTCTGCTATTGAGGACTTCATAAAAATCTAAAGGAATGAAACATTTATACATCATTTTTAATGATAATTTACAATATTTTAGTTAAAAATGTTCAGTGATAAAAATATATTTTTAAAGCAAGCCGATTGTATTTTACTTGCTACTTTTTTATCTGATTTAGACCAGAAAAGGCGATTTACAAAGGAAATGTGATTGAGACACAAAATCCTACCGAGCTGCGAACAAAATTGCAGTAACGAAGTGGTTTTAGTGTAAAGGCTGGTCTCCAGTTCGGTAAGGAATGTCAGCAGAAATTTTCTATTTTTTTCTCCGAGGAGAAAAGGTAGTACTACAGAACTTTTTAGTGCAACAGAGGCAATCTGTCATATGTCACATGTGTCAAAAAAGTGAAACGAAACACAGAAATTAAAAAGGCGCGATTATAAACGTTCAGAATAAAAAGCGCGCAAATTCTTCTACTCTCTTTAACAAGCGATATTAATTCGCGTTTATTCTCGTTTGAGAAATTTATTAAGCGTTTTTGGTTTTTTGGGGTTTTTCTCCATGTTTTTTTGAAAAAACCCGAAAAATGGATGCACTATTTCTATACAATCACAACTGACCTACCTCACTTGTCAAAATTTCTCCAAGAAACAATTCATTTGCAATTATTTCTGCTGATAGCCTGAGTTACCTAGCACATTTTATGTCAAAAAAACGTATTAAAATATGTACTACTTTTTTGCCGAACTGGGGACTGCATGCAGAAAATTTCTTGAAGAAATATTTCTTAAGCATTTCTTTGGCTTTTTTTTATATGGAGTTTTTCATTCCTTGGGGAACTGGAGACCAGCCTTAAAAAACGACCAGACCTAGGTGATAAGTCCGACCCCAAATTTATATGAAATTCGACCGGTCTAGGGCTAACCTCTATCGGACTCACCTTAGTCTAGTCCAGTCATCAGAAAAATTAAAATGATAGTGTATGTGTGAGAGGAGCGAGGAAATGCACTAAAAGACATAAAGAATTTTTTTTTGTGTGTTCTCTGAAATTTGAAAACGATGCGCACGCGGTGTTCCTGGCACGCCGATGCCTGGTCCAGACCCAAAATGATCGTAGTTGGGTGAGTTCGTTTAAACTTGTACGTTTTTTGCTTTTCGCGATAGGTAGAGAAAATAAATTTCAAAATGGCGTGCAAATGAATATTTAAACAATTAAGGGTGTTATAGTCAGGCGAGCCTGACAATAGAATACCCGACACAGACACACATGTTCAAATAACATTTAATATCCAGAGGTGTTTAAGGCCATTAGAGGCCCCATATACCGACCTTTGATAGATTTTTTTATGAAAACCGCCCTTTTGCCACGCCCACTTTTCCAGTTTTTTTGAATTCTAATCGGGGGCTTAAATATACGCTCAAATTCTAAGTTTCATTAAAATTTTGCGAAAAAGTCCGATTTTAAGGCAGTTTTGGGATTTTTATGACAGACCCTAGTACTGGAGGTACCCTTAAAAATGGACCGATCAAGAAACTTTTTTTGAAGGATGTTTAAGGCTACAAAGGAAGCATAAGTGCCAAATTTCGTTCAAGTCCCATTTGAATTTCGGGTGTAGGAGACAATTTTCGAAAACCGCCCTTCTGCCACGCCCACTTTTCCAATTTTCGGAAATAATATTACTGGCCTTTAAATATGATCAAATATCAAATTTTATCAAAATATCTTGAAAAACATCGGTTTTAGAGCAGTTTTTGTGATTTTCATAACAGACCCTAGTACTGGAGGTACCCCTAAAAATGGTCCGATCGGGTCCATTCTCGAACTTGTTCTTACTCATGTCCCCGTGAGCACGCATACCAAATTTTGTCAAGATAGCTCAATTTCTTCGATAAGAAAACTGTATACATACAGACGGACAGTTAGACAGACGCACAGATGAACATAAATCGAATCTCCTGGTGACGCTGATCATTTCTATATATATTTTGTATGGTCTATCTCGACTAGTTCTGGGTGTTACACACAACCACACAAACGCAATATACCCTCGACACAGAGTGTGTCGGGTATAAAAACAAACTCACTATCATTCGAAGGCAAAGGTGAGTCTTTGCCACTAAGCCCACACTCTTTGAAAAGGGACCGGTTGTTTTCAAATGACAGCCCTATGTTAAATGAGGTGAGTTGAATGTATGGAAAAGCAACAGGCACCTTTTATACCAACCCACGACCTGTCCCATATACTGCAGCGCGACAGCGCATAGACACATACACGCACAAATATGAAAGTCAATTTATAGGTTTGGACATCGCTGTCTTCGACCACCGATAAAGTAAATACTTAACATCTTTTCCCTTTTATTCTAACTTCAGGTCTTCCCTTTTAAGAAAATTTATGGCTTAAGTGTTTCTTGATGTAAAAATTTCATTAGAGAAACAACTAATCGTGTCACTCATTCTTTGAACGTGCGTAATCCATTTATGTGACAAAAAGAGACATTTGTCTTTCAAGAAAAAGAATTCTATCCATTTCTAGATTTGAACCCGAGCTTAAATTTATACGGATATCTTTTAGTTTTGCCAAAAGCTTAATCAAAATTTATCGGCCATAAAACTTAGAAAAGTTCAGCGAGCTAGAGACACAATTGTACATTTTTAGTGCCCAAAAGTGTTGAGACTTTTTTGTTTCTGTTTTATTTTTGTAGTTTTAATTAATTGCACGACAAATAAAAAAGAATTAAGTGCCCGAGTGACGAAAATAAAAATAAAAAATAAAAAAAACGGGGGAAAACTGTTCCCAACTCTCCAATGACTATGACTCAAATAGTTTTATATTAGCTTTTGCTTTTAAGCCAAAGCGCCAAAAGTGCAAAGTACTGTTTGTTACCACCATTAAGACGAAAGCTTTTATCTGGCCTGGAATCATAGTGCTAAAAAGCGAAAAGTAAAAGAATAGACAAAAGTAAAAGTATGAGGGGGAAAAAAAGAAAGAAAAAAAAATCTCAAGCGTAAATTTGCTTGAGGCAGCCAGTTGTGCTTATGGCAATTACGTAATTAGGTGACTTTAATGTGCAGACGATGCGGGCTGAAAGGATGTAGTGTGCTTTTGTTTGAAGTCCTACCGTTTAAACGGGCCATTACATTCAAGACAAGTGAAAAGGCGTCTATGCGGATTCATGAAAAGCTGTTGTGTGGTTTTTTTCCCTTTCTTAAGTGCTTTCGCCGCGACTCGAATGACATGACTGGGAGAACATATTATTTTTTTCTTCTTAAATTTATTCTTATTACAAGCCGCAGCTTATCATAAGTACTTAGCACGTTCTTAATACAAGTGCATTAAAAAAAACTTGTTTTTTTTCATACACAAATTGAAAAGCTGCCTTACACACCAGTTTAATAGGTACCAATTTAATTTGTTCCCTTTCACTCAAGCTAATTATTTTTAATTAAATTATTTTATGATCTTCCCTTGGGGTGTAAAGAATTTATGAAAAGTCGCTCGTTAAACTGATTTATTAATATCATTAAAATCTCGTAAACATAACAAATGCGATGGTTCCCCGAAAAAAAGGTCATATAATTAATATAAAGATGATGGCACAAGTGAACAGAAACACACCCTAAGGGTCCTTAAGAATGTAAAAAGAAATGCTATGAAATTTTTTATCGAATGATATATGAAATTTGAATTGGCTATAAAATTCAGTTGCCGGAAATTCCATCTCCCTTGTGAACCCGAGTCTCCGTAATAGGATTTTTCCAGAACAAATCTTATTTTGCATTTAAACCGTTTTCGATTTATGCGGGCGCACTTTACACTTCCTTGTCAATTGTAATCCAATGAAATCTGTAAACAGCTCGTGAGCGCGGCGGCGAAAACGTCCTCATTTCAAATGCAAAGTGCCTCCAGATATTTGATCGTTCAAATAGATAAAGCAAATGAAGTACAATTTCGCTTTGTCTTGTTTTATTTTATTCTGAGCTTGGTGCGAGCTTCCAAGTAATTGTGCCGTTTAAACTTATTGCTCGATGGTTCGAGGGGGGTAAAAGAATGAACCTTTTAAAATGCTTCACAGCCAAGTATAAAGCTTTAGGTTTCTGAATCTTTGCACAGGACTCGTCAACTTTAACCTCAAAGTAGTTAGCGCGAACATTTTTTAGTGGTTTTTATTGACCGCAAAATAACCTTTATTTTGGGAGTGCCTAAAGGACTCCTAGCAAGGTTGAAGAGGAGGAAAGCGGGGAATTTTCGAAAGTTGATTGCAAGATTGCTGGTTGTTACCCTTGAACTGGAAAACTTCAATGCTTTTTTCTCCAAGTAAAAAGTTTATTCGAACATGATTTTGTTAAAAATATCTATGGCTTCATAAAAAAAAAAAACAAAATATTAATAACAAAAAATATGTATGTACATAATATACGATCTTTATGTGCCTTTCTTTGCTGAATAGCACCGCAAAACTATTGCCGTGCTTTTTGCAATTTCCTCACATTGAGTGCTTCAGTGAGCATCGTTCCCAGATCTGTGTTTACCATATTAAAATTTTTAACCGCACGCTCCTGAATTTCCTGAGTTGCAAGCGATAAGTGATCGGCCAAATTCTCGACCAATCGTTTCTTTTCGAATTCATTCAGAATCTTTTCCCAAAAGTGAGCCGGCTGATCGAAATTATTCTCAGTGCCACCGTCGGGGAAGCGAAAAACATCACCGGAAATCGGGCAACATGTTGTCAAGCATTTCGAGCGCGAATCAACCTCGGGTCCACCATACGAATTTGGGTAGTAATTTGGTGCACCGCCCTTATTACAGTGAACAGTCATCGAACCATCGCGTTGGTAATTCTTGATCGAAACACGATACGGACAATTAACAGGAATTTGCTGGTAATTTGTACCCAAACGATATCGTTGTGCATCGCCGTAGGCGAAGAGACGACCTTGTAGTAACCGATCGGCTGTCGGCTCAATACCCGGTATCATATTTGCCGGGCTAAATGCAATCTGTTCGATCTCAGCGAAATAATTAACGGGATTTCGATCCAAAAGCAGAGTACCAACTCTAATAAGCGGGTAATCGCTTTGCGGCCAAACTTTCGTTGCATCGAAAGGATTGAATGGTGATTTCTTTGCTTGCTCATACGTCATAACCTGAATGTACATCGTCCAAGATGGATAGTTTCCAGTCTTGATAGCATTGAAGAGATCGGCAGTTGCAAAATCTGGATCACACATAACCTGCTTGACGGCCTCTTGCGACTCTAAATGCTTGACGCCTTGATTCGATTTCAAGTGGAATTTTGCAAAAATCGGTTCACCACGATTATTGACAAGCTTATAGGCATGAACACCATAACCGTGCATATGGCGGTAACTAGCTGGTATGCCACGATCACTGTACAACAACAACAGATGATGGATTGTCTCACGACGCAACGTCATGAAGTCCCAAAACATTTCCGGATCCCTCAAATGTGTTTCCGGATTGCGTTTCATCGCATGCACAAGACTCGAGAACATTTGCGGATCACGAACTGAAAACACTGGTAAATTACTAGCAACCAAATCCCAAATACCATCTTCAGTGTAGAATTTCACAGCGAATCCACGTATATCACGAACAGAATCGGCCGAGCCCCTCTCACCGACAAACGTTGAAAATCTCACACCAACGGGCGTCCGCTTCTTGACCTTATCGAATAATTTAGCAGCACAAACGTCGGTAATATTGTGCGATACCTCAAAGTAGCCGAACGCACCAGCACCCTTTGCACTGACCACACGTTCGGGTATACGTTCCAGATCGAAATGACCTACATGATCCATAAAATGTATGTCTTGCAATAGGCCGGGACCACGTGGTCCAACAGTCATCAATGCGTCTGCCACGCCCACAGGATTACCGCTTGCAGTCGTAATTGTTCCGGCTGTTGTTTTCATATTGTTTTTAAATTCCATTAATTGATTGCCGGCTGGGCAGCATGCCTCAGATGATTCCATGATTGCCTATCAAATTTGCTTCTTTATTCTTCCAACAAACGATTGAGAAAAATAGACAAAACAAAAATAAAATCCCTTCAACAGCTTCTTGAATAAATAAATATTCTCAAAATGAATTTTTTTTGAATTTTTTCCAAATTAAAAGGATATTTGGGCAAAAAGCCAGAAACATTCAATCGCTTTCTTTTCCGGCCTACTGCGTTGTTCGGCAAAAAAGAAAACTTTTTCAACAGCGAATTTTCTACTTGATAACTTTTGAACGATAATTACGACAACAAAATCCACCGTAATACCTCATGGAATGATGTTATTATTTCGTCATAAGAAATTGAAGTACAAAAGCCTGTTCATAATTTATGCAAATATCAAAAGTTTCGGTCAAAAGTTTCGCAACAAAAATCCCTGCTGCAAAACCTACTTAACTGCAGTTTCGTTGCATCCGAAAGGGAAAGAGAAGCAAGGACAGAGGGAGAATGAAAATGGTGGGAACTTTTGAAATCGACTTCTGGTGGTAATGGTCTTTTGAAGTTGAAAATGTTTTGGGTTTTGAGATCTGCAGAATAGTTTGGCGTTCAGTGTGATTATTCGACTTAATTCTACAACCAAAATTGTGCATTTTCTAACGAATAGTTAAGCTACTTAGAAGTCATCCTAGAAAAACAAAAATTACTTATAAAAAAAAATTTTTTTTCAAAATGTTAACTAAAAGAAAAATCCTTTTCGGAACCTTTAAAGTGGTTGTTTAAACCTAAAGTCATTGACTTCAGTTCGTTTGTTGACCAAATTGGAAAAACTCTTTTGACTGTGAATCGATACTCCCAGTGAGCACAAGCAAACAAAATGTTAAAACCAACAGGAACAGTAAGTAAAAAAAAAAAAAAAAAACTCAAGTGCCATAGCATATCCAGCAAAAGGATATTTTTAATCCCTACCAAATTGCAATGAAAGTTGTCTCCTCTACTGGTCAATTGACTCAACCGAACGTATGCCAGATAATCGAAATCTCTGCACCGGTTGTGCATACATACATAGACACCTACTTGCATAAATACTCGTATATATGTATGAATCTCTGTGTCGTGGGTGAAAGTCGAAATTGCCTTTGCGGTTCCGCTACAGCTTTTGTATGTAATCATTGCCAGCAGCCAGGAAAAGCCGTTATGCTTGTACTCTGAATATATAGACTATGTAAATAAAAACTTCAGATCGCCTAAGGGCGCTTAAATGCAATATCTGAAATATAAAAACACTTTCCGATAAAGTGAGTACGTTTAAAGCTTAATTCTGGCTGAACATAACGGATCTTAAGGATTTGTACCCGAAATACTTAAATCGAGTTAAGTTTTCTATAAATGTTCCCATAAAAATGAAATAGAATTGATCAAATCTGCCGATTGATTAAGTTAAGTCAAGTAAAGCGATAAGCGTCGCGAATGATTAAGGCTTTAAGCTCTCACAGATTCGATTTGTTATTTTAAAAAGCGAGGAGACAGCATAATAACTAAGTAGACTGTGGTCAAATAATACTTAAATTAAGGCGAGTACGATTGTACTTTATGGGTCGTTATCGCCTTCTTATTTTTCTTCTTCGTCCTCCTCTTAACTTAAGCATTCTCTGGCTTTCACCTTTTTTTTTGTTTTTGTATTCAGAGACTTTCCTTGGACGTTTGAAAAGCTAAAATCGTAGCTGCTGAACGAAGTCATAAATCACGGATGAAGTGATTTTTTGTTATCCTTTGGATCTTCTTAAGAAAGCTCTTACGTTGGTGGGTTTTACTTTGTCCATTTTGGACAGCTTAAAGCAGTTCTGAAGAAGTTTTGATCTGGCTTAGTGTCATTGTGGGATTCATAGAACAATTTTTTTTTTGGAATGACAGAGAGTGTGTCCTGATGAATGGCTCAATAAAGTGCGAAAAAAAAATTGAGTCGTCTTCGGAAGTTACTTTTTGGAGAATCGGGCTGCGGACACACCTGATCAAATGAAACGGGTTTGACTAAGAAAGAAAGTGATTGTTTTCACCAACGAGTCGACAATGATTCATTTGATCCGGTGTATCCGCAGCCTAAATCATGTAGTAACCAAAATTGATGATCCTTAAATATGAGCTTTAGGAATATCTTTCCAAAAACATTGACTATTATCATAACGAGCATAAAGACATGTTTTCCGATTTTCGTTATTTATTTATCAAAAAAACTTTAAACATTGTAGAAATAATCCTTTTAAATGTCACAGAAATAAAATATAAAACATTCATAGACCAAAATGTTATAGCATTTAATCCGCAATGGGATTTTCAAACATAAATATTTTATGCGTTTTCTGCAAATAGGCAAAAGCTTCGCCAAATTATGAGGTTCAAGCGGTCACTTAAAATTATTACGTTTGCCTTTGTTTGAATTTTCCACTTTTCGGACAATTTCTGGATTTTGTAATGATGCAACGCGATAGCAAAATATCCGAATATTTAGAGACCATAATGATATTGATAATTGTATTTGTGGCTGTGTTTAGTTCGAATGTATGTTCATCAAGCGTAAATAAATTTTATTTTAATACCGCATTATGCTGATACATTGCTCAGATCTGCGTTTGATTCTCGTAATCATGAATATTTGATTTTGTTTGGAATTAAACCAACAATTTCGTTTGAATAGAAGCTGAGGCTTTGGTGTTTTGAGTCTTTTGTTTTGTTTGTTTATTTGTAAGTTGAACGTTAAAATTATATATTCATTTCAGATTAATTGAATAAAATCATTTGAATCAGGCAGTGAAACATATTATGCAATTAAACAATTAATCTCGACAAATTTTCGGTGAATATTTGTTCCGCCAATTAAAATAATGTAATAAGGGATTTGTACCTAACAGATACATTAAGTGATGAATACGCAATAAAATGTTGTCTTTGTGAATATTTTAAATTTATTTCAGCCGCTTATGGGACTATTCGTAACATTTTGACATATATAGGAAAGTTAACATTTCATAAAAGAAATGTTTAGACCATACGGCCGAAGAAATGAATACAAAACATATCGGTAGGAAATTTTGTAGAGAAAAGAGATCACTGAGAGAGATTCACTGATCTTGGTGCTGATGTAAAATCATTCTCTGTTTGTACATATCAAGACTTTCATAAGGATAAAAAGAGCGCTAGAAAGCTTTCGTTGAACAAATTTTGGATCTCCCATAGCTTTTCAAATTGAAAATGACATCAATATTCGATTTGCGCACCGAAAAGAATGTTTCAAAACTGAGAGACGTGAATATTCTAAAGTATGTGACTTCTGTTAGGATACAGGGTGCAAAGCGCTCAGACTGAGTCAAGCGTATAATTGCACCTATATTCCTATTGCCGAGATACAGGGTACCAAGCGCTCAGACAGTGTCGAGCGTATAATAGTCCCTATAGTATCCTTTTATAAAAATGAATAAGCAAAGGATTAAAGTTTATCCCTTATTTTTATTGAACAATCCTTTGTCTAGCACAAAATTACACTTTGAAACTTACTCTCTAGTCGCCGTGGCCACTGGTTGAGTACGCACGTCAGAGTTGAGACATCAAAACCAGTCTGCCCGTCCAGTGGACGATGCTCAATTTTTATAGGGAAATAGTGCTGATCCTGCATTTCCCATGATCCGTGATCTCCGTTTATTTTCCCAAATTCCTCCTTGCATAGCTTTCAATGCAGAAGTGCTTACATCGCTTATGTTGTCCCGTTGTTGTTGTTTTATTACAAATCTACTAATTGCTACTTATGCTGTCGTCGTTCTCGCCCCAGATCCGTTTTGAGCACGTGCAATCCCTTGCACATATCTTTCCCAGTCGCTGCATCTCTTTATGATCTGCAAGCTCGTGCCCTCCCTCATGTCATTTGCCCGTCTGTGTCTATCGTCGTCTTCGTTCCAAAACCTCTCAGCTTTCGTTCACATGTTTATTTGTGTTGAATATTGTCGTCGCCCAAATGTAGGTTTCATGTTTCTATCACTTGCCTTCTGGATTTGGTGATCGCTGCTGAGGTCTTTTGCATAGCGGTTGTAGTTATGCATTCATTGATGAAGATAAGAAGAGAGAATTGGGATAGGGAATATTTTTGCGGTTGTGACTCACAACACTTCATTCAAATCTTAAATTTTCTTAAAAACCTCAAATAAGCACCATTAATAAAAGCTTTTCATTATTTTCACAAAACATCGAATGCATACTCTTAGCTGCACTTGTTATCAACTCACTGCTAATTTGTTACCATTTCGGTCTCTCAGAGGATACATCTGCTGACACTTGCCATCATCACTGCATTTGAGCAAGTTTGTAATTATCTTTGACTAGGATTGATGTGCAGCTTTCCGATATCTTCATTTGAATACAATTTCACGAACATGCATAAATATTGCATTGTGTTGGTAACCACTGAAATGCGGTACTGACGGTGTTCACGTGGGATGCCAGCTACAAATTGATTGTGTTGCATGAGAAGCATCTTCCGGAAATATCCAATGCACCAAGCTAATTATACTTCGGTGGGTCTCTGAGGAATTTCATAAGAAGCTCAAATATGTCAGCCTCAGTTGTGCTTTCATCAGTGAAACCGAACAAGCGTCTTAAGTGATTCAATTCCTAATATTCAGGCAACTGCTCGTTATGTGTACCATAGGATATAAGCTGCTTTAAAAAAAAAAACCTTTAAGCTGATTGGTTCAGTAACAAGCTAAAAGAACACAATTGCCTGAAGTGACCTCTAACGAAAAAAGTTTGCGAAAACCCTCGAAATTCGCAACAACCCTAAAAATTGCTTTGCTCAGACTCCAATTTATATTTGCATTGCCTTTCGATTTTAAGCATATTTAAGGAATCCTTTTGCACAATTTTTTTATGCATAATGTCAGAGTTTTGGAGTCACTTGAAAGCAAGAAAAATTTAACTACAGTATTCCCTAGATCAAAATTCGCATAAGCCATCGAGAGCTGTTCAATTTTGATTCCCCATTGTATTCCAAATGTACCTGTTGGATAAAAAAAAAAACGTTATTTCCTTTAAGCACTAATGTTCGTTCATTTTTGATTATGATAATATTAACCGGAGACGACTGTACGGCCGAATTGATACAATGAAGAACAGAACCGCAACTCATCAAAGAAAATTTCATCCGTTTAAATGCAAATTGTGTTCTTGAACCTCATTTTTACGACGGCATAACGGAAGTCCTTTATGATCACAAAGCGATTTCATGCATACTACATGACACAAAAGGAAAATTGGATTAAACCTAAGGCAAACATTTCCATCCCCACCACCCTCCAGCAACCATCCCAAAAAAAAAGAGAAAATAATCGTTGATTCATGAAAAATGTCAAGAGTCCTTCTTAAGAGCATAAAAAAGAAATGCACTCACACAGGACTTCTCCTTGTGCGTATTATATACATATATATATATATATATATTTTTTATTTTTTTTTTGTGGAAAAGTCAGTAAGGAATTGCGACATATGCAGCAAGAATTAAATTGTTCCTTCATGCGGATATGGCAACATAAAAAAGAAATTAATGGCGCACATCTCCCATTGTAAAAAAAATAAAAAAGACGAACATTTTTAATTTTTCGAATCAAACGACTTAAAATTTTTTGTGCTTGTCGCAGGAATGCCTTAAAATTCTCATCCAGATAAGCCCGTCCATGTGCTTTGGGAAACGTCATTTTTCCGCAAATGAAAATAATGGGGGAAATTCTGTGCAACGGTTGCTTCGTGTGCGGCATGTGAGTTAACAGTATAGCGGTGTTATAAATCAAAAATATTTTTATTAGATTAAATTTCATGTGTGTGAACTTCTTTGGAAAATATGGGAATATTTACACGATAGAAGCTGCTCCCAAGACACTTCCTTACTTACTTTGAAGAAAAATAGTTTCTGCTGCTCATGACTTTTCGTACATTTCATTATGGTTTTCTTTTTTTTCTTCTTCTTAAGGAATTTAGTTGACTTTTACGAAGTGGATAGTCCGGCTGCATAAAACCAAGGTGGCTTCATATTTAAGATACTTTGTTGCAATCGAATTTTAATAAAACTATTGGTGCCGGATCAGGTTCATTGCTGATGCGTTGGGTGCAATATTGCTTTTCATCAAGCTTAAACGGGAAAATTAGCCTCTAGCATATTTTTTAATTTTTTAATACGAGCACAGAAGCCTCTTCTTAATACTAGAAATACTGAAACTTAATCCTAACTTAAGTCTATACATACATACCTATTTCGCCCCAAAGTAGTCAAATTGACGGCATTGTCAAGAATTACTCATGTGTAAAGGAGTTTGTTTTCAATCAATTTCGTTAGCTTTTCAATTTCAAATCCTTAGGTTTTCCAAAAACACTCCAAGAACACTTGAACAACGTTCTAGAGCGACTGTCAGAGCATAACAAGTGCACATCTTGTGGTTCTTTTGCGATCATAAACCGTTACAATTCAGAAAGCCAGAAGTATTTGTGTTATTACAATAATAATAACGTAATAAGAAAAAAATTAAAACTGTTGCATCAATCTAGAGGCGAACTGGTCATATAACACATATAGTTAATTCATAATTTACAGGTAGTCGAAATGACTGTTTTTGGGCAATACGGGTACTAACATGTACCAGAAATGAAGGAGGGGAGGTTACTGCAAATTATAAATAAACGCATTTACATATTATTTAAAAAAAAAGTCACAAAATTATAAGAAGCTGTGTCAATATAAGTATGCATAATTGTTTTTCAAATTAAAATTGAAAAGTAGTCAAAATGACCTAGGTACCTATTTAGGAAATCTAGTGTTAAAGGCAAAATATGGCGATATATGTTACAATGAGAACAGCAATTATTGTTGAATTCAATCTGTACAGCTCAAAATCTTTGGCTTCAACTCATTTCAGCAGCCTTTTTGTACGAAGAGTCCTTACAACAAATTTCCATAATGGTCAATCGGTTTACGATTGAAAGAGCAAGCGTTTTCGAGTCCTTTCTGCTCTCCTCTGAACTGATTCAAAAACGCACATGACCTGTGTGGCTTTGTTAGAAATTACCTTGCAGTTTATAAACTCCTGCAACTGACTTTTTTTCACAATCAAAAGCAAGAGAATTGTTTACTAATCAGCTAACCTGGATCTCGGCGTTGTGCTTGACAAACGGGCTTACCCGTATGCGGAAGATTCCATTCACTTCATAATGTTTCATTGTAAAGTAAAGTTGTACAGTCCACCAAAACAATTTTCTTTTTTAATTTCAAAGGTGGTTTTTTTTTCTTTTATAAGTTTATAACAATCCCCTTTAGTCATACTATACGCCTGCTACTCCACGGACTAATGAAAAAAATACCATTACCATTGACACTCAATTCGCTAGGCAATGAAATTAACTGCATTGGTTATCAATGACCAATGACTCTTTCAGGTCATTTGGAAGCCAATTATATCTTTTTTTTTACGAGCAGGGCAAGACAAATATTTACTATGTGTAGTAGTCTCGCAGATTAAATATCGTATATTAGGTGTAGTAAAAAGAAATCCATTATTTTTCCAATAGATGGCGTTATTTATCTGCATCTCGCGTTGTATAAGTCCGATCGTGTTCCGCTAGGAGGCATTAGAAAGATGACAGTTCCTACTAAAAAAGCTTTTTTGACACTTTTTTGATTGATTGATTCAGTTTTGTTTGAGAGGTTGTCAAAGATGGACATCAGCAAAGAGAAAATTCGCTACATTTTACAGTTTTTCTTCGATAAGGGAGAAAACGCAAGCCAGGCGGCTGAAAATGTGAATAGCGTTTATGGACCTGATACTGTAACAGCCAATCATGCGCAATTTTGGTTTCGTCGATTCCGTTCCGGTAACTGCGATGTCAAGGATGCACCACGCACTGGAAGGCCAATTGTCGAAAATGTCGATAAAATCATGGAAATTATCGAGTCCGACCGTCATGTTAGCACTGTTTCGATTGCAAAAGAGCTAAAGATTGCACAAAAAACCGTTTGGAACCATTTGAATAAGGCTGGATACACAAAGAAGCTCGATGTATGGGTGCCACACGAGTTAACGCAAAAAAACCTCACAGACCGAATTTCCATCTGCGAATCGCTGCTGAACCGCAACAAAATCGACCCATTTCTGAAGCGGTTGGTGACTGGTGATGAAAAGTGGGTCACTTACGACAACGTCAAGCGAAAACGGTCGTGGTCGAAACACGGTGAACCGGCGGAAACGGTGGCCAAGCCAGGATTGACGGCCAGGAAGGTTTTGCTGTGTGTTTGGTGGGATTGGCAGGGAATTATCTACTATGAGCTGCTCCCATACGGCAAAACTCTTAACTCGGAACTCTACTGTCAACAATTGGACCGTCTGAAGGAAGTAATCGCCCATAAGCGGCCAGCTTTGGCCAATAGGAGAGGAATTGTGTTCAATCAGGACAACGCCAGGCCACACACATCGATAGTGACTCGCCAGAAGCTCCGGGAGTTTGGTTGGGAGGTTCTTCTGCATCCACCTTATAGTCCGGACCTGGCACCAAGTGATTACCATCTGTTCCTGTCCATGGCGAACAATTTTGCTGGTGAAACATTCGCTTCAAGAGAGGCTTCTGAAATTCGACTGTCTCAATTTTTTGCTAATAGGAACCAGGGCTTCTATGAGGGAGGCATAATGAAATTACCTTTAAAATGGCAACAAGTTATCGAACAAAACGGCGCATATTTGACCTAAATCGGGTCATTCTAACTATCTTAAATAAAGCCCTCAATTTAATGCAAAAATAATGGATTTCTTTTTACTACACCTAATATGTTGACCTTTCATCCTCCGATTCAATCAAAGTGTACTCGGTTCTAGTAAATTGACCTTCTCATTACTGGGTGGTCCTTGAGCTTTTCAATTGAAGCTGTGTTTGTAATACGCGTACGCCCTGCCAACGAAACAATGAGAAACAATTATAAATTAAAAGAAAAGCGGAATGTTTCCCTTCTTCTACTTTCACTCCGTCTTTGGCCACCCTCTCTTTCGCCCGCTCTTTTCGCCGCATCCTCTTGATGCAACGCCAGACCGCAGTAATTTACGTAACTTACTCATTTATTTATTGCAATTTTGTAGCTTTTGTTCTTCATTTGCAAATATTTGTGGCGAAAATTTTTGGCAAACAGAAATTTAATTTGCAAACGCTGCACTTCGTTGCCATCTCCGGCAGTTTTGCTGCAATAAATGCCACCGCAAATTAATTGTTTGTGAAAGCAATAAATAAAAGTCACTAAATAAAATGTGCTGATGAGCGAGCTTTGTGCGATTGACGATGGCAAATGAAATTGAAATCGAAATTGAAATTCATGTGAAAATGAAAAAATTTTCACATCCACGGATATTATTGCATTGATGTGGACAAGCGCCGTCCTTATCCTTTATTGGAATGT
Organism: Chlorops oryzae; assembly: GCA_020466095.1. Classification (NCBI taxonomy): domain Eukaryota; kingdom Metazoa; phylum Arthropoda; class Insecta; order Diptera; family Chloropidae; genus Chlorops; species Chlorops oryzae. Next base: position 25,015,404 of record CM035808.1, on the reverse strand, counting down.
CCTCATGATGGCTAATTTTCTCGAGCATTTTTCATCATGAAATCTGAACGACACTGATTAGAAAAGTTAAGAGCAACTTTTTAACGCTTGAGTGGCAACAATTTCACATTTTCGTCGCGCTTTATCTGACGAAGGACGAGAAGAAATTGTTTTTGCTTGGCATGCTGGAAATTACAAAAGCTTTCTAAAGTTCCATTTAGTTTTAGGGCTTAAAAGAATTTAAATAAAATGGATTAAAATGTGTGAACTTTTAGCACTTTATCGCGCGTGAGAACTCATAAATGGTTTCTAAACAAAAAAAACAACATACCTCATTTGTTCTTAAAGATCGATATATAATTATTTTTGAAGCCTAAATTAAACCATTAACTGCGAAAAATGAATTATTTAAAGCTAATTCAATGTATCATACAGTAGGGTAAAATTTCTTCGCATAAAAATTTTAATCTATAAAGTATATAAATAATGTAATTATTTAATCAAAAAAAATGTTCGAAATGTAGGAAACTTCTTTTCCTGAAAAAAAAAAATCGATCAGAGCCTGCTAAAGACAGCCAATAATCGACCGAACAAGCCATTACTTATCAAACCCACACTTCGGAAGTAAGATTTTCAGTCTCAGTAACGTAACTTTACTTTAAGCGAGAGTCTTTGTAGTTGAGACTCAAAAGTTCTCTAACAGGACATCCATTTATTTCTCTTAAAACGTGTTTTTTGTGTGCTTTTCGGTTGTTTTTTGTCTCTTCCATCGAGTCTGGAGTGTGGCACGTGGCGCAAAACCGTCTCCATCTTCAACAGCTTTCTGCAAAGAAAAAAGTTCGTTTGTTTTGATTTTGTTCAAATGTTTCTCGAGCGGCAAAGTAATGTGCACGTGCTTCATTCGCGCAGAGAGAGAGAGAGAGAAAGCGATACAGAGAGAAAAGTCTGAAAATTATCTCGCTGCGAAGCGTATATTGAGCATTGTTCCAATATAAGGCATAAAGATTCTTTAAATCCACTCTCGAATAAAGAAAAGAACGAGGAAATGTTCCGGTCTCGTGTAAACAGAGCCCATTACAACGAATGCTTTAGCATTTGGTGAGCCCAATTGCGAACGTGGATTTGAATGGAGCAGTCTACAAGGGATGAACTTGGGCATAAGGAAAATGAAAAATAATTCAAGCGTTTTTATATCCGAAACTTTCTGTGAAGAAATTACTCGTTTATTGTCTTGGGCGTCTCAGTGTCGCGAGCCACTCAAAATAGGTCAATTCAAATGATCAGCGTCACTAGAAGAAGCTTTGTGATCTAGCCATGTTTTCCGATATGTAAGAAAGAATTTAAAAGATTAAGTAATTAAGAGAAAGCTCAAACCTGTTGACACAGTTTAGCATGCTAAATAATTTCAGGCTCTTTATAATTCATTAAGTGGGCGATTATGACGTTCATAACTGGCAACGAAACTTGTCATTTCCGAATTGAAATATTTATCGGTTGTCCAATAGCCGTCATATCAAACCATAAAATAACATGTAAACGGAATACATAAATTGTATGTGCTAAAAAGAACAAATATATGTATATTCGTTTGAGTTAATGCTACAATTTTGAAGCTTATAAGCTTTAATTTGATTTAGTTATACTTCTTTTGAATATAGCCAATTCGAACAACTTTGAAAAAAGACGTGCAGATTTGGATTTTGTATTTGCATAACAATGCCAGAGGAAAGTAGTGAAATGTTGGAACTTGGAATGAAGAATGAAAGAATCAAGAAGAGTTTATTGGTTTTTTGTAGCCGTATCTGCGCTTTGCTAATCAAACAAAATTATCTTTTTCCAACAAACCTTTTGATAATTTCTTTGACTAAAGCTTATTGATATGGAAATAGGACGTGAGACCCATTAAACGTTTATATTTTGTTTTAAATAATGGATTAAAATTTCGTTGATCACGTCTTCATTATTTTTCCCCCTTATTGGACCTGAGAATATTATTTGGCAGTTTAAATGCTTGATTTATTCAGTTAAAACTGTAGAAATAAAAAAATTTACAAAACCATTGAATGTAGCCTGTTCGTTTGAGGGTGAAAGCACATTGGATAAGTCAACACCGTTTGTTTCTGTTTTGTCAAACATTAATACATTGTAGATCATTTAGTCTGAAACAAACCAAATATTGCGAAACTATGTGCATGAAATTAATATTTTTCTTGGACACACAACAAAACGGGTTGGTTTCGTTTCGCCTTGGCTGGTCTAGTGTCATATTAGTCTTATTTGAAACTTGTTGTCTTTCCTGATTGCTGGCAGGATGATAACTTAAGGGGGTCTTCTCATTGAAAACCCGTTTTTTGGACCCTTTTTAAAAAAATTCTTGTTTGAAAACGCAAGGAATAATTGAAAACTTTTTTTATACCCGACACACTCTGTGTCGAGGGTATAATGCGTTTGTGTGGTTGTGTGTAACACCCAGAACCAGTCGAGATAGACCATACAAAATGTATATAGAAATGATCAGCGTCACTAGGAGATTCGATTTAGCCATGTCCGTCTGTCTGTCTGTCTGTCCGTCTGTCCGTCTGTCTGTCCGTCTGTCTGTTTGTATACAATTTCTTATCGAAGGAGTTGAGCTATCTTGACAAAATTTGGTATGCGTGCTCACGGCGACATGAGCTCGAGAATGGACCCGATCGGACCATTTTTAGGGGAACCTCCAGTACTAGGGTCTGTTACGAAAATCACAAAAACTGCTCTAAAACCGAAGTTTTTCAAGATATTTTGATGAAAGTTGATATTTGATCATGTTTAAAGGCCAGTAATATGATTTCCAAAAGTTGTAAAAGTGGGCGTGGCAGAAGGGCGTTTTTCGAATATTGTCTCTTACACCCGAAATTCAAATGGGACTTGAACGAAATTTGGCAGTTATGCTTCCTTTGTAGCCATAAACATCCTCTCTAAAACAATTTTTGATAGGTCCATTATTAAGGGTATCTCCAGTACTAGGGTCTGTCACAAAAATCTAAAAATTACCCCAAATTCGGATTTTTTTGAGATATTCCACTGAAACTTAGAATTTGAGCGTATATTAAGGCCTCCGATTAGAATTTCAAAAAAATTGGAAAAGTGGGCGTGGCAAAAGGGCGGTTTTCATAAAGAAATTCAACAAATGTCGGTATATGGGGCCCGTAATGGCCTTTAACACCTCTTGATATTAAAAATTATTTGAACATGTGTGTCTGTGTCGGGTATTCTATTGTCAGGCTCGCCTGACTATAACACCCTTACTTGTTATTTATTGTATTACAAAAGATTCGAAGTAAATAAAAAATTTTTTTTTGCCTCGATACGTGGGCTGTTAAAAAAGTAATGAAACTTCAAAGTTGGTGGTGAAAAAAAAAGGTGTCGTCACGGCGGCCACGATTCCGGGTCTCCGGAGCGTCCGAAATGGAAAAAAAACGGGGTTATAATCAGTATATATGTAATTCTCGGGTGAACCTCAAGCTTAATTTTGTGATTTTTTTTGACAAAATGGCGGCCATTAAAAAAAAAATTTCAATTTCGGGCTTTTTTTTTTTGTAGTTTAGTGTAAAAAAAAATAGTAAAAAATTTTTTAAAATTATGGTCGAGGTTCACCCGAGAATGGTGACAATTCTGCGTCGATTCCACTTTGTTTCATGAAAATCGGTTCAGTTGAACTGGAGATATCATGGCCGCCAGTTCGAAAAACGTGGTTTCGAGATAAACGCGTTTAAAGTTTGAAGCAACGCAAAAATTACTCGTTTTAGCGCAGATCTTGCTCGACAAAGAAGGCTATATCCTCTAAACTATTTCGAATTTCAAAAAATCCAAGCTATAAATAAATGCAAAAAAAAAAAAGTCGAAAAAAAAGTTGCTCAATGAGAAGACCCCCTTAAGGAAGAACTTCAATTCACATTTACAGCTTCACAATCTTTTCAAATGATTTCATAGTCCTTCGAATTGAAGGTCCCCAAAAATCGGAATTATCTGTGTTATAGAACAATTCAAACTCGTGCCACCTGTGTGAAGGGTCTCATTTGTAGCAACCTTCAAACAACGTATAACCTACACTCAAAAAACAGAACTACTACTTGCTTGCTATAAACTATAGCAACGGTGTTATTACTGCATTTGCTATATTTTATATGAATTTCAGCTAGCAGAATGTCTTGATTTGAAACAAACATAGCGAACATAGCTATATTTTGTTAGTAAATAAATATAACTGTAGGAGAATGATTTTAAAGCATCTGCGGCTATTTGCATAGCATATGCAGCTATAATGAGTAAATGATATTCATTTCAATCTCTCTCTATTCAAATTCGCTCTCGTTTACTCTCTCTCGCTCTCTGCTATGCCTTGAAATGTGCTCTCATTTTCGCCATGCTCCCTTATATCTGCTCCTACCTGTTGTCTGCTTTAACTTGGTATTTTGTAATGGGTTCATTTTCAAGTAAACAATTTTTGGAGTGAACAAATTCTTTAAGTACGTTTCCTAAGACCTGAGCAGCCATAAACTCAAGTAAGCATTTTTACCAAGACATTAAATTCGTTCGTTTAGTGTAATTGTTAAGACGGTCGCTCAGCGGACTGTGGTCAGCGGATCAAGGCTCGGTGGAGGCGTGAAAATTTAAGGAGAAATAAAATAAAGAAGATTCAAAATAAAAAAAAGATAAACAAAAAAAATATATAATAGCTATTATTAATTACATTATTAATTACTATTTGGGCTTTTGGTCCCTCATTTTTCACTTATAGTGAAAAATGTATTATTTGGCAATCGAAAAAATTTATTTTTCATAAATTGCCGAGAAGTGTGGAAAGCCGATTGTAGATAATATCTACAGATATAATGTTCATATAGCAAAAACTATGGGGATTTGCAGCGTAAACTGCTATTGGTGTAGCAAGGGTTATATTAAATTATAGTAAAAGCAGCTATTAAAGTTTCGTATAAAATAAAGCAGATGCAGTAACAAAAATATACTATCCCATTTTCTACAACTAGGTACTACTTATTTACATAACAATGGAAGCTAACTTAACTTCATCGATAAGGATCATTCTTTTCTTATTACAAAGGCTTGATTTCCTTATTGTATAGTACTTTTTTCGTAACATTTTGGCTCTTTATGTCTGATAAAAACTTCTCATTCTAAATTTAGGTGCTGATTATGTATGGCAACTTTTTTTTAGTTTGGTTGCCTTTCGCGCAAGGCGCGATGCAATAGTTCGTAAAATGGAACATAGTTAAATGAAATTTTTTTTAAATACAAAAGTATTGTAATTATTGATAGTTTTTATCTATTAAAGACAAAATGGTGATAGCAAAAAAAAAAATATTAACAAAAATTAAAGGAGGTTTTGGAACAGCATCCAGATATAGGGCGGTGAAAGATTAGGAATACATTTGCCGAATAGCTGAATCGTTAAGTACTAACTTTAGTTTAATGAAATAATCCAATGATTCCATTAATGTACATGATTCCAGAATGTACTGAAATCCAGATTTTCTGTAAAGATCCAGTTTCGAAGAATTTTTTAAGCCTCTATTATGTTCCACACATTCGTCGCTCTAGAACATTTTGCTCTCCTTTTAGCACTATGCATATTGGTGTTTGTTCCAAAACCATATTAAAGACATTTCCACATCTATCCACGTCGCGTTTTATTCATCGAGTACATAGCGCGATGTCTCATTGCTTAGTTGAATTAAAAATAATTTAAATGGATTTTGAACGTGCCGGCTGCTTGGCTGTTGCAATTTCTTCAACGTATTACGAATCCTCCTGTGCGCCCTGGTTTCTAATTTTCAGTGAGTATAAAGATCTCCTAAATAACCTCCATATATTTCTTTTTATCGCGTAATTTGTGAACCTGATGCATAAACTTTTCAAAAAAACTGTTTCAAATCAACAAATTTCAAAAAATATTGATGCTTTCTTGAAACATATGCTTTTAGTTGCCGAAAATGCTAGATTTTCAGTTGGCAACGCGACGCAATAGTCAACCAAAATAAGTTGCCATCCGTAATCGCAATTTCTAGTTCGGTTGCCTTAATAGTTCGGTTGCCTCTGAGGCAACTCAACTTTTTTTGGTTGCCATACATAATCAGCACCTTAAACATCCATTCAGGCCATTTATTACCTGGGGATATACAGTTTGATATGTAAGGTCTTCAGAATTTTTGAAAAATGGATTCAATTTGTTTTTTTTTTTTTTGTTGAAAAAGTTTTTTATTTTGTTTTCAGATTTATGACTTCCATATCGGTTTTGTTTGTCAAAAGAGATTTCTATTTGTATGAAACGAGGTAGGCTTGTAATTTGCTTCTTGCTTGATCTCTTTCGAACTCGTCATTTGTCTCATCGTCATCTTCATTGGAATAATCACTGGCATCTTCCATGTTTTGTGTAGCTTCAAACTCATCGTCAACATGATTTCCCGTTTCATATTCTACACTCGATTCATCGCTCTCTTGTTCATCTGCTTTTGCGGGTTTTTTCTTGTGTTGCTGTTTTTGCGGACCTGTTTCTTGTTGCTGCGTCTCTTGCTCCTTTTGTGGCTGCTGCTGCTGTTGTGGCTGTTGCAGTTGCTGCAATTGTTGCTGATACTGTTCTTGCTGCTGCAGTTGCTGCAATTGTTGCTGATACTGTTCTTGCTGCTGTTGATAATATTGCTGATACTGCTGATACTGTTGTAGATACTGCTCGTGTTGCTGTTCAAGCAGCTGTTGCTGTTGCTCTTGGTATTGTTGCTGTTGTTGCTCGTTTTGTTGCTGTTGTTGCTCGTTTTGTAGATGTTCCTGTTCAGGCTTACCATCGTTTTGCTGCTGCTCCTGCTTAGGATTCTTCTCCGAAGGTTTCGACATCCTAGCACCATTTTCATCGATGTCATTGTTTACGTCATCACTGTCATAAAATGGGTAGAAAGGATTTAAATTTCGAAACGAGAAGGGCGGAAATTTGTGAAATTTCGTGTAGGGATGTATATCATATGACGAATAAAGACGCTGAGGTCGTGTTGGCATGCCTGGTCGGGGCGGTCCTGGCATCATCATTGGCATTGGCATAGGCATGGGCATTGCCATTGGACGTGGTGGTGGTGGTGGTGGTGGAGGTGGTGGCGGCGGTGGCGGTGGAGGACCTGGTATAAAGACAGCTGGACCCGGTGGTCCGGGCGGTCCGCGTGCTCCTGGTGGCCCTGGTGGTCCTGGTGGTCCATGGGGACCTGGAGGTCCTGGCGGCCCTGGAGGTCCTGGTGGGCAATGACAATGTTGTGAAGGATCGAAGCTAAAAGATCGGCTATTCCCAACAGATCGGCCTCCACAGCCCACAATGGCAACAGCTGAAAGAATAATTTTTATATAAATAAAAAATAATTCTTGGTTTTTTCGAATTAAGTTCTCCGTTCTCACCCAAAACGAAGATTGAGATGTTACATATCATTGCGAATTTGTGACTGATTCAATCTTGTCCATCAACTGAGCTTTTATAAAAATTCGATATGGACATATCTTTTACCAAGCAAAAGCAATACAACTAATATAAACTTGTTCTGCTATAGTCAATCAAAAAATTTTGTTCAATTTAAATGGAACCACCATTTCCATAATAAAACTCGAGGGAAAGCACGCGATATTTTAAAAAAAAAAATGCTTTTTTATGATTTATATAAGAATGAAATCAACCCACCGTTTCAGTTAGAAAAAACTCCTACTCTGATTTAGTGATCTTTTCAAATAGTCTCGTCCATTGGTTATTTTTTTGGTCGATCTATTGTTTGTCAATGTATGTATATTGAATGAGAAAACTTTCAAAAGCCTTGATTCCAACAAATTCGGCTTATTTATTTGACAACATAGAAGTTAACATATGCCAATTTAATTCAGTTCATTGATACATCTATGTAGAAAAAGTGAAAGTTTGTCTCGACTGCTATTTTTGGGTGAGGATATGTAAATTTTTGCACGTTGGACGTTGACTTTTCGGATTGATTCTTGCCTTACCCTCTTTCTTCAATTCATTTGATTCTTTTGTTCTCTTTTGCAAGCTTGAAGCAAGCTTGATCCATTCAATCAATCGTTCCATCGATCATTTCATTTTTTTTTATTTGATATTTTGTAAAGTCGTCGTAGAAATCCCCGTATTTAGGCTATCATTTCTTCTTCGTATTTTACCATTCTCTGAGGCACGCTATCGGCGCATTGAAGCATTGGATAAAAATTTAACTGTACTCAGCCGAGTTTGCAAAAAATTCAATAAAAAAAAATAATTAAAAGTCTTAATATAAATTCAAAATGTGAAATAAATTTTTGGTATTCAGTTTTTTCTTTATGTTACAACAACAAAACAAGTGCATTCTCTTAAAGTGCTATTTCAGTGAAACTAAAAAACCTCGCAACTCGGAGTTAGAATTCGGTGTGTCCTCATCATCTTGGTAGTCGTTTCCGATATCCATATTTGCCGTTCCATCAAGTTCTGTCGGATCATCATTTTCAATTTCATTTAAGGTGTGCTCTGCGCTTTGATAGTCCATTTCGGGACTCCATTCTGCACTCGTCAAAGCTGAATTTCCTTTCTTATGTGCGCTTTGTTTCTGTTTCGCCAATGCTCGCACTCGATTGATGTTAATGTCAATATCACTATTGAAATCAGTATTGAAATTAGAGTTGCTGTTACCAGTGTTTGGTATTCCATTGTTTCCAGTATTTCCAATGGTTACCGTTCCGGTATTGCCTGGAAATGGAAATGGTAGAAATTGATACGAAAATGGAGGAGGAAAGGGTGGACCAATAAATCCTCCAAATCCGCCAAATCCAACTCCGCTTCCACCACTACTACCACCTCCGACACTTATACCACCGGAACCAATGCCACCGACACCACCGAAACCAATACCACCGGAACCAGTACCACCGACACTAATACCACCGGAACCAATGCCACCGGAACCAATGCCACCGACACCAATACCACCGACACCAACACTACTGCCGCCGCCACCACCGCCGCCGCCGCCACCACCACCATTCCATCCAATACCACTGCCGCCGCCGCCGCCGCCACCACCTCCTCCACCGCCTCCCCCTCCTCCACCACCGCCGCCGCCCCCACCACCACCATTCCATCCACCTGGTATGCCAGGATATCCTCTATATCCACGGTAACCAGGTCTGCCTGGTAATCCCGGGGGCCCTGGTGGCCCAGGAAGACAACGACATTTTGAATCAAAGAAAGACCGGTCGTCGTTTATATCGGGCCTCCCAAAACAGCATGCAAACAGTAGTGCTGTTGAAAAAGTTTTACGTCAACATTTCACCACATGTAAAAGAGATTGAAATTATTGGTCGCTTACCTAAAACGAATATTGACTTTTGCCATTCCATTTCATAGTAAATGCGTAACTGAGCAGCTTCGTCGCCCGTCCAGGCATTTATAATACTCAGAAGCTAGTCGAAATTCATTTTTCACCGTTAGAGGCTCAAAGTACAGTGCAAGCTGCACGCACCTACCTATGCATGTATTTCCATATCAATACATAGCGAACATCAAAAAGACAAAAAAAAAAATCTTGCCAAAAAAGAAGAGAGAAAAGTTTGGTCTTCACGCTCCGATTCTTTTCATATGTGCTTAATTGTAATTCTTTTGTTATCTATCTTAATAATAGTTTGTTATTTTCTGTCTTCAGATCCCCCAGCTGATTTGAGAAACTCGAGAGAAGTTCAGCGACGGAAACAAAAAATCCATTCATTTCATATTTCAAGCGAAAATAGGCATAGAAAATTGGAATACTATCGAAGTAAAAGTAAAAGTTAGACGCTTTCTACACGATTCTGAGCTTTGTTAACTGGATTTTGTTTTATTGCCTTATAACTCATAAATCAATACATATTGTGATTGTCTTCTATTGGAATATGAAACTTGGAATTCCAAGGCAAAAGTTTTATCTATGTTAAACCACATTTTCAACCACAAATTAAATTTGGGATTGTAGACTTATCTTTTCATCAGTCGTTAAGTTTTCCCTTGGTATTGGCAATATTTTGCATCCGAGTAATCTTTGAATGACTCCTTTCCACAGCGATTCTTTGAAACCATTATCTTGATGTTTCTTTCATGGCCAAGCCCAAATTATTCAAATTTTCATTCACATCATTTTTTATTGGGCATATAAACTATTCTGAAGAAAACGAGAACAGTTAGAACTTGTATCATTTCTCAAAATCATTGAAACCAGCTTCTTTTCTCCTGCTTGATATGCAGCATTAAAACAATCAATCGAACAAAAATCTCTATGGATATTTTTTGACCCAATCGTAAAACACTTCAGAAATTTGTTCAATTTATTGAATATAAAGAAACTATCGATATATTTTCCTTCTTGTATCAACTTTCGTGTGATTAATGCTGCAATTAACCCAATTTTTCTAAATTTCTTTTCGAATTAATAAATAATAAAAATCACACAATAAACTCTTGAGCGATTGCAATAAAACGTTGCTCGAAAGTATTGAGTACGACATATACAGCCCTATTCTGAATATTCTCGGGGAATTTACTTTTTTTTCGAAACTAAAATTCTCTTTTTTTAAATAGATAGGGTAAGGAAAATTATGGGTATCGGTCAAATACCCATTCTCCATTAAATTGCTTCACCAAAATATTTAAAAAAGAAAAAGTTTACGGTCAAGAAAGGTCGAATCCCCGGGAATTCGTTCCCCGGGAATATTCAGAATCGGGCTGATAAAGTCGCGAAATCATGTCTTCATGCATTGCATTGGGGCAAAAGTTCCTCATGTCGAATATCCTATTACTTCATTAAGAGAACAGATTTTGTGAAACCAATCCATAAAATGACATTGAATAGGTTGAAAACAATAAACACTTTCAATGACTCAAGAAAATAATAAAATTTCATCGTTTACAGTGGGCTTTATGTTGATCAAGCGATTTCTGATAAGATTACTTGACAGCTTAATGTTGTTACGAAAGTCTGTCAAAGAAAAATGTCAAAACGAATCAGCTGGATAAGGCTTCAGTTTACTTGATATCATTGAAGATGATTTCGGAGGAGTTTCTCAGAATATTTTTGTCCGTTTTTATAATTATAACCATGGTATGTCATATTATTGTTGATAATTTTAACGTTTCGATTGAAGTTTGCTTGATTTTTTATTTAAAGGCAACTGCGAAAGAGTACTATACGGCTGGTGTAGTTGAATTCCGCCCTAATTTATTTGGAATGACATCAAATGAAGCAATGATCGATCACCTGCGTGCCTATGATGAAATTATACGTTCAAGGGAAGCGAATCAAACAGACATAATTGTTTTTCCCGAAGGAACACTCAACAATGAGTTACATTTTTCCTATGTACCCGCACCGAAGGATAAGATCATTCCATGCTTACAGCATGGGAATTCCAAAAATACTGAACATTTCGCCGAGTTTCTTGTGAAACTTTCCTGTACAGCGAGGGACGTTCGAAAATATTTGGTTATCAATTTGACGGAGAAAGAGAACTGCAGCACTGTTTTGGACGATCCCAGACCGTGTGCGACCAACGATCTCAATATTTACAATACGAATGTTGTATTCGATAGAGAGGGGAGCGTCATTTCGCGTTACCGTAAAGTTCACATCTACGTTGAAAATAAAAACACAACGCTTGAGCCGGAGTATGGGATTTTTGAAACAGATTTTGGCGTACGATTCGGACACTTCATATGCTTTGACATTTTATTCTACACGCCAGCACAGCAATTAGTAGATCGCTTTGGAATAAGGAATTTCGTATTCACGAGCTTCTTCTATTCGGAGCTGCCATTCCTGACCGGTAAAGCCGAAGTTTTCTAATATTTAAAAATAAAAAGTCAAATTTTGAAAAATTTTTCAGCAACGCAACTACAACAGTCCTGGGCGTATGGAAATAATGTCAATCTTTTGGCAGCTGGTGCGAGTTATCCGGAAGAAGGTGTCACTGGCACTGGAATATACGCGGGTAAAAGGGGCCATTTAGTTTCGGCTATGATCGGTCACGTGGGAATTCGGAAGTTATTTGTTGCTCAGATTCCTAAGATCGAGTCCGGTGATTGGAAGAGCGTCGCTCAAAATTACATGTCAAAATCGAAGAACAGTGGCCGAAGTTCTCAGACTGGCATTAAGCTAATGAAGGACCCTCAAATTGGCGTATATAACTCCGAGCAGCTCGATCTCGGTGAATCAAATTTTTTGCGCAAGCTTTGCTACAATAAGTTTTGTTGTAATTTTCACCTGATGACATCAAAGAGAATTGTAAGCAGCTCGACTTATTACAAATATCGCATTGGTATTTTTGCCGGAAGGCGTACTTACGAGAAAATTGAATGGAGTGATATAAAAGTTTGTGCCTTGTACGCTTGCACGAGCGACAATGCAGAAAGCTGTGGTGAGGTATTCAAAGATGAAACAAATATCGATTCTAGTCTCATTTTTGAATCTATCGAGATTGATGGCGAATTTGAGAAGATTGGAAAAACATTGATAATGCCAAATAGTTTGAATTTTCAATTTTACTCGCTCAACAATGATGCGGTTTCCTTCGATCAAACGGATAATGGGTGAGTTCAATAATTATTCTTTTTCCTTACCCAGCTAGAGAGAATCTATTTCAGCACACACGTCTTTGCAAGCTTCAAACTTCGCGCGCCGCATGAAGATCTACTAACTTTCGGATTGTATTCACAATACTTCGAACGATCCGGTGCAATTAGGTCAATACAACGACCAAGTTTTCATTTAAATATCCTCCTTCAGGTTTCAACACTGCTGGCTTTTTTAAAACTCATTCGGGATAAGTTAGTAACGATGTGAATAAGACGTAAAAACAGGTCTATTCGAGATCGAATAAATCCGCTTGGCTAAAAAAATAAAAATCAATACGTTTAATATTCTTGGATCAATTGAATGGATCAGTTATATATTCGCATGAAAGATTCTTATAAGCATTATTTGACAGCACTGCAAACATCTCTCTTAACATTTTTGCCCATTTTCGGGTTATTGTACTCCTCGATAATATCGCGCATCAGTCTTATTTCAGTCAGTATGAATCTCAAGCAATTCTCCACTTCAGATCGTTGATATATTGGCTTGATATCTGAAATTGATCAATGCGTTTTCAGATTGTGTGGCTATGAAAATCGAGAGAGAAATCTTTTAGCTCACTTTTCCTGCGGCACAAGAGATTATATAAATTGTTAATCCCCTCCTTGACCATGCCCTTTTTCAAACGGAAATCGATTACCGCATCGGTTGATTTTCTGAAAATCCTCTCCCAACGCAGACAATCCTGCATTGCCATGCGGTAAAAATGATTCATCTGATCGAGTTCATTCTTAAGTCCGACATAAACCAGCTCGGTTTTCTTAATGGTAGCCACCATTTTATTGCGCATTTTTAATATCGATTGTAATTGCTTTGAATTCATTTGAACGATTTCGGTCTGCGCTAACACTGTAAAAAATTTCAAAAGAATTTTCAAAGAAATTTTCATGTAATTTTAAAATGAAAACGTTAACCCCTACTGATGGCATCGCAGCGTTCGGTTAAATCTTTGATTGAGGGGATTCCGGCTATTTCGATAACGTCTTGCAAGACGCTCTCATAAAGCTCGTGTTCATCGTTGGATGCTTTGAATATTTTCTTGAACTTTTTCAACGCTTCATATTTTTCCAGTTTTTCGTTGATTTCCGCTACGAATTTCTCTTGCTTTTCTACTTCGTAGGAGATTTTCTTCATGGATGATTTCTTCCTTTCATTTAAGTCTCGGGCAATCGCATTGATGTCCACAAATTTAGCTCGCAGTTCCAAAGCGTCCTTTGCCGTTTTGGATAATTGATAATCAATTTTGGCTTTATGCTGGACTTTATTCGCTTGGTGTTCATTCATCATCTTCATTACAATTTGATGCTGTAGTTTTTCTTGCAGGTAGAATGACTCGAGATCTTCAGCGGCACGGGTTGGTGGTGGTTTTCTTTGTAACAAAGGGTAGAAACAACAAATACGTCAAGTTTTTATAAAAACATTCAAAAAATTTGATCCTTACAAGAAGATCTTGTTATTCTCCTTGGATGTCAAATACTCTCCAACCGAATCCAAGGGCTCCATGTCCAGTACGCCAATTCGATCAACATATTCAGTGGGCTGAGTTCGTGGCATTTTAAATTAGTATTGAAAATATATAAAGAACCAGTCGTATTACGTATAAAGGATCAATGAAGTTCACATGTAAGTCCTGTTTCAAATATATTTATATTTTTTTCGTTTTATTTTTTCTATCAGTTTATTTTTCTTTTTAACTCTTAACAACTTGTTTTTCTCAGAAATCCGGCCTATTTAAATCTTTTATTTTTCGTTGATATTAAGACAATTAAAAAAAATTTTTTTTGAAGAAGTGTTTATAGCAATTTCAGTTATTAGCAAAAACGATAAGGCTTCGTTGATAATCAGCGCAAATATATAAAACCAATACATTTGCTCCTTTGAAACAAATACCAATAAAATAGACATGTAACAGTAGATCCTACTGTTTTCATGCAAACATTACCGGTGCATAAAATGGGAATAGAGCATACTACAATTCTCGATCACGAACCTCTCGATGCCATCAGAAATTGTATAAATTGCACCTTGAGTGCTAATTTTCTCTAGTAAAAGAAGGATTTTTTGTTTAAATTTTTCAATTTATCTAAAACTTAACCCTCAGAACCTGCAAGCGAGAGACAGAAATTTACAGTAGTTTCAGAAAAAAAAAAATTTCGGTTAAAAATTGCATTTCAGAAAAAAAAAATCATGCAGTTTGGCAGCCAACTTTCAGGCATTTTAAGGCGAATAAAAGTTTGTTTTAATTATTTTCTTTTTCAAGGGCGTTTTTGCCTTCAAATTTAAAATTTCGAAATTTTCTTTATCGGGCATGTGATTGGATTCCCTTTCCCCAAATTTTGGGGAAAGGGAATTTCGTTCCTCCAATATTTTGAAGAATGTATGGCAATTTTGAAAGAAATGACATTGTCAAAAACAAAAGAGCGGCTATACGATAAAATTTTCCAATTAAAAAATTTCGAACATATTTAAATTTCCGAGTATTTATTTCAATTTCCCGGGGAAATAAATTCCCGGGAATCCAATCACACACCTGTATATTTTTTGACTTTGGAAGCCATTTTGGTATGAAAAACCCTGCAGTAATTCCAACTTCTCCCCGACAGGTAACAAAATTACCAGTGCTACTCCCTTTTAATTTGCTAACCAGTGCTTTAAACTGTCTTTTTCAGCTGTCATTGTAATATTACCACTCCCACATTTAACTACTCCACGAGTAGACTTTCACAATTTACCCATATGTACCAGTTAGCCTTGTAGTGCCCAACTACTCCACGAGTTGGTCTCCTATGGTCAATTAGAGGTCAATGGTCTAGTCAACTGCCATTCAGGTATAAAACACCCTACATTTTGATTAGAAGCTAAAAAATTTCTATTTCAAGTACCCTGTAGGAATTTGAACTAGTGCTGTACTTGTAGTACTTCACTGGTACAAAAGCCACCAGTACTAGTTCTTTTCTATACCTCTGCCCATATAAAATTCTGTAGAAAACCTGTATATCTGTACAGGAAAGCATTTGTACAGTATGCATCAGAACCATTCTAGTACTTTTGGATGCAATTGGGAAAATTTTCACCAGTGAAATACTAGTCCTGTTTACGGCAAAGAGGTACCAGAATCGTTGATTTGTTTTCCTTTTTCTGAAGCACATAGTGGGAAAAAACATTTATTCAGTCACTATCAATTGATTGACAGTTCAACTTAAATGAACGCATATGATTATTCCAATTATCACGAGTATACTTATGGTGGAAGCTTATTCGAAAAATTCACTGGTTCTTCTAGTTCTGGTTAAAATACTGGTTATTTTCAGATAATTGTCTAGCTGCTTACTGCAGGGTAGTGACAAAAAAGTCGGTAATATATTAAGTTCGAACACGAACCGATATAGCAAAGTTTAAAACTAAATAGCTAAATAGCTTTTTTCAGCTATTTTGAGCGGTTTTGCAAACTCCAGGTTTTTTCTTATGATTAACCCTCTTATGCCACTTTTTTTTTTTTCAATGAAGAAATCAGAAAGAACTAATTTTGGGTAGAAAAAACAAATCTGAATTTCTTCTTTTTTAAATGATTTTCAAATTGTTCAATATATTTGGCATATGCCGCGTTGAGAGATTATTGCATCCTGCTCGATCATCAATCAGCAGTCGGCATTGAGAGACATGTTTATTTCGATGCATGAGGGATTCGACTTGATCGATTCCATTTTTTCGAATTCCCCCTGCTCTAAAATAATCACAAAAAAAATTTTCTTGAGGCTGAGTCTATTGAAATTCGGGTTCAAACTCGACGACTAAAAATATTAACAAAATTTAGTTCACGAACTACAAAAAATCCGGAATTGAATTTCAATCCATTCTGGTTTGAAAATGAACGTCATTATTTTGGCTGATAACACTAGTTTACAAAAAAAAAGAGTAGAGACGAAATGAAGGGTCTTAAACTAAATTAGGATTGCTGATCACAAAAATGGCATCCGTTTATTTTTCCAAAAAATTGTTTTTGAAATGTGGAAAATCTCTTATAACTTCTTTATTTTTCAACCAATTTTAGAGAAATTTAGTTTTTTATATACGCTAAATATCTGTTCATGACCTTTAGTTACCGAAAAAATGTTTAAATGTTTTGTTAGTACTTAAAAGTTAAAATGAACTTTTGCAAATTAAAACAAAAACCTTAAAAAATCAAACTTTTGCAAGTTCAAATGTCTATAGCTCAAAAACTAAGGCACCGATTGTAACAAATGATATATCGTTGCAAAGGGGAAGGATTTCTGCTTCATACTGATAAATTTTTTTTTTTATTTAGGCGAGCAGTTTTGGAGTTCTTTGGAAAAATCTCGTAAATTAAACAAAAAACACGTTTTTTGCGTATATCGCAAAAACTATTCTTTTGAAAGATAAGCGCATGCCATTTTCGTCTCTGTAAACTAGTGTAATATAACAATTTTTATACGCGACTTTGTGTCCTCTATAGACATAATTTTCGTCTATAAATATTTTCTTTACCGATCCATTATTAAGGGTCTATCATAAAAATCTCCTGACCAAAGCATCCTTACTTGTTTTCCTTTGGATACTTTAGTATTCTTAAAACTTAACAATTAGACAATTCACAAGGCCTTCTCTAAATCCGTTTTAAGCTTATTCCCTCCTGTTTAAATGGGTATTTCTAGCTTTAGAAGTACTCATTCATTTAAACTGGGGATAAATTTGAAAGGTATTTTAGAAGTCCTTCTGATTTGCCTAAATATTTTTCCTCTGCTTTTTAAAAACCGCAATGAAGCTTTTGAATACAATCTTCCTTCTTAATTTATAATCTATCTTTAAATATTCTTTACGGAAGTTAAACTTTTGCATACGTTTTCATTATCCATCCATCTTCATTATTTAAACATAAAAACGGAATCAGGAGTGTGTACAAATCACACGTAATCTCTAAGAAAGGTTCAAAGGCGTCTATTATTCTTAGAATTTCATCAGAAATAACGGAAGTTTAGCATCATTGCGTTGAAACTAGTATATATATATATATATATGTATTTTTAGGAAATTTCATATGAAAGCCATTGCCCAATAGCCTAAAAACTAATGACGTAAATAAATAAAATTCTTCACATGCAGTGGAAAGGGACCTTCATGGATGCGTGTGTTGAAAAATAGCTTATGTCACGAATATGAACTTCGTACAGAATACTCGGGTATGCCTTGATTAAAAGTTGATTTTCCTCATGGAAAAGATCAAAGTCCTTTTTTGAATTTTATATTTATGAGCACTGCCGGATATAAAGACGATTTATTTAATTTTTTGCCTGAGAGAGAGAAATGGAGGCTAAAACTAAGATTTCTGTACCTTTTTTTTCTTCAAACTAGATTACCCGTATTTATATTCGGCAATCAATAAACGTTGAAAAAATTCATGAAATCTATTAAGGAAGCTGTAAATAATGGCATCTTATTTAAAACGAATTGCAAATTTTTTTATACAAGTGAAGCGCTTGACACATTTTTGTTGTCAATAAACTACCTTTTGAACACTTGCGACACAATGAAGAATCGCTTTGAATGGAACTATACCCTTGTACCCGTTTGGAATGAATGAAATGAATATTTCGAAATGGAATTCAAAGTCGAAATCTCTACGAATATAGTGCATACAATTGAAAGAATGCGATTGTATGCTGCGCGTGCAAAGGTTCCAAAGGTAAATACAATTTGTAAAATGTTTCGATTCAAGATTTTTTATTGTTGGAATTCTTTTTTTTTTTTTTTTTTTGTATAGCAAATGGAATGTCGAAATGTGTTTCTTTCTTTCTTGAAAATATGAGTTGCAAATTTTATAACTCTATCGGGTGAATGGAGAAAATTCCAAGATAGAATTATCAACAATAGAAACATGGAAAATGAAGGTAAAAATCATTTTATAAAATATTTAAAAAAATATCCTCAATATGGCTATGAGCTGTTTATTCTTTTTTATCTCTAGCACCTTATATTCCGCCGTAGGCCAGGAATTCGGAATAATGGCTATGAATTCAATGGTTTTTATTTACTTCAAGTATCTGAATAAATCGGATTTCGTTCGTACGTCAAGCAAACCATCTTTTGATCATGTTGGAAAATTTTTCTAAAAATCACTGTTGAAAGATGAATTATACTGAAGCTAACTTCCCTCTCAGCGGACCTGAACTTTCCTCAAGGTAAGCTTAAAATACTTCTATTATTTTTTTCATCGCAATCAACACCCAAATAAATTTATTTCCACAATTTCTTTGAAAAATTGCTATTCACAATTTTGATGTAGCCCCTTCGAATGACTAAAAGCCAAATTTTGAAAACAATTTCACATCTCTATGAAATATTGAATTATAACCCTTTTATCATTTTTCACGTTTAAAATGAATTTAAGCAGTTTAATTTAACTAACAGAACAAAAAAAAATATAAGCATAATCTCAAACTTTAAAATGTTATTGAATGAACAGGTGTTTTTGAAAAAAAGCGGGAAGAGAAAGCATCGTGTAATCAGCTTTTCCACATCCAATGAATTTCATTGTATTAATATTTCATTGGAAGAGAACTGAATACTTCAGACTTTCCTCACGTTTTTTATTTTCGAAAATAAATGTTAAAACTTCGAAAATGTTCTGTGCATATGTGTGTGAGAACTGTTTTGCGCAAGATTCTGTAGCGCTTAACTTCATATTGTAAGGCAATGGACGTGCAAAATGCTCGAAGAAAACAGTTTATGCTCATAATCGGTAGAATCAAGAAGTCTCTTTCAAAGAATTTAGCGGAAAACATAAACGAAGAAAATGTTAAGTTCAAAAATTTGAATTGCGTTGCTTACAAGAAAACTTGGAGGGAAGAGAACCCATGCTCGTCAAGGCGAAAATAAGGCTTAATTATTTGGAAGCCATTCAAAATAGGAAAGAAATTTTTGTTAATAAAATTCAGGCATAGATTAACGGGAAGCTTACAAGTTAAAAATTCATTTGCTGTCAGTCAGATAGCTCCTGTATTATTTATTCTATAGGAATATTTATAAGACTTTTTATAGTCTAGGACTCAGCAAAAATTGAGTATTTTCACTGAAAAAGCGAGATATTCAACAACATGTCAGCTATGTCTTTTCTCGTGAGTCCATAAAAGGGTTGGTTCATTTGACTATTGACATCTTTTTAATAGCCGTTAAATTCCCATTTCAAATTTCAAAAAATCTAAAAAGTACCTACCTAATTGTTAAACACTTTAGTCCAACCCGGCGTATGAGCAACTTTGTTTACCCAAGAGAACATTTTTCATACGCTATGGAAGATTCCTTTAAAAAAAGAAGGTTCCACAATATTATTTCGAGAAATTCCTATTTAAAGTTTAATCCCATAAATCGAAATTGAACGAGTTCTGAAGATGTTAAGAGTCCTTTTTGTGGCTTCTAAAATGTCGAAGCGCAATCAGAAAACTTTTGCCCGATTTTCGATGTCGGCTTCTCATAACGTAAGCAGAAAAAGAACGCCTCTTTTCTTTTATTAAGCTCTCAACGGCACATTCATAGAGAACAACTGATTCGTAATCGTTAGGGCAAGCGAGAACATGCCAAAAAAATGAGCTTCAAGTGACATGAGAATGGTCTGTAAAGGCATTCACATTCCAAAATATGCAAAATAAATAAAATTTTATGGTTATTACAATGGCGGTTGAAGCTTCCATTTTCCTTTCTGACTTTTCTCATTTCTCGTTTCATTTTGTTTTTGTGGTTTTTTTTTTTTTTTTTGTTTTACCTAAAGAAAGAAGTTTTTACAACCATCCTGACTAGTCCGATGACTGCATGTCATTGTGACATTACGGCTGTCAAATCAATGAGAAAGTGTAGTTACGCCAGTCTACACCATATGGGTGTGTCGTATAAACTCGTAAGAAAAGTCTGACAAAGTTTTTATGTAATTTTTGTTTTTTGCTTTTTTATTACATTTTTTTTATACATATATATTTTTTTAAGGCTTTCCATCGAATTGAGTATCGACATGTTTGATAATTTCCTTCAGATCCTTATCGTTCGCAATTATTTGCTGAATAGGCTCAGAAAAATGTTTACCCAATGCAACTAAATGGTTACGATGGGCGTTATCTTCAAGGAGGGTTAGGTGGAATGAGGCTTTAAGTTCCGTTGTCTTCAGTCGGGCAATCAATTAAACTTGAATGAAAAAATAAAAAAGCATTGGAATTGCTGCAAATTTTGAAACGTAGTAGAGACCGAAAGAACAATAAAAAGTTTACCGAGAGGATAATTATTATGAAGTATTTATATTAGGGCGGTAAAAGACACAGACAGACAGAGAGAGAATGAGAGATAGAGAGAGGACTTTTTTATGGACCAATAAATGTAAAAGTGGAATACTTTTATTGGAACGCAAGCTGTTGCTTTTACATAAAAGAAAATGCCTTCAAATGAATTCTCAGCAGAGTGCTATCGAATAAAATTCCATATAACTGAAGTTATGAAAAACGCTGGCATGTATGGACTTTTTTTTTTATAGATCCCAGCTGACAGAGGTTTTTTAAAGAGATCATATGATATATAGAGCAGATATGTATTCCAATTTTCATGTAGCGTGACAATGGATGCTAACCCATTTTTCACTTTTTTATACCATTTTTTAAAACGAGATTTTTAGCCGCCCTTAACATATCTGATAAAAAATTTAAAAGGCAAAAAAGAATTTCCAAACGGAATTGACAATATTTTCGCCCTCTCTCCATCAAAACCATCCTTACTTCCTCCGTAAAATAATCCGAACAAAAAATAAAAAGAAAAAAACAAGACAGAAAGACAGTGGCATGTATAAATAATGTGAACGACAGCATTTATAATCAAAATATGAGGCCATTTCGCGAGTCCTACATTAATAAAATCACAAACTTTTTTTTTTTTTTAGAGATTTATTCCAGAATCATAACTCCCTTGTGTAAACATTCTATTTTCAGCTATGTGAAAGCTTAATATATTTCGTCTCAGCAGGATATTCCATCTTAGTTAGTACCTCTTTGCACTTTATTCACTTGAAACTTTTGTTGGACTTTTTCAGACAAAATTTTTTGTTCGACTTTTTTTTTATTTTATTGATTCGCTTTCAAAACAATCGTTCAACGATACGCAGTTCAAGTTCACTTCTAAATAAATAATTAAGCAAATGAAATATATACGAATCGAATGTCTGCCCCATTGGAATACAACAATAGTTGCCTCAACCAATTTATTACTTTTCTTCTTTCAGTCACAAAAATAAATCAAGAACAAAAACAATTAAGGCACAAAATTCTACGAAGTGGGAATTCCTCTTCAGTTCGTACTGCCAAAAGAAAAGCGTCTTAGCACGTTGAACAAAAAAAAAAAAAAAAAAAAATCCAGTCATACTTGACTTTTTTTCTTCCTCCCCATTGAGAAGAAAGTAATAAACATGAAAGTTTTTTTCGCCCTAAAACGTTTAATGTTGAACGTAAGTGTAGACATTTTATTGCAAAGGCGTTCCAAATCATTTGAATTGAGTACGAGTCGTACGGCTAGTTATTATTGCGGCGAAGACTTTCATTAAATCCACTTAATTGTTTCCGCTTGCTAATTTGTCGCTATTGATATTCTGATTTTTGACTCAATATTGACGAAATTTACTTAATGTGAAGGCAGTAAGGATTGGATAGGGTACAACAACATTTTTGGTTGATTTGAAAAGAAAACATTTTTAATAACATTTCCTTACATTCGGTATAATTCTCATTTGTTTTATAAAATTGGACATATAAGATATTTATTCATCTTAGAACTTTTTAAGCATTGCGAACATATAGAACTATAGCTGCAACTTCGGCCAAATTTTGGCGCGTTATGGCATGATTTGGTAAAACAGTTCAACTGTGTTGAACCACGCCATAAGTCGAGTGTTGTGGTGTACCACGTAATAGCTTTTGGCCGAAGTTGCAGCTATAGTTCTATATGATTGCGAACATGTAGGAGTGTAGGTCTAACTGTCGACGTCGAAATGGCTCTGCCGCAATGGGGAAATACACCAATAGGCAGGTATAGGAAATTCAACAAATTGGGGAGATTCACCAAAAAGCTACCAACAAAAACCTTAGGCACTAATAGGAAATTCAAAAAATTCGAGAAATTTATCAGAAAGCTACCAACAACAATACGGGTGGACACAAAGTGGCACTAAGATGCCACTTGCAAAGAAACACGGCGCACAGTGCTTCGACCCATAGACAAAAATCAAAAAAAAAAAATTGTTTTAATATATTGATGAAATATATATTTTCGGAAAGATAATAAAACAACTAATATAATTATAGAAAAATATTTATGGTTTGATTCTTTAGATCACCACTAGAGGGCGCTGAAGTAAGACGATTTTAAGCAAAACTGCTTTAACAAAAAAATCGCTCAAGTCGATTCACTAAAAATAATCTCAAAAATTTATTTTTTCGTGAAATTACTTCAAACTTAATTTTTTGACTTCTTCAATATATAAGTAATAAATAAAAAATAAATTTTAAGGCAATTTTAAGGGGCTTAATGTCGTTTTGGTTTTTTGCTTTGAAAAACACAAATTTTTGGTTGGTTATTCAAAAAATTACAAAACTTTAATGGAGTAAAAAAAAAAAAATACGGAAAAAACGGGTATTTTTTTATTCCTATTTTTAATACCTTATATATTCTTCTAATAAGATATGAAAAAATCAGACTTCTATCGAACCAACAATTGAGAAAAAAATCATTTTTCCCATAAGCGTTTTTCTTGATTTATGAAACACTTGTTTCAAGCTGTTTCGCAAGAAATTGCCACAAATACGTTTTTTTAATAATAGACTTTAGGTTTGTTGTTTTAACTTTTCAAATATATGAGAAGTACATTAAAAATATGCTTTTAGGCAAAGGAGCTTAATATCATTTTGCTTTTCTGCTTGAAAAAGGCACAAATTTTTTTTTCATAGTAAAAAATATCGAAACTTTAATGGAGTAAAAAAAAAAAATACGGAAAAACGGGTATTTTTTTATTCCTATTTTTAGTACCTTATATATTCCTCTAATAAGTTATGAAAAAATCAGACTTTTATCGAACCAACAAATAAAGAAAAAGTTAGATTTTAAAAATGTATATTTTCATGATTTATACTAAAGTTTTCTTTGTAAATAAACATTATTAAATGCAGCCAAAAAGTATGCTTTTCAATATTTATGAAATGTGCATGCATTTATAAGTCTTTACCTTCGTTGTTTTTCGTTGCAATTTTAAAAAAATGTGGCTGATTATTGAGTCTTAAGTCCTTGCTTTATCTCTCGTTTTTTTAACAGAACTGTCTGCGAAAAGACTTAAGACGCGAACGTGAAAACAGTAATAAAAATCTTACGAAATTAATGGAGGAAATATTATTTTTTGATAAGATCGCATATGTATATACTCTTCTCCCAATTTTTAAGAAATTTTTGGCAAAATATCCATTTTTATAGCCGAAAATAACTTTGGGTGGTATGGGCGGTGGGTGGTGGGAGGGGTCAATTTTGATGAAACTTCGAAATTTTCTTAATTAAGCCATATTAGGGACTTGTGCCAAATTTTATTGCCCTACGACACTTCTTTCTATTTTTGTCCATCGAATGTATGGGAACGAAGCACTGTGCGGCGTCGGCTAGGGTTTTTTATATAGCTTTAAAAGTTATAATTGAAGCTTTAATAAATGTACTACGATATGTTTTTGCTTAATGTGCACAAATGTTTTCAATTTGTGATAAATTGACATACATTTTTGACTACGGCTACGAATTTGATTGTACATAGAATTCAGTATTTTTGCTGAAACAGTGTGATCAAAAAGTTATGTGGACAGGGTAAGACTAAAAAAACAATATCTTTTTCTCCTAGATATTGAGTTTCCTTGATTAGTTTTATGTTTTTCAAGCTTTTCATATCATTTTATGAGTTTGGTAGATATTTTATATGTAATGTACTCGAAAATCTCCCAAAATTAAAAATAAAAGTGGCAATGCATTTTACCAGAGCAGAGCTAAATATTTCGCTGCCATAGCATGCTTCTCTTTTCCTCATGCTATATGCCTATGTTCAAGCAGCGTAGCTCTAACATATTCCAGGGATTAGGAAGAAGAATAGTTAGACCTACACTCCTACATGAATGCGAAAGCAATACAAAATCGGATGAAGTCCATCCGATGGCAATTTTTGGGGTTATGTTCAGCAGAGGACTTTGTGGCCATTTGCTTTGAACGTTAAATAAATTTGTTTTCACATTTCTTCTTTGTATAGGTACTTTAGAAAAATTTTTTTTTTATTTTAATAATTATCTTGTCATTTCAATTATGTCCGTGGATAGTCCAACAATTCAAATTTAAATCCATTTTTGAAAATTCTCATGCCAATTCAACCTGAAATATGGTTCACTCAAAAGGAAAATCTTTATTTTTGCCATTAAGAAAAATTTTTAAATTTAAAAATATTTGTGTTTTGCATTAACCAATTTTCTAGTTGATTTTTTTCTCTGTGTATGCTTTGGTTCAAAATCTGACAGAGCTTTTGGAACTAGTTGTCCACGGACGCAAAAACCGTTTCGTTTTTACTACTCTAGTGTATTCGCTCCCATAGGGCATTAAAAACTGTTGATTTTGAATACCGTTTGTTTCGGTTTCGTTTTGTTTGATCCCAGGTGTTCTCAGCCTTAAACTATGATAAACAATTTTTTAATCCGACGAAAAATAAAAAGTCATAAGATACAGCCCGATTCTAAATATTCCCGGGGATTTTTTTTCCTGCGGATTTGAAAAAAAATATCCCCCCGTTCTGAACACATTGGGAAGGGAAAATAAAAGGAGCAAAAATTTCGAAAATTTTTAAGCAAATACAACACATTATCCTTTTTATTGACGCTTTTATTGACTTCCTGTTTCAGCGGGTAAAAATTTGTAGGGAAAAAGCTCCCGGGGAATATTTATTTAGAATTGGGTTGATAGATAGTGATATTTTACAAATTTTGAATAGTACATACCTTATGTAGCCTTATTTAAATAAAGAGTATAAAGAGAGGTACGAGATTCTACTTCCAAGTAAAAATCGACTGCTTCATATAAGAGGACTTCTTTTTATAGACTAACATACTCAACGAAATTCCTGTTACGAGAAATATTAGAAAATGGTACTTCATATGACCACGATTTATATTATAAAGTGCCATCTTCATCTTTACATGAAAATCTACAATGAGCTAGCCGATTTCAGATTTACAAAGACAATCTTCCAACACAGATCCATATATTAGGTGTAGTAAAAAGAAATCCATTATTTTTCCAATAGATGGAGTTATTTATCTGCATCTCGCGTTGTATATGTCCGATCGTGTTCCGCTAGGGGGCATTAGAAAGATGACAGTTCCTACTAAAAAAGCTTTTTTGACACTTTTTTGATTGATTGATTCAGTTTTGTTTGGGAGCTTGTCAAAGATGGACATCATCAAAGAGAAAATTCGCTACATTTTACAGTTTTTCTTCGATAAGGGAGAAAACGCAAGCCAGGCGGCTGAAAATGTGAATAGCGTTTATGGACCTGATACTGTAACAGCCAATCATGCGCAATTTTGGTTTCGTCGATTCCGTTCCGGTAACTTCCATGTCAAGGATGCACCACGCACTGGAAGGCCAATTGTCGAAAATGTCGATAAAATCATGGAAATTATCGAGTCCGACCGTCATGTTAGCACTGTTTCGATTGCAAAAGAGCTAAAGATTGCACAAAAAACCGTTTGGAACCATTTTAATAAGGCTGGATACACAAAGAAGCTCGATGTATGGGTGCCACACGAGTTAACGCAAAAAAACCTCACAGACCGAATTTCCATCTGCGAATCGCTGCTGAACCGCAACAAAATCGACCATTTCTGAAGCGGTTGGTGACTGGTGATGAAAAGTGGGTCACTTACGACAACGTCAAGCGAAAACGGTCGAGGTCGAAACACGGTGAACCGGCGGAAACGGTGGCCAAGCCAGGATTGACGGCCAGGAAGGTTTTGCTGTGTGTTTGGTGGGATTGGCAGGGAATTATCTACTATGAGCTGCTCCCATACGGCAAAACTCTTAACTCGGAACTCTACTGTCAACAATTGGACCGTCTGAAGGAAGCAATCGCCCATAAGCGGCCAGCTTTGGCCAATAGGAGAGGAATTGTGTTCCATCAGGACAACGCCAGGCCACACACATCGATAGTGACTCGCCAGAAGCTCCGGGAGTTTGGTTGGGAGGTTCTTCTGCATCCACCTTATAGTCCGGACCTGGCACCAAGTGATTACCATCTGTTCCTGTCCATGGCGAACAATTTTGCTGGTGAAACATTCGCTTCAAGAGAGGCTTCTGAAATTCGACTGTCTCAATTTTTTGCTAATAGGAACGAGGGCTTCTATGAGAGAGGCATAAAGAAATTACCTTCAAAATGGCAACAAGTTATCGAACAAAACGGCGCATATTTGACCTAAATCGGGTCATTCTAACTATCTTAAATAAAGCCCTCAATTTAATGCAAAAATAATGGATTTCTTTTTACTACACCTAATATGTATATATATGGTATCTGTATATACGTATTATATTGATAAATCTACATACGTATGAATGTGTTTTTCCTTCTCACGCTATAGCAAAATCATTAATCCAGTTGAATGGACTCTCAATTTCCGCAAAGTCGAGGCTTGGTATACGTATAATGTCTTTATGTAATCTACCTGAAAAGAAGGCGTTCATAAATTTCTATCAAACATGAAAAATAAAACAAATAAACAGGAGGAAGGAGCGAAAAAAAATGACACCAAGAACAAACACCGATTTTTTTTCTGTAAGTTTTTGTTTTGTTTTAGCTTTACACCAAGGTAGACTTGAGGCGACCAACTGTGCCGCAATAAGGTATTATTTTTACGTTAATAACTGATTTCAGTCACGCAATCTTTCCTCATGATATATAAATTATAATTTGGCAAACACTTTGCCGGCATATACATGCCTTCATAAGTAAGTGCGTGCTTGTATGTTATGATCTACTCATTAAATATAAATGTATATATTTTCTTAAATTTATTTCAATCAAAAAGCACTTGAGGAGACTTAATTATGCTCCTTATTTTTTATATAACTAATTACTGTTATTGAGTTAATTTGAAGAAGAGAAAAATTTCGGATTTTTTCGAATTATAATTCATCACATAATATAATATATTGGCATTGGAGCATGATGCAGGAGGCCCCATGGCACGGGTCACGGGCTTGACGACCCCGCCTTTTCTGAGCCGCGGTGCTAGTCGATTGCCCCAGTCGAATCATGCAGACTGGTAAATAAATGTATGAAGCGGGACCCGGCCGCAGATTAATTGTTAGGGAGCGTCACTTTTTGACGAATTTTGGGCCCTACCCCGAAGTAATGCCACAGCGTTTCCATGGGAAGGAATTCCAACTAGAAGAGAGGGGCATGTTTTTTAGTGGAATCACCATACACCCAGCAATCACGGATGTTGACAGTTTGGAAGGATTTTTGACCCCTTTGCCGCAAAAAAAAAAAAAAAAATTTCCATTGGAGTATTGCTGAAGTACGTAAACTTAAAGACTTTCAAAAATGAAGCACACAATGGCATTTTTGTTGAAGCAAACATTTGTAACATTTTGAATAATGCGTGTATGTATGTTCCCAGCAGAATATAGTGTCGGCGGTGAACAAGTCCAAGCGTCTTTCATTGCGGACGCCTCGGTGATATGCTCAGCATGAGAGTGTCTGCGAGGTGGAGCGACATAGTCATGCCAATGTGTTTACATATAATTTTTAAATGCTCAGGATATCTCAATGCGCTATGCACTTTTCCTATGAACGTTTTTAGGGAACGTGTCCAAACTACGTGACCCTTTTAGGTGGGGAGGGGGGTCCTGAAAGTACTACACTTGGACAAATTGGTCACTTAAATTATTCTACGGATTGTCACCGAGGGGTGGGGGGGGGGGGGGGGGGGGGGGTGGGGGTAAAAAGTAGTAAAAAATGGTTCACGTAGTTTGGACACGTTCCCTTATGTACACATCGAATCATAGCACCGAAATTGAACATGTGGTAGGCGGTTGTAGGCGGTAGGCATTGTTGGCCGCTGGGACGGTTCATCGCTTCTGTAAGCAGCACTTTGGCCGCTGGGTACTAATAGAAAACGAAAGCTCGACGTTGTGATTCTTAGTATTGTCACTGGGCATGCAAATTATTGTATTGTACATATTGTATCTCCGGTGTCCTCGGATAATGATAGAGACGACGATGAAAAATCAAATGAATCTAAAATATATAAAATATTTTCTGGCGAAAAAAACTCGTCTCATTTTTTCTAAAAACCCAATTCCAATATGAACAACTCATCGCATTTTCTTTTTCTGGGTCTTGAAATGCTCTTAGAAATTCACTCATTTACTTAAGATAGCCTAAACCTGAATACCGAATCTTCTTCGGAAATTATATGGGCTTGAAATCAAGTTTTTGTACAAAGTTGTTAAAAATTTCTTAAAATTTTTGCCTTTATCGCCCTATAGCTCCTAAGCTGTTGAACCGATTTCATCCATATGTATGAGGGATATGCTGTTATATTTACTCTTCTTTTATATGAATTAAATTTTTTTGAAACGGTTCGAACGATAAAACTACGACTAAAAAATATTGACAAAAAAACGCAAAACCTTTCTTAGCGAATATTTAAAAAACGCGAGCTAACTTTCAAACTTAAAGCATATATTTTGCTTCAGCGAAACAAATACGACAAAAAAAAAAGTTGGTTTCAAGTCAAAGGAAAATTTAGTGTTGAGCAGTGTAATTAATTGTTAAAACTTTGTGCAGCCAGCAATATATTTCAATAATAAAATAATAAAATACTTTACATATAACATGCCTATAATTGTTTCTCTGAGTCTCATTAAATGTAAAAATCCAGATTGATTTTAATAATTTTAAATCAAATATTATGCATTTCAAACTTCAATACACATTCTATGTTTTCACTTCCAACGGCAGTTCCATAACTGCCAACTTTTTTTTTTTAATAATTATCTTGTCATTTCAATTATGTCCGTGGATAGTCCAACAATTGAAATTTAAATCCATTTTTGAAAATTATCATGTCAATTCAACCTGAAATATGGTTGACTCAAAAGGAAAATCTTTATTTTTGCCATTAAGAAAATTTGTTAAATTTAAAAATATTTGTGTTTTGCATTAACCAATTTTCTAGTTGATTTTTTCTCTGTGTATGCTTTGGTTGAAAATCTGACAGAGCTTTTGGAACTAGTTGTCCACGGACGCAAAAACCGTTTCGTTTTTACTACTCACTCTGGTGTATTCGCTCCCATAGGGCATTAAAAACTGTTGATTTTGAATACCGTTTGTTTCAGTTTCGTTTTGTTTGATCCCAGGTGTTCTCAGCCTTAAACTATGCTAAACAATTTTTTGATCCGACGAAAAATAAAAAGTCATAGATACAGCCCGATTCTAAATATTCCCGGGGATTTTTTTTCCTGCGGATTTGAAAAAAAAAATTTCCCCATATTCTGAACACATTGGGAAGGGAAAATAAAAGGAGCAAAAATTTCGAAAATTTTTAAGCAAATACCAACACATTATCCTTTTTATTGACGCTTGGAATACTTCCTGTTTCAGCGGGTAAAAATTTGTAGGGAAAAAGCTCCCGGGGAATATTTATTTAGAATTGGGTTTATAGATAGTGATATTTTACAATTTTGAATAGTACATACCTAATGTAGCCTTATTTAAATAAAGAGTATAAAGAGAGGTACGAGATTCTACTACCAAGTAAAAATTGACTGCTTCATATAAGAGGACTTCTTTTTATAGACTACTCAACGAAATTCCTGTTACGAGAAATATTAGAAAATGGTACTTCATATGACCACGATTTATATTATAAAGTGCCATCTTCATCTTAACATGAAAATCTAAAATGAGCTAGCCGATTTCAGATTTACAAAGACAATCTTCCAACACACATCCATATATGTATGTATATGGTATCTATATATACGTATTATATTGATAAATCTACATACGTATGAATGTGTATTTCCTTCTCACGCTAAAGCAAAATCATTAATCCAGTTGAATGGACTCTCAATTTCCGCAAAGTCGAGGCTTGGTATATGTATAATGTCTTTATGTAATATACCTGAAAAGAAGGCGTTCATAAATTTCTATCAAACATGAAAAATAAAACAAATAAACAGGAGGAAGGAGCGAAATAAAAATGACACCAAGAACAAACACCGATTTTTTTTCTGTAAGTTTTTGTTTTGTTTTAGCTTTACACCAAGGTAGACTTGAGGCGACCAACTGTGCCGCAATAAGGTATTATTTTTACGTTAATAACTGATTTCAGTCACGCAATCTTTCCTCATGATATATAAATTATAATTTGGCAAACACTTTGCCGGCATATACATGCCTTCATAAGTAAGTGCGTGCTTGTATGTTATGATCTACTCATAAAATATAAATGTATATATTTTCTTAAATTTATTTCAATCAAAAAGCTCTTGAGGAGACTTAATTATGCTCCTTATTTTTTATATAACTAATTACTGTTATTGAGTTAATTTGAAGAAGAGAAAAATTTCGGATTTTTTCGAATTATAATTCATCACATAATATATTGGCATTATATTGGCTTTGGAGCATGAGGCAGGAGGCCCCATGGCACGGGTCACGGGCTTGACGGCCCCGCCTTTTCTGAGCCGCGGTGCTAGCCGATTGCCCCAGTCGAATCATGCAGACTGGTAAATAAATGTATGAAGCGGGACCCGGCCGCAGATTAATTGTTAGGGAGCGTCATTTTTTGACGAATTTTGGGCCCTACCCCGAAGTAATCCCACAGCGTTTCCAGGGTAGGAATCCCAACTAGAAGAGAGGGGCATGTTTTTTAGTGGAATCACCACACACCCAGCAATCACGGATGCTGACAGTCCGAAAGGGTTTTTGACCCCTTCGCCGCAAAAAAAAAAATTAAAAAAATTGGCATTGGAGTATTGCTGAAGTACGTAAACTTAAAGCCTTTCAAAAATGAATCACACAATGGTATTTTTGTTGAAGCAAACATTTGTAACATTTTGAAAGCATAAGAAGAAGTAACCGAAAAGTTTAATCCCCTTTTACTTAATTCCTTGCATGTCGATATCGATACTCATCGAAAGAGTTCTACGTACGTACCTTCGCGTTTATATATCCATTGCACCATAAATTGTCAATAACGATTAAAGAAATACTTTAGGTATATAATAACCTGTTGTTCTGCCAGGGCAACGGTTGCCATCGAAGGCGAACAGCACGTTCCATCATGCTTCTCCGTAGATAAATTAAAATGTCAGAAAGTAAATGCTCAGTTATTTATTCAATAAGGAATTCAAATTGCCGAAAGGAACCTCCTTTGCTACATTTATATCTGTTTATATACAGGGTGTTTCGCATAAGGATGTATATCCGAAAGGAGGTGATAGGGGTGCTCAATATCGACCAAAAATCGTATGGGAGAGGGGGGTGGAAAATGCTCCCCTAAGGAGTTAGAGGGCCTTAAAGTTTTTAGGCAGTAAGTCGAGAAAAAAAATTCTCCCACGATAACGGTTCATCGTAGAAAAAAAAATGTTAAGCGGTTTGAAAGCCAATTCTATGGGCTTTTAGGCAAAAATAAATTCATGGTAAGAATTTAAGCCAATGATGGTTAATTAAGCGGTCAAAGTCAAAAATTCTGAAAAAAATTCTATTTTTTTTTACTTTGAGAGCCATTTTGGTATGAAAAAGGTCCTATTAACACATACTTTTCTAATTTTTTTCAAAATCCTCGATTAATTTACTTCAAATCTGTGGTACATTTGTCATACCTTATTAGCGGTTTAACCTCAGGAAAAATAGGATTTATAAACAAACTTGAACTTTTTTTATGTGATGAAATTCTTAAAAGAGCAATCTTTGGCTTACAATGGCCAGCCAGCAATTTCTTATTTAAGACAAATTTTGGTTTAACATTATACGAACTTTAACTGGAAAAATTGGTAATTTTTTGTTGAGATTATTTAAATTGATTTTTAAAAAAGTTCAAGTTTGTTTATAAATCCTATTTTTCCTGAGGTTAAACCGCTAATAAGGTATGACAAATGTACCACAGATTTGAAGTAAATTAATCGAGGATTTTGAAAAAAATTAGAAAAGTATGTGTTAATAGGACCTTTTTCATACCAAAATGGCTCTCAAAGTAAAAAAAATAGAATTTTTTTCAGAATTTTTGACTTTGACCGCTTAATTAACCATCATTGGCTTAAATTCTTACCATGAATTTAATTTTGCCTAAAAGCGCATAGAATTAACTTTCAAACCGCTTAACAGTTTTTTTTCTACGATGAACCGTTATCGTGGGAGAATTTTTTTTCTCGACTTACTGCCTAAAAACTTTAAGGCCCTCTAACTCCTTAGGGGAGCATTTTCCACCCCCCTCTCCCATACGATTTTTGGTCGATGTTGAGCACCCCTATCACCTCCTTTCGGATATACATCCTTATGCGAAACACCCTGTATAAGTACTATGATGAACGAGCCGGATTAGATTATCTACGTACAAATTATTATCGAAATCAAATATCAATTTTTGCTCTTTTCATTTTCAAAACTCTAATTATGTCACTATAAATGGCATGAAGACAGTCCCTTGATATCCATCTTTCAGTAATTCAATTAAAATCTTCGAATGTCGTTCGATTTCTTCATGATGTCCTTTCATAGTCTTAGTCCGAAATTGATGAAAAGATAACAATCTTTCAGTCAATCTTTCCGTCTCGTATTTCCACAATTTGGATATCAGATTTATAGAAATCTAATCACCATCGGCACGAGTTACTTTTTTATTTTAAATAAATCAAATAATGAGTTTTAACATTCTTCGTTAATATCGAATTTTATTGATTTCGATATATTCTCCAATTTACGATTTAAATTACTAAAATCGATTAAAAGAACAATTTCGGAAATTCCAATCAAATATTGAAGTTTGCAAAAAAGAGAGAAAATCAAAATATCATTTCGTGTCAATTTTCATTTTTAGCCTTCAAACTATAAGAATATATTGCCGGAAAATTATAATAAAGAGTGAAGGAGAACAAAAAATCGGCGTCCCTGGAATCAGTTTCATATATCATTAGTGCTTATGAAGATTTTATGAATATCCTGACAGCAATTTACATTTGCGAAATGGTAGAATGGCCTTCCGACTGTGACATTTATTGCTATTAAGACGGCTTCTATCTCTCTTGGAAACACAATTTATTCAAATGAAGATATTATTTATATTATTTTCAAACAGTGAGCAGTCGTTTGCGAATTGCTTTTCATAATTCTGTTTAAAAAAATTGAAGATTCTTCTTTCCTCTTATCGATATGAAATTCAGAATTGGTCTCTTAAGGACGACGAGTTTTTAAAAATCAATAAATTTTTCATTCTGGTAAGCTCTTTAAAAGGTCAAAAGTAAATCGTCTGAGCCAAGAAATGTCCATTATTTGAACATTTCGTATTACTTATTTGCAATTATACACAGAGGAAGGTAATAAGACTGACTGTGCAACTGACTGTGCGAAGAAAATCCTATAGATATGGAACAATAGAGAACTGCTTAGTAAATCGAGATTATCTGAAAATGAGTTATTTTCAGCAATGATTTCTCTTCAAGGTGAAATTCCGTGCATTCTTGCGAAAAAAATCTAATCAAGACCTAGAGAAGGCATGCCAACTGCAAATACTTTTTTTCCGAAACATCCTTAACTTTCTGCCGATAAAGACCAAATTTATAGTGAATAAAAACATGTAAATAGAGAAACTTCTTATGCAAACAGCATACATTAATATTCCTATACAGAAGTTCATCAGGTATCTTTAAAAACAAAATTGGTAATTTAAAATTTAGTTTGCTTTCGAACGCTTCCTGCCGTTGCTGTTCGTCGAAATGTCCAGAAATATGTTCATATGAAATTTAATGAATTTCTTGACAAGCAAACATCCCATAAAGGACACTCAAAACAAGACTGTAAAATACTCGTAGCTAGGAAATTGTGACTTCCCATATGAAATTCCTTCCATGCCAAAGACTTCCTTCTAGACATTTCGTTTTAATTTACGTTTGACTTAGGGCAATGCGCTTTCTGTCTGCCAACATGCGAACATACAAACATTCCAACACTCTCGCATGCGACTTTTATGTTCAGCTAAATGAATTATATTGTGGCCAGCCGCAATCAATTTAGCCCTAACTGTAATAAGAATTATAAATGAGGACATGAGAACTGGCTTGCAAGACTATCTGAATTCACTTGAAGCGGAAATGAACTAATTTGCTTGATGAATTTCAGGATAAAAAGAATCCTTGTAATCGCTTTTTTTCTCACTCTCTCTCTCCATTTTGGAGTAAAATACTTCATCAACACGGTCATAAAATGAGTGCAGTACATGTTGAATCTTGATCACTTATTTAGTGAAAATGTACATACATACACATGTGTGTTGATAGATTTCTCAAAAGAAAAAGGATTTAAATAGTCTCGTTTCATTGATGCCGTTCGGTTGCAGCTCAAATGAAAGTTTTCTTTAAAAATGTGTAATAAATTCTCCCCTCATTCTATCCACTCGTCCATTTATTTAAGCCTGCCGAGGATTAAAATTACTGCATTTCAAAAAGGAAAAAATTAAAATATGTTGCATCGCCTTCTGAAGGCAGAACGATAAAGTCAAGAGCCCTCTAAGAGCGAGTAAAATATCAGCAATAGTTTCAAACAATTTACTGAGTGCTTGGCCTGCAAAGCCATTTTGATGTGAACTTTTAACACTTTAAGGAATTCCTTTGAGTTTTATTACGCGAGCACATGGCAAAGCGGATTCTATTTTTATCCCTCGTCAACATTTTAATTAAAGTACATCGGGTAACTGTGGCAAACTTTATCCTCTTAGGGGAAATGTTAGAAAAATAAACCGCATAAAACTGTTTTGCTATTCGCCAACTTGCAGGGGAATAAATAAACTCAACAGACTTAAAGTTTTATTTATTTACATTATGAAGTTTAGTTTTTACGATATTTCAAATCAGCGCTGCGGCGATGGGGAAGATTTTTTGCTTTAAATAAGGTAGAAGGAGAAATATGTTTAATTTTGAATCATAGCACGGGATCGCCTCGAAATACATAAGTCCAAAAGAATGTTAAGAAAACGAAATTCTCTTGAAATCTTTAGCTTAGTTTAAGGCATTTTTGGCCGCTCTATTAAAGGCTTTTTGAACAGCTGGAAAATTTAAGTCTAATGTAAATAAAATAAATCTTTTCAGAGGCTTACCTCAAAGCGGAGTAACCAGCTTCTCTGCATAAATGTAGCTGATTCATTAACAGAGGCGTTCCCTTTCATCCGAGAAAACCCCACGTTTATGCTCTAATGAATCGTTCGCTTCGAAACGTTTGAACAAGTTAAGGACACACGACGGCAGCCAGTCTCATTAGGCAAAGAAATTATTTCCGCAGATGCAATTTATCAAAGACAAACGAAAATTTAATCAGGTGAAACTGAAAGAAAAAAAAATTATTTTACTTCGCCTTTAAGCATGACAATCGTGAGCTATTCACGGGAACAGCGATCCCGGTAGATTTTCATGGTCTCTATCCTCAAAGCACTTGAAGTTTTTTTCCTACTATAGCTCTTTATTTCGAACATCTTTCTTTCCGTTTTGATTAACCTGCAATATCCAAGATTGGACCCCTCAAGTTCAAGTTTCCAATGATGCAATTCCTTTTCAACTCTTCTTCATTGAAACCCTCTAATGCTAGAAGGAGAAAGTCATTTCAGCTCCTTGTAAATAGAATCAGAAGATTCCATTCTAAGTCAATCGAACTAGAAATTGAGTAGCTTTAGTTTCGATTATTTCCTTCACTTTAGCTTCAGCGAGGACGACACAAAATGCTTCAACAAAACTCCAAATTCTTCAATGATTGGCTTTGTGGATGGAAACTTGCAGAAATTTTAAATTGAAATCTTGTTTAATGAAGCAGAAAACATTTATATACCTACTTTGTAACGACATTATACTATCTGGCTCCATCTCCCTTCCTCCCTCGCTCTCTCTCTCTCTCACTCTCTCTCTCTCTCTGAATGTACATCCATTGCTCTTTCGGTACTTGTAGAAACTCCAGTCGAAATATTTGTTTGCGGAGAAGAGCCAAATGACTGAGCATTGCTCGCGGCGTTTTAAAAATTTAATTTGGCAACTTGTTTGGAATGTTGACGGTTTCCATGTGAATTTTACTAGATGTGCCACGTAAATATGTATAATGCAGTCAACTCACGCTCTTCCGGAATAGTCGCTTCCTCTCGAAGCTGGTTTCTTTTATTTCATTTCATTTTAAATTTAAAAAAAAAATCGATCGTTTCCTACAAAATTGGTCTTCAATGCAAGTTGTCCTTTTCACTTTTTGTTTACAGTTGAATTATTTCATGACAGTGAACTTGACAGCAACAAGATTCGTTTTGGCCAAGGGGGAGCAAAAACAGCAAAAAACAAAAAAAAAAAAAAAGAAAAGATAGGAAAAGAAAATTGTAGCTTTTATCATGATTCGTTGAAAAAATTGCTGTGGTTTGTTTGAAAGCGTGCGTTTTTATATATGAAAAATGAACTAACTCCGACGTTTTTGAATCTTGGAAAATTTGTCAACTGAAGTCGATTAGATTTCGGTTTTGGCAAGCTCATTTGAACTTCCTTATTTGAAAGTGTCTCGGAGCACAGAATTCGTTGTTCTTAAGTTGTTTTTTTTTTTCTTTTATCAATAGCTTTCATGGCTTTAAAAATCGATGAGCTCTACAATGTTCTCGAGTTCTTTTCAATGACTTTTTTGAGTAGTTTAAATTAGAAACCTGCCGAAATAATGACGAGGTCAATTGTGAGTTCAACTGAATTCTTCGGAGGACAATTCGTCGAAATTTTAAATAATTTATCTATGACAATCAATTGGACTAGTCGGTATCAATGAATGGTCTAAATGAAATGCATTTGAAAGGAGATCGACGAAAGGCGCATATTTTTATTTCACTTTTCCTTAACCCCAAATAAACAAATGCAACAATTGGTTTCCAATCGACCATTAGGAGTTTTCTCCGAAGGTCGTTTCATCAGGAAAGGGTTAGTTTTTAATGAGAGCACAATATTTCAAAAGATATTTGAATTCATTGGCTGGCACATTGAGAAGGGGGAGTCCTGGCACTATTTGATCTAATTGAGATCTCCTCGCAGTGTATTCTCAGTAACTAAAGGAAAATCTGTTCAAAAATGACTTCAAATACAATTGAATTTCAATTTCAATAAATTAATTCCCTCTTAATTTTCTCACCTAAAATTAAATGCTCCTTAAACGTTGACAAATGGCATTCTTGAAACTTAAATGGATACGTGATTAATCGGTGACCTAATTCCTTTTTGTAGCTCAAAAATTTAATTGAACTCAAGCGTTGAGAGTATTAATCACTGAGTTGATGCCCCAATTCGAAAGTGTCACTTTGATAATTGACGTGTTCAAACGTGCTCTGAAAAACATTGGGAATTGTTTGAACTAATTTCTAGAAATTTTCAGCATTCTACAGACCACCTTTAAAAGGAGATTTCGAAAGTAAGAATGAAAGAAAACCAATATTAAAGTTCAATGAAGTGTGAAGCACAGCCGGAAAAAATTAAAGTATTTTCACTTTACTCATGCATTGAGCGGAAAGTAGTGATAATGTGGGTTTGAAATTATTAATTAATTCATGTGGCTAGTCGAAAGCACTAAAGAACTCTTCTCAAAGTGCTCTTTGCTTGTAAACAATTACGTGTAATTTGCGGCTTTTAATGTGATGATTGAAATCTGAGGCAATTTTATCGAAATTCAAGTAAAAATCATTGTTGAATTTATTGAAAAACATCAAAGAGAGCATCGGATCGATTGACATTGGCCGTCTGTTGCTATCAACGTTTATGCAAATTGATTAAATAAGCTTTAATTTGAAGTGAACACAAAGAAATTTAAAGAAAGAAGAAAAAACCAAACGAATTTGTAATAAAACGTTGAAAAAGCTTTCAATTAACAACGCCTGTCGAATGTTTTAGAACGGAAGCCTAGAAAGTTATTAAAATTTGAAAATTCCTTATTTTTGAAGTCAAAGCCAATGAAAGCAACGCAATATTCGCCATTTTGATTGCGAATACTTCCGTAACCGGAATCGTGAACGTGAACACAATGAAGTTTTGACCACAGCAATATAATTTCGACTGTAATAACAATTTACAGGCACACAAAAGATTGTAATTGCTCTGGCTCCACTCCGTAACTCCGTAACTATTGTAGACAGCCTCGCATAGACAAACCTGCACAACAGACACACAGAGCCACAGCCACGCAGTCAGGCCTTAGTCCACAGCACCGCCACACACACATATACAAGTCTACCCACAGACACACACGCACGCACGCGTTGCGAAAAGGAGCGTCTAGTGATGGACTGAAGCAATAAAAGTTGCAAAAATGGCCAAACAATTGGAGCTTGGAGCGGAAATATAGGATGCTGGGGAGTTCTATTCTATTGCAAAGATTTCCCAAGCTCCTTTGAGACCGAAATGAACGAGTTTCTTATCAAAACTTTAATGTTTTAGAAATGAAAGCAAAGCAAAAAATACAAAAAGGGGAAACTTTTATAATTTTCTCTTATTTTTTTTTATTTATTTATTTATTTTATTATTTTTTTTTTTTTTGAAGAAAACTCATTCATTAAATCAAAGATATTATTTTTCCTTTACACAGTAGCCTTGGTATGGTTCTTGCTGATGTTGCCTCACTTTAATTGGCCATGTTGCATTGCGATCCAGACGGCACTAATTTCAATTACATCTCTTCCCGTGTACTCCGTGGAATTAATGTTCGTGTAATCCTTTTCTTTGGCGGCGTCGGAAGAAGGAGAAGGTTGAAAAGTTGTTTGTATTGTTCTTAGCTTAATTAAGAGATGGAGAAATCGTGAAGGAAACTTATGAATTGAAACGGATAACTGTATTGAAAAAGTAACTTAAGACAAATATTAACAGAATTGCGAATTCACATAACTACGGCAAACTATGAATTGAGTTGAAAAATTAATTAAATCTTATTTCTCTTACCTTTACCATCGAATCGCGCCTCTTATCTCTTTAAACAGAAAATGTTTTCTTCCCTCTTCATTCACATATATTTGAATTGAATTTCCCATTTATGGTATCTTAATGTTGGTGTCACATTTAGGTCTGTCACGCATTTACCTTTGAATTGAAAAGGAAATGTCTGGAATGTTGCGTTGAAATAGAATTACACTTGAAAAAGACTAGCATCTTATCTCGAATCAAATTCGACTGAATTGAAAAGGTTTCAAAAATTCTTTAACTGTCAAAAGGTGATGGATTTTCCTCTCCAGAGCCGGCCGATTTTCGGTTTTTCTTTTCTATCAACGACCCAAAAGTATTGCATTTCCCTATGCTTTCCTCCTTCTGATTTCCTTGGACGAATAATATTTTGAAATGCTTTCAAAGAAAAGTGATTCGATTGGATCCAAAGACACGCTTTAGCCAATAACGACGTCCTAGTGTCGTTTCTGTGAATCGATTTAATCTTTTGAGCCGAAAATGTCGAAAGCAGACTGTCATCTTCATAGTTAGGAGTAAATGACTTTGCTCAGAGATAGAGAGAGAGAGAGAGAGAGAGAGAGAGAGAAAGAGAGAGGGAGAGAGAGAGAGAGCAAAAGGCTTTAGAAAAAGGAAACCTTGACAAGATAAGCCTGGTCATTTCTTAGGCATTGAATCATTCTATGCTTTAATTGGATTTAGGGGTATTTTTTTTACTTTTGAGTTAAGAATTCACCTCGCTGTGGATTTTTAGTGATGATAAAGTGGATGTTCTTCGTGAAAGGAATTGGAATAGGTCCGTAACTCTACATTGATTTAAGCCTCAAGAGACGGCTTAGTGGAAAAGCTTTTTCAATTGTTTTCATGCTTCAAGTGATCAAGATTTAACAGGTACGAAAATCCTGTCCAGCTGCGGCCTTTTCTGGCAACTGAATTTTAACATCCAATTCTTATCTTCTCAATCGCGGCGTAAAAACGAATTCCATAAAGTCAAAAGATTTATAAAGGAAAAAAAAAATTATTTTATTAAAATCGATAAGAGTTTCTTCGCCAACACGAGTTGCTTTTAATAAAATTATAAGCACAAAAAGAAGAAAAGAAAAAAAAAAAAAAACAAAATAAAACGTGCTCTCGCGCTAAAGTGTTCTTGAGGAAAATCTTCAGAAATCTTAAGTAAAGCTTTTCCGTTCAAGAGACTCAACAGCTGAATTGAGTGAAATTCAAACCAATAATATTGGCATTATGCAAATTTCTAGCATTTTCCTAATTCAATTACTTCAAATCTAAAGAAGGAAGCTGAAAAGACACGGTTTGTGTAACAAGTTGAATGAAAAATGTTTGGAAAACTTTCTCCACCATTTCTCGAAAAAACAAATTTTCTACATGAAAAATTTGATTTCATAAAAACATTATTATTTTTTGTTTGTTAGATTTTTGTGTCCTTTCCTATTATGTAAATAATTTTGCACGAAGGAAAAACGTTGAGGAAAAAACTAAAAACATAATATAGCAACGTGGCGAATTCGAGTGAAATTGGATCTAATGAAATGTACATTAGGAAAAGCATATCCCTGGAGGAGTGCTCTAATTTCGCAATGACTGCTAATAAGGAATTCTTAGAGATTCTTTAATTAAAGGATCCCAAGCAAGTTCCATTGAGCACAAAAGGACACAAAATGATATGTTCTTTTTTTTAAATAAAAGCAAATCAAATTTTTGTTCTTGGAATTCTCGGGATCAAAATATGAAAGAGCAAAAGCTTATTACATTATCCTCATGATACTAAAAAAAAAAAAAAATAATAATAACAGAAAAAATTCTTTCTTAGGACTCTCGCTGCTTATCACTACGCTGATTCTTGATTTTCTTGGCTTTGATAATGATGGCGATAAATGAACTCGAGCATCACGAAGCAATCATTAGAACTGTCATTGTCGTCATTCTCAGTCGTTTTGAGTGTTTACTCCTACAGTTCTTTCGTAAATTGAAGCAACTCTTTGAAGGAATCGGCTATATCATGAGGGAACCAAGGCCGGCAGAGCTTTGGTACTTTAACACCTTCACTCAGAGGTGAATGGAGAAGATGAACAAGGTTCCATGGAGAATTTAATCCTCAATAAGGTAGGTATATTCACAATTCTGATCCTATGGTTTAATTATTGTCTTGGTTTTAATTACTCGGAAATGAATGGAATAGCAAATTGAGCCACATTGTAGAATAAATCGAAAGTAGTCACAAAAGTGACCTTTTGTTCTGCGCGATACTGAAATTTTGGGTGTTAATGTGATTTCGAAATCTGTAGGAAAAGCAACAAATTAAAGCTGTTTCAAAAATTTCATTATTTGGCAACTGGTATTTTAATAATAGATTCTTACCAAACGGCAGAACTAACTGCTGACAGTGCTCTCAAACCATATTTCGAATAAATTTTAAGTACCATCAAGGTGGCGAGCTTTGTCAATGGACGGCGACAATATCCTTTAAATTGATTATTATAGAAAAAAGATTGAGAAGCTCTGTACCGCATTTAGCAAAATTTTTAATTAATAATTAATTTAATTCAAAGACTATACACCCCCAATATGTCCAGGCATTGTAGCCAACATTTTACATCGAAATATGATGTTGCTAGGATATTTTTTTCGACCGAAAAATGGCACTTACAATCAAATGCCAACTCCGAACAAGGGGGTTTTTTAAGGC
>CM035808.1:22787795-22825295 GCA_020466095.1 Chlorops oryzae | reverse complement strand
ATGCTGTCAAATTGTTTGTTCAAAAACTGAAAAAAAATTAGTTTTTTTTAGCCCTACGCAAGGTATTTTTAACAACACCTTGAGCCCTACGGACAATTTGAAAAAATTTGTTCTTAACATGACATACATATGTACATAAGTGTATGATGTTAATTAGATTTTATAGTTTTGAAAAATTTTAATGATAAACGGCATTAAAATTTTTTGAAAACAGTTGTCCAAATTTCGAAACGATATAATGAGGAAAATTTTCTGTAAATTTCTCTTACTAAGCTACATACGTACTGAGTCATAGTAGAAAAATAATGAGAGTTCCTGCAGAGCAATGAAATCCATATTCTTCTTCTTACGTGTTCAAGTGTCCTGGCCTATCCCGGGGTCCACAATTGAAATCCATATTGAAAAGAATATTTTCAAAATCCTTCGTTAAATTCAACTTTTCATTCAGTGACTATTATTTTGTCGGGCTTTAAGAATTTTACTAAACTCTTGAAGCATTACAACAAGAGCAGGAAAAATATGATACACTCCTAGGTTAACTATCGCTTTAGGGGCAACAGAAAATTTATGATTTCCTTCCAAATGAAGCCTGCTCCTTTGAAGAAGGCCTCCCAAAAAAATTTTGTTACTGAATATAACATTAAAAAATAAATATTGGAAAATATCAATAGAACGACATACAATGAACATACATACTTAAGATGCAAAGAAAAATTTTCCAGGAATAATTATTTTATTTATTTATTTATTTATTTAATAATTTGAAACTAGTACAACAAGAATATATCTTATAGTTAGCACTAGTGGCATGATGACATACATTATATATATCCGACAAACTCTGTGTCGAGGGTATATTGCGTTTGTGTGGTTGTGTGTAACACCCAGAACCAGTCGGGATAGACCATACAAAATATATATAGAAATGATCAGCGTCACCAGGAGATTCGATTTAGACATGTCCTTCCGTCTGTACTCTGTCTGTCCGTCTGTCGTCTGTCTGTTTGTATACAGTTTTCCTATCGCAGGAGTTGAGCTATTTTCACAAAATTTGGTACGCGTGCTCACGGCGACATTAGTAAGAACAAGTTCGAGAATGGACGCGATCGGACCATTTTTAGGGGTACCTCCAGTACTAGGGTCTGTTACGAAAATCACAAAAACTGC
The DNA here is from genome assembly GCA_020466095.1 of Chlorops oryzae. Lineage (NCBI taxonomy): Eukaryota > Metazoa > Arthropoda > Insecta > Diptera > Chloropidae > Chlorops > Chlorops oryzae. The sequence goes on along the minus strand of CM035808.1, from coordinate 22,824,128 downwards.
TCTAAAATCGAATTTTTTCAACATATTTTGATGAAATTTGATATTTGAACATGTTTCAAGGCAGGTAATACGATTACCAAGTGGGCGTGGGATTTGAAAAGTGGGCGTGGCAGAAGAGCGTTTTTCGAAAATTGTCCCCTACACCCGAAATTCAAATGGGACTTGAACGAAATTTGTCACTTACGCTTCCTTTGTAGCCATAAACATCCTCTCCAAAAATTTTTTTGATAGGTCCATTTTTAAGGGTACCTCCAGTACTAGGGTCTGTCACAAAAATCCCAAAACTGCACCAAAATCGGACTTTTTTGAAATATTTCAATGAAACTTAAAATTTGACCGTATATTAAAGCCTCCGATTATAACTGCAAAAAAATGGAAAAATGGGCCTGGAAAAGGGGCGGTTTTCATAAAGAAATTTATCAAAATTAGGTATATGGGGCTCCTAATGACCTTAAAACCTCTTGAATATTCTTTCTTAGTGGTCCTGTTTTTTGGGCGTGGTTCAAAAATTATTTAAACATATGTGTCTGTGTCGGGTTTTTTATTGTCAGGCTCGCCTGACTATAACACCCTTTCTTGTTTTTCATCAATTTACTTTCCACTGAATAAACTGACAACACTATAACCTACATCTACATCGAATCCCTCATTGCTCATTCAGAGGTGGTTACACTATCAACTTCAATTTGAATAATTTCCAATATGAATTTAAAAGGCAGAGCATCCGCACATATAGAAATAAAATGTAATTTTATGGTTTTTACTCATACAATTTTCCATCAAGTATGTTTATTTTTGCGATTTGAACATTCAGAATTTTATGACTCCACTCCTTTTTCGCAATAATAAGAGCTAACAGTAAATTATTTGCGCCACACTGGCGTCATATCAAAACAATTGTATCAATTTTACCGCAGCCAAGAGTCTTCAACGCATGTGCCTAGGAAATCATCGCTTTATGTCTTCCTTTTCGCGGAAAAATAGCAGGAATTCAGAGAAATATTCTCATTTATTTCTGTATCCAGACTGTGGGCGCATGACAGATTGAAGTACGAACAGTTCCAGTTTAGCATTTCATTATGGTCTGGGTTTGGATTTTATAAATACATACCTATTTTTAGTGCGAAAATTTATGCTTTCCTCAAGTTGAAAGGGAACATTTCTGCCTACTTTAAGTAGCTGTCAATAATTTAAAAGTTTATTGCATCGCTAAATTTAATATAAAACACAAAACTAGATTTATAAAAAAAATCATAAAAATTCTGATTAATTTCGAGCACTTTCAATGAACAAAAAAAATTTATGCCAGAAAAAGAGATAAAACAGAACTTAAACAAGCTCAGGGTCCGTAAAAACTGTATTGCTTCATCTATTCCGCACATTGTGAAACTGCAATTCGTTCAGCTTATAGCAAAATATGAACCTCAAACGACTTAATTCCATTTTTCCAATTTATAAAATTAATTAATAGCCAAGCAAAAACAAAAAAAAAAAAAAAAAAACCTTTGGAGCTGAAATAACCAAAAAAAATTTTAAAAAAGACTAATGGCGAAACAGTAGAGAACAACCGCTAAAACGAACACAAATAAAAGTAATTTTCCTAAATGAGAATCACATTTTTCAAAGCTTAATTTCCGGGGAGAAAAAAACACGGGGCAGAAAAGGAAAAACAAATAAAAAATAAAACAGACAAAAACTTTAAAAAGACACAGCTAAAACAAAAAGAGAAATGAAGCGCAGAAAAAGAAAAAAAAAAACTCAAACATAGCGCTGCACAAAGTGAAAGTTGGAGAAAAAAGCCATTCAAATACTCATAGTAGAACTCTTAAGTGGACTGTGAATGCAAGAACATACGAGCAGCTAATGCAACATTGGCAACATTTTTACAAATTACATGAGCAGCATTTCCGCTAAACTGAACGAGCTTAGAACCAAGAACATAAGAACTCATGACGAGTAGAAGTAGAAGTAACGAACAAAAAAAAGAACCCAGTTGGTCGTATTTTATACCAAACGACAAGAGGACATTGCTTCAGTGTTGCAACGACGACACCATTATACCAGCCGGTCGTACATACACACATACATACAGCTGAAGCGGAAGTTCATGAAACTTTCATTAAGGACATTGTATATTTCCGTTTTTAGATTATATCATTTCTTTTAACGAAAAGAAACTACACGAACAGATAATGTTTGGTGAGAAAAACAATAAGCAAGAAACAAGAGACAAGGAACAAGAAACAAGAAAAGCTGCGGCTTTTTCTTTCGGCTCTTTAAGCGCTGTGTTACGTACTACGTGATACGATTTATCTCATCCGACGATGTGGTGTGGCAACTTCATATCAATGTGACAACAAGCTTTAAGCTTTATACATATCCTCAGTGGGACGAATGCCAAGCCACGTTGGTCAGTTGACCGTTGAGACAACCCTAATGGATATTTCTCGCTGCAGTTCGAAGCGCCTATGTATACAACGATAGCGCTGTTGACTTCTTACTGTCAGGACCGGCAGACAGACACACATATACAATAATCTGTGAGAAAGGCTTAAAAGTAAAAACGTATATCAACAATATAACAAAAAAAAAAAAATCGAAAAAAAAACGATATGTGAAAGAACATCTCAACAACTGACGACGTGAATTGAAAGCGAGAACTTGGCCAGCGGCGAATGTGTTGGCTGCTGGACTTATCTCGTCGACAATGAAACAAGTCAGTAAGTCGGCAGTAAAATCATTTCAACACATTTCATTCCAATTCGAAAGTATTGAAAGAAATGTTAAAGTACGAGTTGAAGGACTTGTAAATATGGACTAAGGAAAGAAGCAATGAAATCGAAAGAGAGGGACTGGAAAAAAAAACTACTAAAAGCGGAAACTAAAAGCTCCAACAAGCAACTACGTTCCCAATAAACGAAAGGATGGATAGTCAGAATTGTAAAAAAAAACAAAAAAAGAACAAAAAGTGAAAGCAATGCGCCAAAGGGTATTTCCAGATCAGCGAACATTGCACTGAGCTCGAGCTGAGTTTCATATGCTCGCGTGTACGAGCGACCGACTACGGGTACGTTCATGCTCGCAAAAGATGGAGTTATCAGATATTCGGACGAGCTTCGCATATGGTGGATCGTTGTTTGGTTAGCGTCGTCAATATGTCGGTTGTAAGCGAAAATTACATTAAACTCAATGACCATGCTCTCTCCGTCTCCATCTCTATTTCGCTCCTTTCCTTTAAAGGCGAATGAGTTTGATGCCAGCGGTCACAATGAGATATATACACGGCGTCAAGAAGTTCCACTGAAAGGTCACAAAACGCTTCGGGCCAAAAGCAAGAAAAGAAGTGTCGTAAAATTAAATTGAAAAATTTACGTTAAAAACTTTTGATAAGGAAGTGAGTTGAAAAGATCGCAACGATATGACTTTTTTTCTTCTGTGAAAGTATTTCAAATGAACATTTTGAATGTTTAAAGCTTCAATTTTCTAAGTTTCTCTGTGTCGTAGTTTTGAAAGCTTTTGAAAAATGAGTGCTTTGGGACTTGGTACTTTTTCTTTAGCCACGAACCGATTCCCTTAGCTCAATCGAGTAGGGCAAGTAGAAAAAAAAGAGAAGAAAATAATATTGAGGGGCTTAGCTTTAACTTACTTGAAATGCATTTGACCTCGATATGGGGTTATGTATTAAGAACTCTAATCTAAGCTTTAATTTTTTTCTTCCATTTCTTTTCCACCTTTTTCTGTTCATCGTTCTTCAAGTTCTTCTGCTTTCTATTTGTACAAGTTTTTTTCGTTCTTGATTTTGTGAGTCTTTTCCTTCTTTTTCTCTTGCTCCATATATTCCTTATTCTCCTTATTTACTTTACTATCCTTCTTTTCCTTCGTTTCTTGTTTTCTTTGCTCTAACATTATTCTCCTTCGTCTCCTTCCTCTCCATCTTCTCCTTCTTCTCCTTCTTCTCCTTCTTCTCCTTCTTCTCCTTCTTCTCTTTATTCTCTTTCTTGTCTTTCTTCTCTTTCTTCTCTTTCTTCTCCTTCTTCTCCTTCTTCTCCTTCTTCTCCTTCTTCTCCTTCTTCTCCTTCTTCTCCTTCTTCTCCTTCTTCTCCTTCTTCTCCTTCTTCTCCTTCTTCTCCTTCTTCTCCTTCTTCTCCTTCTTCTCCTTCTTCTCCTTCTTCTCCTTCTTCTCCTTCTTCTCCTTCTTCTCCTTCTTCTCCTTCTCTCCTTCTCTCCTTCTTCTCCTTCTTCTCTTCTTCTCTTCTTCTCCTTCTTCTCCTTCTTCTCCTTCTTCTCCTTCTTCTCCTTCTTCTCCTTCTTCTCCTTCTGCTCCTTCTTCTCATTCCTCTTCTTTTTCTCCTTCTACTTCTTCTAATCCTTCTACTCCTTCTAATCCTTCTACTCCTTCCTCTCCTTCTTCTCCTTCTTCTCCTTCTTCTCCTTCTTCTCCTTCTTCTCCTTCTTCTCCTTCTTCTCCTTCTTCTCCTTCTTCTCCTTCTGCTCCTTCTGCTCCTTCTTCTCCTTCTTCTCCTTCTGCTCCTTCTTCTCCATCTTCTCCTTCTACTCTTTCTACTCTTTCTACTCTTTCTACTCCTTCTTCTCCTTCTACTCCTTCTAATCCTTCTACTCCTTCTACTCCTTCTTCTCCTTCTTCTCCTTCTTCTCCTTCTTCTCCTTCTTCTCCTTCTTCTCCTTCTTCTCCTTCTTCTCCTTCTTCTCCTTCTTCTCCTTCTTCTGTCGTTATTCTTATTCTCATCTTTCTTAGCCTTCATATCCTTTTCTTCCTTTAGTTGTTCTCAGTATTCGAGAATTCAATTTTTCTTTAACGCTATCTGCACATCTCCAGTCCCAAGTAGAATTATGATGACCACTAATTTTTAATGAGCCCATGCACTGCAATGAAAAGTCAGAGCGAATAAACGATTTCAAAATCCATTCATCCAACCCCACAAAGCCATTCAATCTTTTGAATAGCTGCGCTTCGCCTAATTAACATTGCAAATGGGCATGCATAATTAAAGCCGACCAACAAAGTCTTAACCACAATATTTCCCTTGGACTGCACAAAGGACGGGGCATAGCAATGCCAGCAGTATGCAATAATTTCTAATCATCCTTTTAGCAGGATCATAAACATCAAATCCCTACATCACTTGAATAGGGGGCAACAGATTGCTTTTGTTTTTGTATTGACCTTCAACAAGACCGCGCAAAGTCATCTTAAGTTCTGGCAGCAATAGCTTCAACTTAAGCATCATTGACACGGTCATTGTTGTCCATAAGCGGATTTATGTACGTACGTGTCGAAGTTAAAACAAATCAAAAGGGATTTCTACACTACTTTAGTTCCGCTACGTCCCTGTGAACATAATGCAGCGCCCATGCCATTCTGTTCCGTTCTGTTCTGTTCTGTTCCGATCCATTCCACTTCATTCTGCTTATTCCATTCCGCGTAAACATTCACAATAGACATAACATAAATTCACTTAGTTTATTCACATGTTCAACAGACTGTATTATCGATTATGCTGATCCTATGGATTAAACAGACAATAGAAGTTCGCTCTATGCCTATGCATTGGTCCGGCGGCCAATGTGTGGTGCTCGTGAAATTTTGGGTTTTGGTTTTTGGCCCGAAACGGGCGGTTTATTTTGCCGATGACTCCCAACGATGAAGATGACGCTGACGATAGCGTTGACGACAATTCCCATGTCCGGCCGGGCTCAGAAATTTGTCCACAAATTTCCACAAAAGCAGAACAAATGACTTCACTTGACTACAGTAACGTTGTCTGCTCGCATATGAGTGTGTGTGTGTGTGTGTGTGTGTGTGAATGTGTTTGACTGCGACTGTTTGCGTGTATTGGTACAAATAGCGTTTTGTTCAAACTGCAACATTTATCGTCGGATTTCCGGTGCCAGGGTAGCCAAAATGAGACCGAGTAAGTAAATGGCACCATAGGATGTCATCAAAGAGCACTATTTCGCTTTGAATCATTACGCTGCGCGCTGCTCCGTTCGATTCTTGCGATCCGTGCGTCTGCTGGCCAGTGGAATTAAGCTAAATTTTTGCTTTGACTTTCTGTCCTGTTTTCGTGGGGAAATTTGTGGCAATTGCCCGGTGTAGTAACGCACTTACAAACATAGAAATTTACGCGCTTGTATGTTCATTATGTGGCCATTTACAGTTGCGAATGTTGAAAGAAATAAATTACTGCCTTAGATCTAGTCGTGCGTAGGTCCATCCCTTTTGGTTATAAGTATCTAAGGACAAAGCGTGTGGGTCATGTTCGGGGCCATCAGATTGGCTAATTTCATTTGTTGCCTTATTTAAGAGCCTGCATTTCGAGAAGTGATGACAGCCATTTGACTTAGTCGCTCGAGTAATAAAATTGAAAGCTTTCCATCCTGTTGTAAATATGTCGATTTATTACACTTTTTCGTGGAATATTTTCATAAATGAATGAAGAAGTATATTGCGTATAAAAAAACGCCAAGAGTTTCACGATAACGATAAAAAATTAAAAATATATAACTACTGATAATAAATAAATTCGTTGCGTTAATGTGTCATGATATCATTCTATACATACCTAGTTATATATTTCATATAATTCTGTATATATTTAAAGACTGTTTACATTAAAGCGTTAAAAAGGCAATGTTTATCAAATTATAGAAAACAACAACAAACCTTTTGGTTTTAAGTTGAAATCTAGACTAGAAAAATATAGTTATTAGGACATGGACAACGTTGTCAGTTTACAGAAATTTCCCCTAAATTAAAAGACATTTATGATCTTTAGTAGGGTCTTAGGGCAAAAAAAGTGTTCAAAGAAAATTTTTGTTTTAAGAAAATTTTAAAATGAAATATATTGAATTTTTGGCCTTGTATTAAGACATTCACCGGAATATTTCCCCGAAAAAACTTGCAAAAGTGGACATAGAGGACAAAGCATATTCTTACATAACTTCATTTATTCCTTCATATGTGTAAGACATCACTTTTAGGTAATTCAATATTCAGACAAACGAAAATCAAGCAAAAACATGACTTTTAATACAAGTCAAAAAGTTAAATGGAAATGTTTAAAAATTATTGGAATAAAATTTAAGAGCTAAATGAACCAACTTAAAATAGATCCTCACAATTATAAAAATGCATACTTAACAAAACAGCGTACAACTGTACAACAAGAAGACATATTCTCGATACTTATTGAAAATTTTCTCAATATTTATGTGCACACTTTCAGGCGTTACGCTTCAATATTTACCTAATAATCATAATCGACGTTGTTAAAAAATAAATAATTCCGGTGAATTCGAATACCATATTTTGGGCTTCATAAAAGCTTGAAAAATCGAATCGATGGTCAATTGAGCCTCAAGCAGTTTAAAATAATCATAAAACTCTAATCCGAAATGACCGAAAATAAAAAGAAATTTAGTAAACGGACAAATAAATAATTTAAAATGCTGTATCGTTTTGAAAGAATTCAAAAAAAGTCCTGATTACGTTGGAAAAAGTAAAGCGTTTTTTTTTAGCTCAATAAGGTTAAACAGTAAATGTAATTTAACTAAAAGAAAAAAATATTCCCAAATTAAAAACAAACTTTATAGGAATTATTTGTCAAAAATCAGAGACCATAACTGTTATTAGTTATATTTTAAAAATTACAGTTTAAATATTATTTTTTGAGTTTAATTTTTGGATCAGAAAATAAAAATTATTTTTTGAGTTTTATTTTCTACTTAGAAAATAAAAATTATTTTTTTCTCAAAAAATAAAAATTAATTGCCGATATTTATTTTTTATTCCGAAAAAATTCATTTATTTATGGAGTAATAACTAAGTAATAACTACAAATCGAAGAATAAGTATTATTTTCTGATCAAAAAGTACAACTCGAAAAATAATTTTTTTCTTCTGAGTACAAAACAAAACTCCCAGAATAACACTTTACTTGTAATTTTTAAATAATAACTTATTTCATTTCGATTTTAAAAATTTTAAATTCAAAAATAATTATTATTTTGGATCCCTGTCACAAATATTTGTTTACAAATTAATCATTGAGTTTTAACAAGAAATTTCAGTAGTTTAAATCTATTAATTCCCAGGGTTTTTTTGATTTTTGCTCAAAATTTAATTTTGTTTTTACAATTTGGTGTATTTTCCAGAATCCGATTACATAAAATCAACAGCCATTGCTCATTGGTGGCGAATTCCTTGAAAGATCTTTTAGAACCAAACCCTTCTTCAGAAAAGCTAAACAAAATTACAAGTAAGCACAAAAATAAAGAAGAGAAACCAACACAACTAGACTTTGTAAAATCAGAAAATATCACAAATAAAGTTAACAGCACAAAGAAACTGTCTGAAAATGTTCACAAGGATAAAAGCCAAGACATCGTAAACTTTTTCTGTTCGGACAAGAGCTCGAGAATTAGTCAAATAGTAAATAAAATGAGTTTTTCACACAAACTTTCAACGAGAACGTAAAACAAAATATGAAACGATGAAAAAGACAACATAAGACTTTGCTTGCTCCGACCTACGATAATAAGAACAAAGAAATATTTCCACCAGCTGGCTGCGAGAAAATAGCCCTCTTGACTTATCCAATGCACTCGAACAGTGCAAGGCGATGTAGCAATAAGAAATGATATACGTAATCTTGCTGCAAGCATTCTGTCCATGACAGTTATACGCTCCGTTACTTAAGCTAAGTTAAGTTCCCAACATTCAACGAAGCTTTAATGGATTGTGTGCCTTTTTTTTTTAAGTTTTCCTTGCACTATTGGCATTATGTGGGCAAAACGTTTTCAGAGAGAAAATGAAGCACAAAATCATTATTTTTGCTTTTGTCATTCATGAATACGAATTTTTTAATCCTTTTAACCATTCAATGACTCACCTTCGGTTCGAAGAAAGCTTATAATTACCTCGGCTGGGTATTTCTGAAGAAAGGTTTTGCAAAAAAAACTTCAACGTCAATTAGAACAACCCAGCAGTTATTTGTAACGGATGGTAATGCAAAAAGTAATTCAAAAGGCGTACTGTTTATGCATTATCTACAGAATCGATTATTTTTAACGCGGCGATGTCCTAGCGAATGTAATCCATGACTATTTGCATTCCCAGGATTCCCAGCATAATCGAAAAGGCTTGATTTTGTAATGCATTACTGTTTTCATTCTCAAGTAATGCATAATAGATTATATAGAAATAGGCTACACATTAGCTTTTCGATTACCTCTCTATCCAAATTTTTTCAATCTACTTTGAATTCCTTTTTTCATTCCTATTTCATCGATGAAAAAGTGCATTACTTTGGTAATGCACTCGTAAATAGCTGCTGGGAAGTTATATTCGATGTTCAACTAAACTTTTTAGCGATGCTTGGTGTATACATATTCATATGTATGTACATATATATGTTTATCGCCATTCGAAAGTGATCCCGAAAGGGTTAAAGTTTAATCAACAATTTGACTTTTTGTTAAAATTCAAATCATAAGGTTAAACCGATTGATATGATATTTAATGACAGTCAAACAAATGATCTCATGGAATGTGAGACGGTCAGATGATTGGACAGCGACAACAAAAACAGTGGGTGGGGGCAAAACGGGATGTGCGGTTGTCTTGGTTACAGGGCCTAATACTCATTCTGAAATCAATAGTCAAGAGTAGTATGAAATTATCCTTATTTGCTCATTTGTACAGCTCAAATTAAATCAATAGTGTGAGCAAGTCATCTGAAAGTGGAGATCTTTAAAGTGCAGTTGCATTGAGCCACCGCTGATAAAAACCGACTGATTTCATTACTTAAAATTCCATGGCTGGTTATAAAACTTTCCCTCAAAGCATGCTTTATATTCTACTAATCGCCCCGAAATACATATCCAGCATTAATATACAATAGATTCCGAAGAGATCGAAGTTTCAATTATCCTTAATTTGAGGGAGAACCTACTTTGAAATTGAACTTTATTTTTGAGTCGTTCCGCCATGACTCTCAAACTAAATCGATAGAAAACTTTACTCAGCCAATTTAACTTCAAAAGAGGAAAAAGAATCGTCTGATTAGCTGCCCCATTTTGAGTGACATCTTTGACTTAACGAAACAAATTAGGGGCTATTCAGTGCTTAGCTCGAAATTTTGCTATACGAACAAGCAATCAAGCCAATGAACCATAGAAAATACAAATCGACAAACTATTTTTTTTTATTTTTTATTTATTTATTTTTTTTTTTGTTAAGCTTATGCTTAATGCGATGACTTACGATCAAATAACCCTAATACGGTTTAGAAAATTGTTAACTGAAATGAAGTTAAGAACTTTGGAATCGAATTACTGAAGCGCTTTATCAATAAATGTTTCATAACCTAAAGACTTTTTGAAGTTTTCTCTTCTATCTATTTTATTCTTGGACGAAATTCTTTCACAAATAGATTCAATGATAATAAATATTTATGCGTACGTGCAAACTTTATCCGTACAAAAGTGTTCACTGGCTCGTCGAATCGATGTCTTGGTCAATAGCCAAAAAGATAACGAAATGAAGGGAAAAAAAGAAAATATTTAACAAATCGCTGATTTCTTATATTCGCTTCTTTCTTTCATATTTCTCCCGCCCACTCTTCTTAAAGATATAAACTAAAAGCAAACAAACAAAATACTTAAGCTAATGTAAGTCGGAAACTAAAAGGGGAGATAGTCAAAAACAGAAGTCGCAAAGTACACAATATTTCCATATCATAAACTGTGGCTCAAATGTCACTTGAATCTCTGATATGACTGATCAACTGAGAAGTTCCTTGCCTAAAATAGCACACACAAAAATACGTCCTTGGATGTGTGCACGAGTGTATGTATGTGTGAATTTTCGGAAGGTTTTTGTTTCTGGCAGCCAAGAAGAATGCTAAACGAATGTAACTCCTTAGACAAATATGAGGTCAACGTCATAGAGATTTGTCGTAGGAACCGTGCGGCACCGAGGCTTCAGTAAGAGTCTCTACTAGAGACTTCAGTCGATGCCAGAAAACATATGAAGAAAAAAAAAAAAAAACCAAAAATCACAGCAGTCAAATAGAAACTTTGAACTCACACGCGCGATTCGTGGAGAAAATATGAAATCAGAAAAAGTCTTTCCACTAAGCCAAAAAAAAAAAAAACTAATAGCCGGTCTTACGGACTTGTTTTGATTGCGGAGCACAAAAGAGCAACCGAGGTCGGTTCAATAAAAAAGCAAAATACATAAAAAAAAGAGAAAATTTTGTCGGACAAAATCGTCTGAATATTTAAAAAAAAAAATATTAGAACTTAGCATTGTGGCTCTGGGATAGCGTAGGGGATGCGTACCATGCCCTTGATCCAGGGGTCCGAGGTTCGATTCCCGACACAGGCGAAACGGAGTGTAATGTTCCAAGCCTAGCACTGGTTTTTCAAAAATCGCGTGTTTAGGGACACACTATATAAAAAGATATACACTCACACAAACACAATGGGTTTCACAATGGGCCAGTATACAGCCTGAGTGGCATCCACTCCAACATACATACATACTCGTACGTTCGGCCGCATTTTTTTCTCTTTTTTTATTATTCTAAAAGCTTTCAACCTAGCATGGAATAAATGATCCTTTATAGTTTAAGTGAATTGAAGATCCAAGAAGAATAATTTGTATGGACCTATCTAAAAATAAATGTAACTTCACCGGAGCTTACAGGTCGTAATCTGACTTTCAAAGATTTGAGACTGGGGCTTATACTGTCACACCCGATTGTTCACAAACGAAAATATATATATTTCAATTTCGATCCAGACATTTTTTTTCTTTTGTGGCAAGACCAAATCATACTTCTTTTGAAATGCTAGTTCAAAGCGATATACCAAACAAGGGGCCATCCAACTATAAGAACTCAAGAAATAGCTTAAAGAAAGCTTATGCTTAGGAAACCGAGTCCAATTATAAACGGACATTAAGATTGGAGAAAAAAGAAGACATTTGCATAGTCTTCAAACTAGTTTAACCTTTTCGAAGGTTTAAACTTTTAAACGATAGTCTTCAGGAGAGTTTTGTTTAAAAACTCAAATATAGCAAAGATATTTGATGGAGTTAAACTGGCATGAAGTCTAAAAGCGCGTTCCTGCTTAGCCCTAAAAGCAAATTTAGTCCATTAAGCGTTTTAAAACATTAAAGTTTACTGCGCTAAATGTGCTTTTAGGGCTAGGCATGAACGCGGCATAAAGGAATATATTCGAAAATTAAAACTAACGAAGCTCTTAAGCCAAGTTGAAGACTAGTTACGACCCTCAATAGCTACCCTAGGCAAATCTCCAAAATTTCTCCAAGCTTATTAAACAAAGAAAACACATTCTTTCATAAATAAAATCCATTTTGATAATCAAAAGGAACATCTGAAACTGCTAAGAATTTTTCCAATCACCGAAATTATCGAACAGCCCTCGTAATTCAACACCAAAAGGGGAACTTCCAAATATGTTAAGAACAGTAACATACGATATATTACAGCTTAAGACTTCAGCAACATTCGAGACAAGGCTTAAGCACTTGTACAAATGTCTGTTAGCCTTAAGGAGGCTCTTTCTCTTTGCAGATTGATGGTAATGCGCAATATTTTATTCAAAAATCTGTGATTATTCATACATGTACATACATGTATGTAGGCCTAACAAAACAAAAACAAGTAGACAAATGCCGGAAAGCCACAAAACCAAAAGTTCGAGATAAGACCGATTAGTCCATTTATAGCGTCAGTCAGACGAACAAAAAAAAAAACCAACCATTTTTTTTCTCATCTGACATCTTGAAAATTGATTTTACTCTCCTTCGGCTTAGAAAGATGTTGCAAATTAAAATTTCTTCCGATAAGTTGACAAGCTTAAGTCCAAAATGGCACTTTAAGAAATCAATGATTCCTATTTATATGCACATCATTATTTGTTCAATGTCAAGGAACACTGAATTTACACAGAAAATATTTCAATTTATTTGGCAAATAATTATCTGATATGATCAAATTTCCCAATTAATTTTGAAAATGATTGATTTGGCAGGAAAAGTTCACAAGGAATTTCTGACTCGAAATTATTTGTTCGTTAGCAACATTTCATATCCGCTCATATCAATTACAATTTACATTTAATTATTTTGTTTTCAATGCCCAAAATAATCTCGCAAATACGATATTTTATGTCCCCGATATATGGATAAATAAATTCCAACGTTAGTTTCGACAAGCAAAGCCAGCTGTAATGCGGAGATTAGTATACTAATCCCCTATAGGCGGGTTAAATTCTGGATTCGAAATAATTCATCTAAGAGATCTGTTAAGACTCTGAATGAAGAATCAACAAAAGCTGAGTTTTTCCTTGATAGGAACTAATTGCATAAATAACCACAAGAGGACTACTCGTGGAGTAGTCAAATTTCGCCCTGGCTTCTCTTCAATGATAGTTCAATGAAAAAAGAGACAATCAAATTCATTGGCTGGAGAATTAAAAGATAAGACTTCTGGGGTATTTGTGGCGAGTTTAGCTGTAGTTGGAAATAGGACGAATCCTTCAGGATTTCTACATTTCTATAACACCTACATTTAAACATTTATTTTTTCCGATTGATTTAATTTCACGACTAATGTTTAAAGGAATTTTTAAAGCATTTTATTTTACCCAAAAAAATTTCTTTCCAAGTATTTAAGACCTTATCGAGGGGGAAAGCATTTTTCAAAGAAAGGGAATGAGTCGCACATCGAAAGAATTATTTGTTAAGGAAAAATGTACACAAGGAGATATATTACTTCGACCTCCCGTCGTATTATTTACATCGTTTCACATTCAATCTTTTAAATTGTTTATCAAGATCTCATTTTTTTTGTTTTTTTCAATTCACATTTTTATACTTCTTCTTTTATGACTCTTGACTTCAGAGTGTTTCCTTCAAAAGGATCAATCCAAATAATACTCTTCACTTTAATTTATACAAAATTAATGTAAAACCATAAAAAGGAGGACGATTAAAATTTAAAAAAAAATAAATAAAAACATACTTTTTTCTTAAATAAAGAGAAATGAGTCTCGATGGTGGAAGGAAAAATTTTCAATTTAAAATTGAGGTGTTCATTTCCAACTCACTCGGGCTGCGCGTCAATCATCAATCAAGTTGAAAAGAACATACAACGTTCAAACAATTTCCGGGCTCCCTCGCTGCTGGAGATGATTTTTTTTTTTTTTTCTTACGGCAACATTGCGTCAGCCAGTATGATCAAGTGATACCGCAATTAAAAGAAAACTTTCAACAAAGAAATGAGGCTTCACCACTGGGCTTCGTACATCGAACTGGTAAATACCATTCGTACTACCAATCAACCAAACAATCAGGCAGTCGATCAACGACCAACCGCAACGGACGCACCAAGCGAAAGGCTCTCATTTTAACATCAATACTTGAGCACAATGCTCAAGTTTATACACGCCCTGAAAAACGCAATTAATTTGAATGGTGTTATATATACAATACATTGTTTTATTTTGAGCTTTCGTTTACTCACAGTTATGACTTGGAGTTTGCTTTGCCTGCCTGCTTGCTTGCTTGCTTGGCTGCCAGCCGACCCGCTTGCTGGGTTTCCCGCAGTATCCTCCTGATACGTACAGATGCCTACCATCTCATGCCTTTAAAGAATTTAATAACATTTTCCTTTTCCGTTCAGCTTTTAACATTTCGTTTTATTTCACTTCATTTCCTTTCAACAATAACTTGAGTTATCCTCGTTTACATTGTTTTTTTTTTTTTTTTATATTTATTTTTGTTCTTTCTTTAACGTCGAAAAAGGTGTTATTGAGGGTGGAATTGTTAAGTTTTGGGCAACGGAGAGCAGCAATTAAATTAATAGTTTAATTAATTGATTCGAAACTTTGGAATTTCACTGAATTTTCAAGTTATTCGGTGGGTATATTTCAGACTCAAGCGAAATAAGTTCATTTAGGCTTTGTCAAATTTTGTAGCAGACAAAATTCCACGAAAAATATTTCCTCAAATTGAAATGGAAAGTTATTAAGGAAAACGTAGGTCATAGATCAGACACAAACCCATTATATTTCCAAAGTAAAAATTATAATCACTAGAGAAAGTGTCTGTTTCTGTTCCTCTGTCCGGACTACAGTGTCCAAAGACAGTTTCCTACATCAACCTCTGAGCACAGAATATTAATGGATGAACGAAAGTGTTAATGCCAAGTTACGCCTCACCAAATGAAATGAATTAATTAAAAACTAAAAAAAAAAATAAAAATCAATTTCATTAAATTTTCGCGTCCAAACTTTTTGATAATCCTCAGAAAGCAATCGAAAAGTGTTACGACTTAAGCAGAGCCGAATGGAAATTATGACTGAATTTAATTTCGTCTCTCTCCCAAGGGGAATGCATTACAAATAATATTTCCCTTTCTAAATTTCACTTCATCGTGATTAAATTTGTTAAATGTCTGCAAATGGCTTTTAATTCATTCATGTTACCCACAAACTTTTGAAATTACCTGCTTGTGGTTACTTTCTTAAGTACTTATATACATATCTTTCTGGACATATATTTCTGGTCGTGCGAAAGACGTTTTAATTTATTTGAACGTCATCAGTAATAGAAAGGGGAAAGTGGGGTAAATCTGACTCGTGTCTAAATATGACCCCAGCCACCAATATTCAAACCTTCAAAATTTAGTATACTGGATGTTTCTAAAATAATCTATATTTAGTAGATTCTTGATGAAAATTTTATATTACAAAAACAAAGGTAATGATATTCGCTTGCCTATGGTATGTTAAGTTCTTATCTTGAGTATCAGCGTTTTGAGTTTATAGCAACATTTCTTAAGGGGTCAGAATTCGACCACTTTCTCCCACAGAAAAGTGAAAGTAGCCAACAAAGTGAAATATTTATCAAAATTTTTCGTCATAGCATGCAACAAAGAATGAAATAATAACGCCATTTTGTCGCACGCCTTTACTCGAATATCCTCCCAAGCAATTTTTCCAATCATATGATAAGATATGCTGTTCGGCATTAAATAGAGGGTGTCATTATTGTAGTTACTCAACTCTCAAAAGGAATGCTATGCAAATGCTAACAATAAATTAACCAATTTATTTATTTTTTTTTTTTCAAAATTTTCTCAGACATCTTCTTAAGCTCATTTCCAAGCAATTTAAGTTGACTCCATTGAAAGAAACAAATCACATTTCAAATCTAATAAAAATCAGATTTAAGTAACTGGAAAATGCTGTTGACAAATCAAAAAGAATAAATTCGAATTTATTAATATTTGCTAACTTAATCAAACAGAACGAATTTTCGCAGTTTGAAGCAGCGTTCATGATTTCCAAAAAAAAAAAAAAAAAAATAAGGGTGTTATAGTCAGGCGAGCCTGACAGTAAAATACCCGACATAGACATGTATTACTAAATCTTTTTTTAAAGTAGTCCCAAAGACTACAATTGCAACGGATATCCGGCCACTATCCGGCTTATCTGGCCTTAAATTTAGTATATGGTCTGATACCATCCATATCCGTCCGCGACCCAAGCAGCAAAATAGAGCGATTCGACCAGCAGCAAGTCGAATCGACCTATTTTGGTTGAAAATACCCTATTTCTGACCTATTTTCCGGCCTTAAATATGACCTAACTTAAAAGTCCGTTTCGAAGGTCCAAATTACCTCTATTCTACCTATTTCATGACTTCAAAGTCGCTTCGACTTCCAAGCATTTTTGGTCGAAAATAGGTAAAAAATTTCCCTTATTGAGTGACTTAAAATTGACTTAACTTTGAAGTTCAATAGGTAATTTTTAAGCAAACAGACCAATTTTTAAGGTAAATTCGACCTTTCAGTCCTTGATTATAAGGAAATAGGGTCAAAAAGTTGACTTATTTTTGCATGCTTCGATTCAAAGTCGAGGACTTGATTTTCGGACTTCATAGCGTTTGAACTTTAAAGTCAATAGGTCAAAATAAGTCGAGCTCCGCCATGTTTTTCGAATGGCAAATTTGAGAATTATCCTTCCAGCAATTTTTCATTAAGAAAAACAATTTTTTCAAGCATTATTTATTTAAGGTTCCATCATTGAGAAGCCCTTAAAAAGAAGAAGTAGAAGGAACACTTTACGAAAAATCTCAGCGGGCATTATGTTTTTGGACTTATTTTAAGCGCAAATAATTTTAATGAAGTCCATATTTAATATTTCATAATTTATTAGACCATACGAAAGAAAAAATCTCTCGTTCATTCTATTCGAGTAATACGAATGACTGAGTTAAGATATTATGGAATTTAATTCTTGTTACCATCAAAAATAATTCGAATTTCCTTATACGTTCTCTTTCGTTTTACTCATAAGTCCAATTAGTCGAAATTGAGCATTGCGACTTCTTTTCCGACTAATATTAGAAAGTATAACGGTTATTTCAGGCCGACTTTGAAGTCGAAATGCCCTATTATGACCTATTATTACCCAATCGACTTCCAATCTATTTCCCCAACTTACGTCGACTCAAGACGTCGAATTGCAACGGATATTTCGACCATTCGGTTAGGTCAAGCTAAATATTTGACCTAATATAGGTAAGATTTACCATTTCGACCTATTTTGCTCCGCGGAGATACCTTACATTAAACATTTGCTATATTGTATTTGTACTAGAATGCATATTTGAAAATGGAGACCCGATGCAGTTCCGCTAACATTTTTACAGAAAATTTCCATTTTCAGATATTTTTCATTATAGTGCGCTGCAAGAGCTCGAAACAAGCACTACTAAAAAGTGTGCTGTCTCAAAAAATAACGTTCCAAGTTTTTTCTACTAAACGGCAACGCTCCAGATCATTGCGACGCCGTTCAATATGCATTTAAAACCGCAAAATATATAACAAAAAAAAATAACTATCCGGCAACCGGATATCCGGCTATCTGGCCTAGAAGCCAGCCGGGTATCCGGTTTATGGGAACCCGGCCGGATACACTATCCTTTGCAACACTACCAAAGACCACTGCCATTAAGACAAGGTTACACTCGGATTTCTCTATCAAAACCTTCCTTTTGCCACGCCCACTTTTTCAATTTTCGGAAATTATATTAAACATTCTAAAATATCAAATTTCATCAAAATATCTTGAAAAATTTAGGTTTTTGAGCAGTTTTTGTGATTTTCATAATAGACCCTGGTACTGGACCCTGGTACCCTTCGAATTGGACCGATCTGGTCTAACATGTTCTTACTCATGTCCCCATGAACACTGATGCCACATTTCTTCTCCTTCGATAAGAGAACTGTATACGGACGGACAAACAGACATAGAGATGGACAGACAGACAGACAGGCAGACGGAAAGGCGGACATGGCTACATCGAATCTCCTGGCGACGCTGATCATTCCCATAAAAAATTTTCACAGTCTATCTCGACTGGATCTGGGTGTTACACACAACCACACAAACGCAATATACCCTCGACACAGTGTGTGTCGGGTATAAAAATTCTTGTTCGTTTTATATTTTATTTTTTTATTTAATATGCATACACATGCGTGCAAACACTTAATTTTGACTTACTTCTTATTGAATTTAATGAAGAATATAAAAGGCGCCCCCAATTACTTACGGCAAAAAGCTCTCAAGGCTTTAATGTGTGCAAATATCAGAGAGAAAGTATGAAGAAAGGTATACGTACATACCTTCATACATACATATGTATATTCCGTCATAAATGTTCTTGTGCTTGCATATATTATTGTACTTTGTGCTTGATTGTTTCTGAACATCCCATTCAAAGGGGATTTTTTTTTTTTTTTGTTTTTCTTCTTCTTTTTGAATGGAGTGTGCCAGACAATTTGTCTACTGAAGCGAAATGATTTCACACTCTAGACTTACACCCCCGATTCAATCCAATCCAATCCAATCCAATTCAATTCAATTCAAGCGCAAATGTGCCGTCATTGTCAGTTTTTGTGCCACTTTTGGTGTGTTGTACTTCCCATTTCACTTTCATTTCTTTACTTTTTTCTATTTTCTTCGTCATTTTTCCGTTTCTTTTTTAAGACATTCCTTCAGTCGCGCATCATATTAAAACACACAAGTTAGCCGCCAGCAGCGCATAATTTTCTCACAGCAACTGTTTTTGGCGATGGCATAAAAACCATACACACTAAACACGCAATCAGGCGGAGGAACTCGAAGCTCATACATATATATATAAATGTAACCACACATACATGCACAAAAGCATGAGTATTTTTGCTCAAGAACTCTTGTATCTACCCTGCAGTAAATGCCGGGCGAATTGACCCCAATGTCATCAGTGCTGCACCAGAGACGAAAGAACCACAGACACGGACAGTAGAATCTAACTATTGAGATGGTCAACGAGGCGTCTACAGTTCGATTTTCTCGACAATTCATGTTATAAATTTGCTGCACGCAAATCACAGGGCTCTCTAGCGCAGTGGTTAGCATGTCCCCACATTAATCGGGAGGCTCGTGTTCGAACACCCGTGCAGGCAAGACAAAAGTGGAAAAATGGTAATATTTGAAATTTAAAAATAATTAAAAGTAAAAATGTTCTACGCTCAGGGATGAAGAAAACAAGCAAAAAAGCCTTTTAAAAAAACTTGGATTTAAGATCTTTTTTATTTTTTCGCGTTAAAACTTGTTGATTTTTTAACTAATACAAAAAAAATAAACAAACAAAAATTTTTTTTCTGAGTCTGAGTCGAGATTCGAACTCGTAATACTTGAACTTTGTAATGTAACGATTCATTTACAAATTCAAAGAAGAGGAACTATGCATTACCAGGTTATAGGAATTGCAAGGAGTACAAGATTTTTGTTATATTTTCTACCAACAAAAACCAAGTTGACATGTGCTTACAGTTTCCATTACAAATGTAATGCAGGATTTTCCTAAGACATCGCTGTACAAAACTTCATTGCTAATGTAATAGGTAGTTATGTTGAATGTTTAACTTACTTTGCTTACCTTTTCCCACTGGGTAGTGATAATTGGAATAATCATGTGCGTTCATTAAAGTTGAACTGCAAATCAATAGATAGTGACTGAATATAAATGTTTTTTCCCACGATGTGCTTACAGAAAAAGGAAAACAAATCAATGATTCTGGTAACTTTTTCCCGTAAACAGTACTAGCAATTAACATAAGTGGTGCAAATTTACCCAATTGCATATACAAAAGTACTAGAATAGTTCTGGTGCACACTGTACTAGTTCTTCCCTGTACCGATGTTAAACTGATTTTCTACAGAATTTTATAGGAACAGGGGTATCGAAAAGAACAAGTACTGGCGGCTTTTGCACTAGTAAAGTACTAGTACAGGACTAGTTCAAATTCTACAGGGTTGCTTAAAAGTAATACCTTCCTCAGTCTGGTTCGCAAATAAATATTTAAAAAAAAAATCGAAGTCTCGTTGTTTGAACGTGTGGATGTACTCGAAGGATTCAAAAAAAAAAATAAATTATAATAAATAAAAAATAAAACAGGGAGATTGACGCTACTCATTCTGCTTGATTCGCTGCAATTTATTTGAAGTGCTGTCGTTTATTCATACACTAACATTTCCGTTGCTTACATCCTGACAATCGTCTCAAAGCATTGCGCTCTTCAGAGTAACGAGTTTTCTTCTGTGTTTGGGTATATCTCTACCCGGTTATACTTTACTCTATCATCGTCTTTTTTGCTTAAGCTTGCAATTTATTCATTTATAAACATATATAGGTATATATTTATTTATTTATTTTTTTTTTTTTGCTATTTTGGCTTATATTATCGGGGTTCGTTTTAAGTCTCTTCCGTTTCTCTTTGAGTGCTCAAAAGCTTGTCTGAATCCATCGCAGCTTATAAAACTCTATGAACCAACAATCTTTGCTAAAGGAAAAAAACCTCCTAATGGACTCTTTGAAATGCACTGATGGATTTTCTTGAATATTGCAAATTGCCTTGAGTAAGTTTGTTTTATTTATTTGAAACTTTTAGTTTCATTTGAACGCCTACAAGTGTCACAAATTCTTCTAGCTTAACAATTTAGTTTAAAAAATAGTTCCAGTTCCCTTTTCTACATTGATCTGTCGTTTATACTGTTGTCCTCTTTTTAAAGGGAATATACCCTGCCCTGATTGTCTCAAAATAAGGTCAAATTTCCCTTAAATTTGAGATTTAAATCTTTTAAAATCAAATTCTAAGTGGAATAAGTGGCTCTGGGACAGCGATAGGGGATGCGTGCTATGCTCTTGATCCCCGGGTCCGAGGTTTGATTCCCGGCACAGGCGAAACGGAGTGTAATGCTGAAAGCCTAGCACTGGTTGTTCACACATACTCAAGAAAACCCCTCATGGTATCACAATGGGCCGGTAAACGGCCTAAGTGGCATCCACTCCAACATACATACCTACAAAGAAGTCGAATAAAATGCCCTTACAGACTTTTCTTCTTTCAGGCTCCCTGTTTTTTGTTAGAGAGATTCCGCTAAAATAGCAGTAGAGGCCATAAAAAGAAACCACTTCAACAGTAGCCTTGGGCATCATATTGAAAATAATTTTTCTAAATAAGAGACCGATCAAAAATGATCATCTTTGGTTGATTCCTCTTAGACTGCACTTCTTCGTGATGTTGTTTTTTTTTTTTTTTGCACTGAGAGCCTATTCGATTTTTATAGATGTCATATAGTGAATTCTGAGCAGTCACCCTCCGAGTCCTATAAGTTCTCTCTTTAAGAAAACATTTTTTAATTACTGATGGGTATATTCTTTTCTGGAAATGCCTGGTCATAAGTAAGGATCGGAAAACAAACATTCTAAAAATCCAACGAAAAATAAACTAAATTCGACTCTTCTCCGGATATACGATCATAGGAATCATAGGAAAGCCACACTAAAAGAAGGCTTACAATCCAACGACAAGTATTTCAAGGATTTAAAAAAAAAAATGCATTTACCGACTTAAGGACCGAATTATCCCTTTTTACTCTCAAGACAAAAAAAAATTCCCCCAATGAATGAGAAAAATATCCAAATCAAATTCATGTGCAGTTGATCACGTTTTCCCTGCATTCAAATTGTCTTGCAATCAAAAACGAATCCATTAAAACTCTTTCAACAGCATTTAGCGTAACAAATATGCACTCAACAGTCTCAAACTATAGAAAGTTTATCCTGTTAACAGCCATGAGTACTCGGAGCATTTAAAAAAAGTGATAGCGAGAGAGAGGGAGGAGAAACTAAAAACTACTTCTATCTGCAACGTTTAAGCCAACACGCAAACACCTCAAGAGAAAGCCACAATAACCGACTTGGAGGAAAAGTTGTTGTTTGAAAAATTGTAAAAATAAATTAAGGCACGTTTTAAACGAACAACTTTGGATATTGAGCTCGATGCATCGGATATTTCTGGAGGATGGAAAAAAAAAATGTACAAATAAAAAATATCGTTACGCGTTGGAGGAAAACTTTTCCAAGAAGGAACCTACCGCTGACTGGCTTATTTTGCATGAAGCCTAAACCGAAGGCAAAAAAAAAAAAAATTAAAAAAAAAAAATAAAAAAGAGAAAAAAAATCAGATAAAGAAAACCTTTAAGAAATACATTGAAAAGACCGGAAGAACTCTTCCTCACAACGAAGAAAGAGGAGAAAAAATTTAGTAAAAGTTTTATTGGTTGTTTGCAAAGGTGAGTCCTTTTTCTTTTCTTTTTTTAAGTGAATTTCTTTGCACGCTCGGAGACGTAAGTAAAAAGTCGCGTATGAAATTCTTTTTGAAAAAGCATTGAAGTATTTTACCCGTCTCTGTCGCTCTCCTTTCCATTCCCTCTCTCTCTCTCTCTCTCTCTCTCTCTCTCTCTCTCTCTCTCTCTCTCTCTCTCTCTTTCGCTCTGTCTCTTTCATTCTCAATTTTTCCTGTGACTGTTAAAAGGAAATTGTTTGACTAAGTTTTTAAAGTCATCTTCAAAAAGTTCCTGCAAGGATTTCTTTCACTATTTTTTCCCCCTTATAAATACTTTCTTCTGAAAAACATCAAGACATAAGAAGAGGTAGTTTGGCTTTTAATAAAAAATTTTTTTCAAATGAAATGTCATAAACAAAACTGTTTACGAAGGAATCATCGACGTGTGTAACAATGCATTTATCTGATATAATACCCGAAAGAAAGCAATTAATTCTGATAACATTAAATCCACGCAAAGAACAACAGAGAAAAAGGCAAAAGTTTGACTCGTTAGATGTTGCTTAAGCAACTCGGAAACACAATCAAATATGTCATTAGTTGAAAGAGCTTAAGTTTAGGGATCATTAATTTATTCGCCGTCATATTTTTCAATCAATCAAAGGTCTCAGATACAACATTGAGTAGAAATCCTTATTTTTTCGCTTCTTAACGTCTTTCAATTGCTTTAATTTCGTGCAGTTCAGAAATAACACTCACAAAATGTGGTGGCCCCAAATGAGACTCTCATGGCAGTTTCAGATGCATAAAGAATTTATTCGGTAATATTGAATCGATAAGCAGAGAAATTGAATTAAATTTTGTTATGTGCATAACGTTGGTCTTCATTAGACGACAAACGCATCCAGGACATATTATTTGATTTTTTCTCTGTCTCTTCAAACTTTCTTTCAAAAGCTTATCGGTCTAATGTCGAAGCCCACTTAGTCTTATTTTATTTATTCGTCCTCAAAACCGAATACAACAGGATCGATCCTTCGAAGCCCTTTGTACTACGCTAAAACGACTGCTCCTTCAACGAATTTCCGATATTTTTCATAACATTTCCCCAATATTTCTAACTTCAAAAGACGCAAGTCTCGGGAGTCCCATCTCCATCCTTCGGGAATAGAAAGTTAGCTTCGTATTACAATACGTTCCGAAATTTTTTTTATTTATTTTTTTCAATATTCTTAAAAAATAATTCTGTGTTTTTTTTTTTTTCTCTCTCTCTCTCTCTCAGAAGAAAGAAAAATCAATTTAGTGTTTGCCATTTTGTCTTCCTTGTTGCACGGAAACTGAACAGCTTTGAATTTTTGAGACAATGACATGACGATATGATGTGAAGGAAGATTGTTGCAAGCATTTTATGGATAGAGACAAGAACTTATTTAAGTCCCAACTCTTCAAAAAAAAAAAAAAAAAAAAAAAATAACGAAATGTTGCATTAAAAAGAACACTTACCCTTAAAAAAGTACTGAGGATTTTTGTTGTGGAAATCTGAAAAAAAGAAGAAAAAAAGTTAAAACATAATTTGATTTAACTAAGCGACTTAACTTAAGCGACGATATCCTTTTAACGACATTTTCAGATACACAAAATGTTCCATAAATTATTTCAAATCATTTTCACCTTCAAATCTCATCATTACCTTTCATCATCGCAACCAAACTTTTCGCCATCGCAACGTTCAACAAAAAAAAAAAAAAAAAAAAACTTCCAAGCAATAAAGTATCCTTCGTCAAATGACATTTGAATCAACAACAACAAAAAAAAAAAAACACAAAAACCTATAACTGCTTCACAGACTACTATTTAACGAGCATTGTCGCTTGTTTTTCGAAAACTTCTTGCCTTTGTCAGCGTGCCTTGAATGGCTTTTCCTTAATTATTATGCTGAAGCTGTTGCCCAACAACATTAGTCGTTTCGGAAGGCTGCAAAGAATTTTAAATTGTGTATATAAAGACAAGAGAATACACAAAATAATGTAGACGCTTCCTGGGCTGATTCGAAAGGAATATTTTGATATATTTCTCCAATTTAAAGGATCAAAATGAAACGAAGACATAGTCGAGAAAAGCATAATAGAATCAAAAATTCTCGTTCCAAAAATATTCTTGAACGTTGAACGTGGAAAATGTTTACAAGGAGCAACCGCAACAACACATTTTACACCTTTCAAAAGTTTTGAAGAGAAAAGCTTCAACAAATGTCGGTTGTAAATTTTTTTTGTTTTTGTTTTTTTTTTTTTTTTCTCTGCTTTAAAGCACTTAAAAGTCGACAAATCGTTTGGATGAGCATAAATTCTATTCTGGTGAAATACTTTTGACGCCCGAATAAAAGAAAACAAAGACGAAAAGTCATATTTGAGATTTCAATCGTTCCTGGAAAAATGAATGAAAAATATCCTTTTTTTGTGCTTTCAATAAAATACGAATTAAATTACAAAGGATATTGTAAATAACTTAAAAAAAAAACACAGAAAAAGAAAGAGGCTTTGGAAAATAAAAAATAAAAACACTCAGAGGTTATGTTTCGCTCCTCGCTGAGCACAGCACCCAGACACGTTATATCGAAATTATAGATTAAAATATAAAAGTATCCTTGAAGATCAAAGGGAACTACATAGCTGCCTGAAGAAATGAGAATTTTATCAACTGTACTAACACACATAGGCATTTTAGTTAAATAAGTCCTCACCATGCAAAGAAAAAAAGTGTATCCTAAGTAAGCTTTGAACTTGAAACTTTAGGTTTTTCAATTTCAAGTGAACAAATGAATGAATGCAGGAAACTCTCGTTGCGGCTGCCAGCCACGAAGTCAAATATACAAACATACATAAGTCAAAAGACTAGAAGCAGAAATACAAAAGGATTTCTCTTTAGTACAGCATAAATAACTACGTAACATCGCCTGCGGAAACTCACAACGATAACAACAAAACGAGCGAATGTAAATTTCATACAAATTAAATAATGAAACAAAGAAGCTGAATATATCAAGTTTGAACCGTAAAACGCGCCTTAAAGTATGCCTTAAGGAATGCAAAAGAAAACAAAAAGCATGCAAACACAAAGGAGGTTGGTTATCTTTCCCCTTGGCAAAACAGTCTTCAGAGGGTTTTGTAAGATTTAGAACTTTAAGAACTGAAATTTTTTTGAAAGCTTCACAATCATAAGGAAAAGTAGGTTAAGCTTCTTAAAGCTAAACTTAACAACTCCTTTACAAAAACAAAAGCTGTAC
The DNA here is from genome assembly GCA_020466095.1 of Chlorops oryzae. Taxonomy (NCBI): domain Eukaryota; kingdom Metazoa; phylum Arthropoda; class Insecta; order Diptera; family Chloropidae; genus Chlorops; species Chlorops oryzae. Next base: position 22,798,103 of record CM035808.1, on the reverse strand, counting down.
GATAAGTAATTTTCTACCTCACTGTAAATCTATTCTTCACAATTGAAGACATTCAGTTCTTGCGAAAATCTCAAAGTTGCCTAGAGGTTTAAGTTAACTGTCTTTTTTTTCAATCCTGGGTAATTTGATACCTACAGGAAAGTGAACAATGATATTTAAGCTTCTCTGGAAAGGCAAAACAAAGCCTCCTTTCACGAGAAATTGTTTTTGACTTATTTCTATGGGATGATATGAAATGTATACAAAAATTCCCTTTAAAAAACTAGTTAGTGGCCTTCGACAACTCCTCACTAACAATATAGAGTCCATAGAATACGTCAAGGTGAAAAAGCGTCCTCCAATTGAATGTGTTTCGTTTCGTGGAATATAATTCTTTAAATCATATGATAAACCGGTTCTACGAATAAAGAGTCGAAACTGACAGACTCAATCTAAATCCTTTGTCACAAATGGCTCAAATATTCTACATATTATATAAAGCTTTTCAACACGCAGAAAAAAAAGGCGTTTATCGCCAGTTTGTCACAAACGTCCGTTGTTTGTTGCAAACTAACTTCGTTTGTTGAAGAATTTGCAAGCGAAGTTTTCGTTTGGAAAACGGTAGAACATTTATTGCACATGTTTTTTCGTTTGCTACAAACTCACTAAGATTTTTGTTTGGAGCAAACAAGTTGTTTTGTTTAATAAGAAGTCTTTTTCGGTTGTGACAAAGTTATTTTCGTTTGTTATACTGTATAAACTTTAGTTTGGAGTAAACGAGTTTTGTGTTTGATACGAAGCCTTTTTCGATTGTGACAAAGTTATTTTTGATTGTGTCAAAGTTATTTTCGTGGTAATAGTACGTGTATCAATATCACATCCCTATAAAAAAACACATCCCTATTTAATTACAGCTGATTGTAAGTGGACCCCGGCATAAATTTATTCATTTAAAATGTTGATATTAAGCGAATATAAGGGTAAAAGAGTGTTTGTTAATATAAACGAACCTTTTTTTTATGAAGAATATCTGCGTAAAGGTACATTGGAGATCAAATTGCATAATGTGTGAAACAAAGAAATTCTCGGAAAAGCGCTTGGCTTGTTTTTGATGTGTCTTTTTTTTCATTCCTGCAAATCTTATGTTTAAAAAGCCGAAGGCTTAGACGATAATGCTCCTTTCTTTCTGTAAGAGAATTATTTACGTGTTATTTTTCATTTTATAAAATATAAAATAAAATTTAAAAAAGCATTTGTACTTAACGAAAAATTCGGTTCGTTTTCGCTTAAAGCAAACTAAAACTTTGTTTCCTTTTCGTTCAAAGTAAACGTAGGCTTTGTTTCTTAGTGTTTGAAGCAAACGAAAACCTCCTTTGAAGCAAAAATAACAGCAAACGAAAAACTCGTTTGAATTAAAGGAGAACTTTTTCGGTTGTAGTAAACGAAACTTCGTTCGACACTTTTTTCGTTTGGGACAACCAAGTTTTTTTTCTGCGTGAATATAAAATCCTTCAAAGAACGAAATTCCACTTCCATTAATATTACCCTTGTCCTTGTCCTTGTTGGGCTCTGTACACTTTTAAGCACATGTCCTCACCATCAACCGACGATCATAGAGACCATAAAAATAAATAGAATTATATTTTTTTTTGTGACCAAAACAATAAAATCAACAAAGTTCGGAATGAGCGGTTAAAAGAAATGACAAAACTTCGAATCGGTATAACGAAATCAGGCCGGAAAACATATTTCTTTTATTCCAATATTTATTTATGAACACTCCTAGCAAATTATGCAAATTAAGTTGAATTTATATGGCAAAAGAAATTCTCTTTAAAGAACAAAAGAGTGTCGCGGGGAAGAACTCTATTGAGACATAAGTAAAAGGAATGGAAACGAGATAACTCCAAATGTCCTTTTTGCGTTTTTCACAGGAAAAACCTTAAAATTATAAAATCATGTTCTCAAAAGCAGACGGAAGCAGAATTGATAGGTTCAGCTTTGTGTCAAAAATGGGATTTAAAAATTAAATTAAAATTTTTTTTTATTATTTTTTTTTTGTATAATACAGAAAAAATGAATTAAGTCCTAAGGATTTGAAAGGACTCTGTGCTGTGAGAGGTTTTACATAATTTGAATTTCAATTTTAATGAAAAACAAAAAGACGTATATCCTTTTTAAGTCCGTAGAACATTTAATTACATTTTAAATCCCCGGAAAGGAAAATAAAATCTTTTCATTTGTTTTTGTACATTTCTACCGTTTCCAATGACACCTCAAGGATTTGCGTCCTTCCGATTGAAAATTATGTTCAATCTCTTGACAACAAAATGTTTTATTATAATTTTCATAAATTTTTGCAAGAAATGCATATTCATATTTATGGGAAATTTTATTAAGTATTTATTATCCACCACGCCAAGTCAATCGTATTTTATTTATTATTATACTAAAATTGAACAAATTTTATGGCATGATACATAAAATCCTCAGACAATTCAATCCCGTCCGCATTTACCTTGGCGTCGTTCTTTTTATTGCTGGCTATAAAAAAATAAAAATAAAAATAAAAAAAGAAATAAAAAAACTGATTTAACAATTCGCGGCTCAATTGAATTCATGGCTTTTTAAAGCCCCAATCCGGTAATCCAGGCCACTATTATGTATTAATGAAATGCATAACAACAGATTGAATGCCTCTTCAGGGATGGAATGGGTTAATAGTTGTTAAATGAGATTCAATAAACAAGCAGTTAATATTTCATAGAACGGAAAAACAATGCAGTTTTTGTGTCTGACATAAAAACGTTTATTGTTTTTAATGTTGATTGCTGCACTTAATTATTAAATATGTAGCAGTGAAGAGGTTCCGACATTGTTACATAAACAAAAGTAAGGGTGCTACAGTCATGAGAGCTCGTCAATACAATATCTGGCACTTTATTCACGTACATATTTTTTTCTGCTTGGACTTGGTTTCAAATAAAACGTTTTATAAAAAAAAAATCTCATTAGAACATAGCCACATTTTGCAGAGGATTTTATAGTGATTTAAGCGTTTGAAAGATATTCATTTTTTCGCGCCCACTTCTCCATTTTCAATAACCCAGCGAACATATTTTCCCATTTCTAATAGAAATGTTGTTTTAAAAAAAAATTCCGAGTCCGATGGCGAAGTCGGTCAGAATATGTACCAAAAGTGGTATGGTCGGCTGACAAGCAATCGGAACGTTTTGTCCAATAAATTTCGGAATGATTTTCAGACATTTCGGAGAGACTTCGGGGTAGATTTCGAAGTGAAGTACGTGCTTGAGAAATTCTTATTTCAAATAATGCACTTTTTTGTCTAGAAAAGTATCAGATTTTGCTTAGAAAATGAGGATTAAAAGTGAATAGAGTTTCGGACATTTCTTTCAAACATGAAGACATGAAAATTGGAGAAAATTAAGACAATTCAAAAAATTTTCTGACATCAGACAAGTCTGATATAAATGTTCGCTAGGAGCATTTGAATCCTGCTCGTTTTAAAGAAGTTCATTTTTGATTGAAGTGATTCAATTAATTCGATCTCAGGCTTGGTCATGGGCAGACTAGGGATGGGCTGAAAATGTCGATATTTAGAAATATCTATATGACATTTTTGGGTGACATTTTCAATTTCGATATATCGGAAATCGATACTAAATCCTCAACATCGAAGAATAATATTATTGGATCATCTAACGTTGGTAAAGACGGATGATTTAATTTCCATATTTAACAATTATTAATTTTTTGAATATGCATGGCTTTGAAATAAATTTTTCTGTGCGAAAAATTTTTGTTTTATTAAAAATCTTAAAATCTGTTATTAATCTCCGTGAACTATTTAGAATTAACGGGACTTTATACACTTAAAAAAGTGCAAAAGGTAGATATTTTGTTCATCAAAAGAATGGTAGTTAAATATAGTCGATACATCGATGCATTTTTGCGATTAGTTAATATCGATAATGCTGCCAGTCGATAATTTTTTCAATATCTCCCATCCCCAGTGGTTTTTTTTTTTTTCGAAATATAAAATCATAAAAAACACCATTTCGAAGAGATAACAATCCCAACATATACGAAAGTAATGACATTATTGAATGGCTTTGAATTCCGATCCGATTCGATGGATTTATGTATATGTCCTCCTTAATCTTTGCCTACATTTAATACTAATCATTAGGTCGCATTTTGAATCCAATCAATAATTCTTTTCATATGCAAAAACACATCAGGTACAAAGCTTCGATAAATTTCGTTTCAAATATGTATGTATGCACCCAGTTCCGATTGATGTCTCCCTTCTTCATTATTCACTCAGAAAAACCTAAGCTTATGCAATTTTGTTATAACTTTTTTATTCACTACAAAACTCTAATGCCCCCTGCCAGAAATTGACTTAACTTAAGTGGATGAAGAACATTTAACAAGGAACTTTTAGAAAAAGAGAGTAATTTAATTTTTGTAGTACTTTTAAATTCTTCTCCTCGAAAATAAGGAAGCACCGACCGTAGACAACTTTCTAAGTGAATAATTTTTCTGAGAAAATCTTAAATATTTGAATAATATTTTATTTATTTACTACATATTTAGATTATATTTAAAGCTCAAAAAGATACTCTCGAATGAATACGATCAATTTAAGTTTACTTCCAACATTTTGATTTAAGTAATTACTTTTACATAACGTTCGGTCCCAAGTCCCAGGGCTAATCATATAATCAACCCGAAGAAATTGTTTTTGTTTTCGTTTTTCGCTTTTCGTTTTAGTTTTTGGTCTTCTTTTTCCATTTGTAAAGCAGCCTGACCTCGAACGTGATTATCCTTATATGCCGTGCTTTCATATCTCTGACCTTTTTAATGTTACCTACTTTGTCTAGTTACTTTTTTACGAGTGGAAAAAGGTATCCAAGCAAGTATCAAAGCGAAGAACTCGTACGACTCTCAAGTCCACTTCAATGTGTTAAGAGCACATTCTTTCGTCTCAATAGACCTGGCTATGATTAATGAGCACTCAAAGTGAAATTAGATTATTTAATATTTCTTTTTTCTCTCATTCTTTCTTTCCCCCCACCCTCTCTCTCTCTCTCTCTCTCTCTCTCTCTCTCTCTCTATTTTTTTATTTTTTTGCAAAATATTATCTCCCACTCATCGTGTAACTATGTAGCTTGATTAGCTCGTAACAAAGTTCCTGCTAACATGCCATGTCCAGTGAATTATATTTTCCCAGATCCGTTGTAGATTTCTTGTGTGACAAGTAGATTTATCTAAATAAGGATACTTATACGTCTTCTACAATTGGGTGGATTTCTCTTTTTATGCTGTAGCTTTCTCTTCATGCTCGCATCGAAATAAATTTATATAATTGAGTTCATAATTCATTGAGCGATATCAAGTGCCTTCATCAAATAAAGTAGTTAATTGCCAATAAAGAGGAGGACATTACTGTAAGTCACAGCTGTTGAAATGTTTTTGGCAATGCTTCGTTCTCTTCCCTCCATTCGAGCGTATTATTTTGTTATTTATTTTTATTTTCAAAGTTCGAAAACACATGACTTCAAGCATTTAATTTCCACATGAATTGTTCGGCTATGCTTTCGTCCCGAATCCAAAGGAATTCCACCGTCCATTAAAGTCATGGCGCTCTTAGTGAAAGTGCAGAAATATGAAGCTGTTTTGTTTGTTGTCGTTGTCGTTTGCGTTTTCGTTATCATTTTTTTGCAGCACCTTTTATTATGATGTATATTTAATATATTATTTTAGTTTTTATTATTTTTCTTTTCAGTTTTTATTTATTTCTTGTAAGGAAAAAAATAAATTTTGAACAATAAGGAAAACCGAAAGCATTCGTGCAGAGGAACTGCAGCAATCCAGAAACTATGCCAAGTGACAATCTCACTTGTCTCTGTGAAGTTTCTTCTCGTTACGCGGTCTTTTGCTCCTTTGTTCGCCTGCCTGCCTGCTTGCCTGCCAGCCTGTCAGTGCTTGTGCTTGTGCACTTTTGGCAGTACAGCTTTCATTACAATGAAGGTGGCTGCGATTTAGTCCTTTTTGCGATGGTATCAACATCGTTTTCTTTTATTTCCACTTTTTCTTTCAATTTTTTTTAAATATTTTTTTTCATATTCTTGTTCTTTTCTTTTGTAGAGAAATATAACCGGAAAGCAAAGAGCAGCTAAGTGTAAAGAAAAAAGGCAGATAACAAACCAAAAAATGCAGTTACGATTCCAAAAAAAAAAAAAAAAAAAACCCATAAAGAAAAGAAAAAAATAACGCGAAAAAAATACCTTGAAATAATAATGGTCGTTCATAACAAAGTTCCGCTCTGTTGATGCTAACAGCACTTGAACTAAATAATTAAATGGAAACGGAAATGCGACACTAACGTGTGAAAATTGTTGTTGACAAAAAGTTCCATTTTGCTTCCCTGATGCTGACAATGATTTTTATGAGGGAAACAAGAATAAAATATTGTTGTTGCTTTGGACACATCGTTAAAATGGATAACTGTCCAAAGACAAGAGAAGCTAAGCAAAAAGTTCTACAAGCCACACGGACTGTGCTCTTCGAACTTTATTCGTATTTTTTCCGGTCGAACAAATCGAAGGAAGATTGACCCACGTGAAGATAAAGATTAAAGGGAATCGAATTCAAATTCTCTTATCAACAAAAAGCACTCGTCTTTAATTAAAAAGCTATCAAACTTATTTTAACCACCACTTTTAGACTATTTTCGGTTGCTCGTTGGCATGGCAAGAGTTTTAGGAAATCAAAGTTTATTTCTGTATGAATTCAGCAATAAAAATAAATTTTTTTTTTTACACCCGACACACTCTCTGTCCAGGGTATATTGCGTTTGTGCGTTTTTAAGGTTAATTCCAGTACTGGAATCTGTCGCGAAAATCCCAAAAACTGCCCCAAAATCGGAGTTTTTCGAGATATTTCAATGAAATTTGGAATTTTAGCTCAATTCTAAATATTCCCGGGAACATTTTCCCTGCGGATTTAATTCTCCTATTCTAAGTGTTCTTAGAAAAGGATTATAAAGGTAACAAGGATTTAGGAAAATTTTAAGCGAAGGTCATCACTTTTTTACTTTAACTGATGCTTAGAATTGACGTTTAAATGTCCTTTATTCGCTGAGAAAACTTTCAAACTTTCTAGGGGAAAAAATGCCCGGGGAATTTTCGTTTAGAATAGGTATTACAGCTTCCGATGAAATTTTCAAACCTCTCTAAAATGGGATGTGCCACGTATAATATTGTCATATTCGCTTGACTTTAACAGCCTTACTTGTTTGTTATAAGAAATTATTCAAACAAATTCAGAAAGGACGAAAGAACAATAACTATATTTTCTAAATACAATCGTAAATACCACCTTAATTGGATACTCGAAGCTCTACTAAGCAAAACCGTTTTTCCAAAGAGCGTTATTCTGTAGCTGTTTCAACCCGCCTCTCGACTTAATGAAATTTTTTATTGCATGAGAGGAAAAAACTGCCACAATCTTATGAGAATTTCTATCAAAACATATGATTGCAGAAAATATCTTGACAAGTATGACGGCCGGATAATCATAAGAAAGCATGCACGAGATAATGAAGGGAAATTGTTATGCATGCGATCGCATGCTCAGGAACATGACGCTATCCGAACAACTCCAAAGGAGCTTCCTCTGAGAGTATTTATACCAGATTTTGTCACGCCATAGCAAATTTTTGTTTTCTCACTTCTCATGTAAAATTTGTTACGTTCGTGTCTCGGTTTGAGCTGAATAATTGAACATGGAGCATATTTTGTAAATTAAAAATGAAAATTTATACAATTGTTGTCTTTTGTTTTTAGATCGTTTTAGATTTTTCGATTTTTTTCGTCTGCTTTTGACAATTCTAAGCTTTTTCTAATTTACAAAAATTTAACTTTCCTTTATAAATATTGTGGCAAGGGACAAAATTAAACTATTTCAGGCTAAATACCTTCATGCTCATGGATTTGACAAAGGTTATTTCAAAGGTTTTTAAGATTGTCCAGCTAATACAAAAGATTCGCACGGTGCTCCTAAGGTCTCATTTTTTGGAGTGCAAATGCTCTAAAAAACGCCCCGACAGAAGCTCTAAATGAACGATTTTTTCGGGAGAAAAGTGTACGGAGCCTAACAAAGAAAAAATTTACTTTTCGAAATCTCAAAATATATCTTTCTTGATTTCTAGGATGCTGTTTGGACTCTCTTTCAGTTATAAATTTGAAAAAATTGCCCGTTTAATTTCTTTTAATGCTCTTAGGCGCTGTTTTTATTTTATGGGGCCCTGACAGAATCATCACTTTAAAACTTCTATTCGGAGAATTTCGAAAATACTTCGTCAGGATACTTTAAAAGGGGTCCTTTTACACTCCCTTTTGGATCACTCAAAATATGGCTGGCTGGGAGATCAAGTTAAGGCCAGCTTAAACTTCAACGCTTTCAAAATTTTTTAAAACTTTTTAAAAAAAAGGGGAGAAAACCAAATTACCAACAAGTTAAAACCAATGTGAATACCCCAAGATTTAAATTATTTTTTAATAAAAATCCTGCTTTTCAAAGCACGCCAAATTAAGAACACAATGATGATCAAAAGGAAAAGGGTTCAACGAGAAAGTTTGATACCACAGAAAACATTTTTTTAACTTTAATTCACAGAAAATGGCTCAAGGTAAATGGCGAATGCAACTTCGAAGGGAAATGAAAAACTTTCGCAACTCTCTCTGCTCTTTTGTTTGTCTGCTTGTCTGTCTGTCTGTCTGTCTGTTTGTGTATGTGTGGTTGTGTTCGTTTGTTTATACGAATTCACACTTACTCTAGATAAAGTTGAACTTTCTCTTTTTTTCGTTGTTCTTTTTTTTTATAAAGTAAACTATAATTGAATATATTGAACCGCACTTCGCTCTTTGCCACCCGAAATTGTGCGAAAAAAAGGGCAGAGCAAGAACTTTGCCAACACTCACACAATGAGCATTAAAAACATTGCTTACATTTCAGTCTATTCAAAAAATAATCACTACTTATTGGTATTTGCATCGTAAGTGCCGCGCTACTGAAACCACTCGCAACGGGAGCTCGAGAACAGCACGACTGCATTTTCATATTACGCTTTGGAGCACATATTCCGGTCTTTGAAAATTTTATGAAACGTATTCAGTTACGTCCTTTCCTTACTTTCCTTCCATTCATTTCTTTTATATTTCTTTTTATTATTTTTCTCTTGCAACATTTTGTTTTTGACTGTGTGACTGCAAACTACTTGAGCTGAATTTTCTTTCGAATTTCCCAAATAGATAGAACGGTAGCATGAATGCATGCCGCGGAAATCGATCATCTCTTCAGCTATGATGACTATCGAAGTATTTGGAATTTTAAATTTTAATTGGCTTTATAGTGAGTGGCTTTCAAAATAGTTGGTATGTATTTTTAATACTTAAATTGTTGAACTTAGGTGAATTCGTGTAGGGAACACTTTTTGCCTTATTGGTTTTGCTTAATTCATCGGATAATTTCCGGGGGTACTTCAGTGCAGAGGGTTTTGAAAAAAAAAAAAAAAAAAAATAAAGTAAAAAATAGAATAAAATAAAAAATAAAATAAAATAAAATGGAAGGCATGCAAACGGAAGCAGCTTTAAAATTAACTCGCAATCCAGGACGGCTCGGATTTTGTTGCTTTTATAAATTTAAAGCATACTTTATGGAGTAAAAATTTTTTTTGAACACACATAAAATTCAGATTCAAATCGAGTTTTAACTTCAATATGAATTGTTTTAAAGTTAGAAAAGAGGTTCCAAGTTCAACTTCCATAAATTTATTCGCAAAATGTTGGTAGGAAAATTTTTTGGACCCATAAAGTATCCTTTAAATTTATAAAAGCAACAAAATCCGAGCCCTGATCATTTGTATGTTTGTATGTTGGAGTGGCTGCCACTTAGGCCGTTTAACGGTCCTTTGTGCCACCACGAGGAGGTTTTCTTATGTTTGTGTGATTGTATGTCTTTTTATGAAGTGTGCCCCCAAGATGCGATTTTTTGAAAAACCAGTTTACACTCCGTTTATCCTGTGCGGGGAATTGAACCTCGGACCCCGGGATCAAGAGCATAGCATGCATCCCAGAGCCACAAATTAGCCAGACCTGCGGGCTTGAAACAAAAGGGTCTATGGCATGAAGGACATAAAGAGATATTCAAGGTACAAAAATTTGGGATCTATTCTATTAATTTCGAGCTTACTTTAAAATCAGTTTTTAAGAGAAATATTGATACATGATAATATATTGG